>CM074958.1:7047286-7070454 GCA_037577455.1 Pangasius macronema
GCAGAAGATAGGGATAGGTGGAGAGTGATGATTCGCTGTGGAGACCCCTGAAGGGAAAAGCCGAAAGAAGAAGTGTAAAAGGGATTACACTATGTTAAAGTTTTGAAAATTGGACTGTCAAAATATTGTCGCCACAAATCCCTGATGAACTCTTTACCCAGATAAAGCTTAATAATACCAAGATCACAAAATATTACATGTGCAGAGTGCACAAAATAATGCCCTGTAATGCCACTAAAGGCTGTCCTGCTATAAATGTTGATTATTTTCCAATAATAGCGCATCCTGAAATGTTTTTTTCCTCCTATACCACAGTGATTTCCTCCTTTTTGCCAGTGATTACAATATTTACTAATATCTGTTTGTGGTTATGTTTAATGTTGTTGAACATCCACTCAACAAGTTAGTTCCTGTTATCACTTACTTCATAACAGCTATAAAGAGTTGTTCCCTCACTGGCTTTTCTTTTTTCTTTTTCTTGAAGTTATTGAAACAAACATTGCAGCTTGTCATCATACTTGTCCTCCATACAATTCCCTGTGTAACTTGTTACTGAACTTTACGATTGTATAATCTTTGAAATTATTAATTCCAATATAATTCCAAAGATTATATGACATTTGGAACGACGAGAAACTACTGTCCAAGTCGTGCTGTTATAGAAAATTAAACTTCTGACTGCTCAGAATTGTCGGCATTTCATAAAGGTTGATGAAAGCTTAGGTAATAAGATAAATCTGATGTGTTATAATAATAACATGCAAAATTTCAAGCCAACAGCTTTAATGTGGTTCAAGCCAGTGTTTGTAAATTATCTGAAAGACCATTGGGTCTGTAAGTTCCCTCACTGGTTGTGCTTCATATAGAGAGAGGATTTGGCCTGGAAAGACGAGCTCCGTGTCCCGAGCACAAGTGGACACGTCCTCCTCAGCGGCCTGGACTGGAACACTGAGTATGACGTGATGGTGGTGGCCGAGAACCAGCAGGGCAAGTCGCAGCCTGGCTCATTGAACTTTCGCACTTCCTCCGAGCCCTCTACCACCCCAGGTGAGTTCCTCCTCCTCTTGCACCCTAATTCTCCCCCATCCATCCGTCCATCCATCTCTTGCTCTGACGCATACTGACGCACAACATTAATGGCTGACTCAGAACTGTTATAGCACCAAGTACATGAATGCAGTGAGAAATCGCCTTTTTTTTTTTTCTCACTCACCCTTTGGCCGCTTGCACTATGATGCATGCTGAGTCATGGCAAGCAACTGTTCGTCTGTTAGTTTGGTGTATGGCCATTACTTATACTTTTAATAAAGCAATGAATGTCTGCAGATAAAGAATGTATTCTTTCTATGAGAAATTCAGGAGGGGCATCAAGCCATTGTAGGAGTCCCACAGTGGTGTCCTTCCATTACTGACCTTGCTTATGATGTCCAGAAGCTCTGGCACTATTATCGCTGTCTGAGTCACGGTCTCTGTAGCACCATTTGGTCACTCTTTCATTTCTCACCAGCCACATTAGGGAAGTAGATCAGTGAATCCCTGCTCCTCTTTGAGACCAGGTCATTACTGAGAGCCATTTTCGTATCAAATCTGAGCTTCAAAGCACCATAAAGTGAGCAGTGTTCAGTGAGTTCTGCCTGGTCAGACGAGCGGAGGTCACAGTTGGACTCGCTTGACTCATTTCAACCTAATGAGCATCTGGTGCAGCACAGTCCTGAGAGCTTTTCTTATTAACACTCTGGGATAGCTCTGTAGATGTAGGAAACTTGGGTGTATGCATTCTGTGTCCCAGCAGGAAGAAAGTGGATGGGATCCAAAGCCTGTTTGTTTCGCTCTTATACCCCTCATGCTTTTGCTGCTGCTTCTTGAGCAGCATGCCAAAAAGAGACTCTCACAGCCAAATGTCTGTAGGTGCCTCCACAGGGGTGTCTATTGAAATGAGATTTCTGAAGCTTAACTGAAACTGTTGTTTGGTCCCAATGGTAGTGTATTTCTTTAAGATAAAGCACATCTTAGAAAAGAAGGATTGTCATTAAGGGAAGTTTAGAGTGAGGTTTAGAGTGCTTGTCTAATATACTAATATACAGACATTTTCATTAAACACCAGATCTGTGATAGATGATGACAGGAGGATGTGATGGACATATACACACCGTCGGACCCTTTTGGGACGTTTAGACCTATAAAACTACTATATAAAGTTTTAAATACTATAGATTCTGAACAGATGTGTTTCTTTCTGGCATTTCTTTCTCGCAGTTATTTAAATTTAAAACTGGTTACCCCCAAAAGTGAAAAGGGATAAAAGAACATATCAGACTAGAGTAGATTAAAGTAGATTAGATATATATATTTTTTTTTTAGTTTTCCTTGCCGCCGTTGCCTCTGCTCTCCCATTAGAGATCAAAAGCTATATCCATATTTCTTTAAAGCTGATTTGCTCATTGTTTATTGTTAATCATGCAGCACAAATAAAACTGAATTAAGTTTATCAATATATTGATTTAATTTGCATTTCATTTAACATGTAATAAATAAAACATTAAAATAATAAATATGACCATGAAAACCATGTCTATCTTTATACTCTCCTTTATTCACAGCCTACAGCTGTTTTTACATCTGCATTTGTTAAATTGGCTTCTTATCTACCTAATGTAATCTTAGCAGAAAAGGCAAGTTTAGAATATTAGAAACATGTCTATGTTATTATGGTGAAATACACTATATGGCCAAAAGTTTGTGGACACCTGACCATCAAACTTATATGTGGGTCTTCCTCAAACTGTTGCTATGAAGTTGGAAGCACAAATTGTATAGAATGTCTATAGATACTGTAGCATTACAATTTCCCTTAACTGGAACTAAGAGGCCTAAACCTGTTCCAGCATGACAGTGCCCCTGTGCACAAAGTGAGGTGCATAAAGACATGCTTTGCCAAGGCTAGAGTGGAAGAACGCGAGTGTCCTGCACAGAGCCCTGACCTCAACCCCACTGAACACCTTTGGGATAAACTAGAATGCTGACTGCACCCCAGGCCTCCTCACCCAACATCAGTACCTGTCCTCACTAACGTTCTTGTGCCTGAATGGACAAATTCACCACAGCCATGCCCCAAAATTTAGTGGAAAGCCTTCCCGGAAAAGTTGAGGTTATACATTGTCATTTCCCCCTGATTTAGACCTCACCCTACAAGTATTTTGTGAATGCTGACAATACCAGTCCACAGGTACTGACTTTGAGTTCAATGCCTCGAGACGTGTAACACAAGAAGGTATCCAGGACCCTGGCCTATATGAGGGTTGAGGTTGAACTCAATTTGGCCTAAACCTGATTTTGGCTCATTTTGGCTGTTTTTGGTCAGAATTTAGGCACAGCAATATCCAGTGGGTTTTTCCAGACCACCACACTTACGTCCTTAATGGAGTGGCTTTGCAACCACATTATCACGAACCTCTAGCAATTTCATATACTTGTATTACTTACTAAAGAAATCCTGGTCTATATTAACTAGTTATAGCATATCTGCAAAAAAGTGTCCATAGCCTTAGCCCCTTATTAGAATTTTGATACATTCCTGCCTACATACTGTGCACTGTGCATACATGAACCCATAATTCACTCCAGTAATAAGAGTGTCCACAAAAGGACAAATAAATAGCTGAGTCTTCATTTCTGCCTGTAGTGTAAGCCCTGTTTCACACAGGAAGCCAAGGAAAACAATCTTGGAATTTTTTCAAACCAAATATATCACATTGTATTTAACACAAAAACCATCCCTACAGACTCTGATAATCTGTTGAAGCCATGGGTTTAAATCATAGATGTGTTGTGAGCATAATATTGACATTAATTTGGCAAAGTAGCAGATCAATTGAACACCATTGTTATTACAAATGATGATTATAATATGAATAATGATACAGATTGTTAAGATACGAGATGAAAACGTAATTCAGAAATGCTCTTGGCTTTAAATTATCACAGAATCATTCTACTGAACAAATATTATGTTTACATGTATTTTCAATGATTAATAGGTGATGGTGTGTTTTGTGTGTCCTGGGTGAAACATGCACTAACATGCTTCATGATAAGGAATAACACGCGCTGTCATTTTACAGCTCAATCACAAATGAATGTTTAGGTAAATTGAATCTTAAATCCATTAAATTCTTCTTCTTCTGAGTTCTGTTTTGAGCAACACTTCAATTAGGACTTTGGTGGAACAGGGCCCAGGTGCCGCAGTCATCCGTCATGTCCAGCCCTCTGCTTCCTCTCGAGAGCTCTATTCCTCACTTGTAGGCCTGGATGAGTTCAACACTGCTGAGTTCACTGTTTTTCCCCCTTTCTAACCCAAATTTAGTTTATGAAGGTCTTGGTTTTTTTTTATTTATTTATTTATTTTACATTTTTTCCTTTTTTCCCCCAATTTTCTTCACTGGGCTTTTAGGTTTTTGCGATTTCCATTTTCTTTCAGATATAATTAGCTTTGTGAATGATTTTGCCTGCTTTTTCGACGATGATTTGAATACCATTCGAAATCCAGGTCTGTATGTGATGAACACTGCTCTTAAGGAATCCAACCTGATGTCAGAGCATTAGCCACTTTATTCACCACCTCCTCCACGTGTCAGCTTTGAACTCGGCCGCTTTTTTCATTCTGCTTTCCTCCGTAACATCAGTTCACCTTTTTGGTTAATTTCCAAACTTTATTTCTGTGGTTTTGACTGTTATTTCTCTTGTTTCTCTCTTTTCCCTCCCATTTCCCTCTTCCTTTCTCTGTTTGTCGTGTGTCATTGTGCCTGGTCTTGGATATGGATGGATCATCACATTCTCACACATGCAATATATTTTTCTACAATATCCTCGTACCGTTTCTTTCTTTTTTTTTTTCTTTCTCCTGTGCAATCTCAACATATATGTATTTCTGTATCTCGGACACGTTATTTGTGTGCGTGTTCTTCAGTCACACTTGGCAGCTCCTCAGTGATGTGCACCTTCTTGCCGATGGTGCTCTCACTGTTCCTGCTGTCATTGCTTTGATAGTGTTATGAGTGAGAGGTGTTTTTGTGTTCAGGGTATCCTGGCTGGATATTTTGCTAATGATTTGATCTATTTTGCTGATACAACTGAGCCTGAAGTGTGGATTAACACAATTAACAAGACAGACAGCTCAGATTCCATTGATCATATCTATATTATAGAGCACAATTTTTCTTTTCAGCCAAGTGCACTGTACAGGGAAGAGGGAATGGAAAGCATCTCCTCTGCCACAGATCTGGTTCTGCTTATCTGTACATATTTAACTAATTTTCTAACTGCTGAAATACTGTATAAAATTGTACATTATATGATCTTTAAGGAAAGACTTTGTAATGTCATCGAAACATTTCCTGAAAGCTGCACCTCAGACTGTTATTCTGTGAATCTACAGGAGTAATGGCAAAAACATTGGCATGTACACTCTAGGCATGTGCATATCTGGATTTATTAAATACTTTTTTATATAAATCAGTTGCCTGCATTATCATTTCCTAATCATTTATTATCACCTATGTAATCTCAGTACAACAGCTTGTTCACTTTTACAGACTTTTGTTGCCGTTGTTTTTATTCAAACCTGCAAATGTATGTATGACAGCTGACATCATCGTCATATTATTTGTTGCTGATGTTTGCTGGTGAGTACACCGTTTTGTGCTACTAAAAGAAATAGAAATCTTAAATGTATATGTGTAATATATGTGACAGATTTTTTTTATTTTTCTAATTAGACCATAATAAGGCCTGTCTGCTGCTTCTTTCCTTCATTTTTTCATAACATGATTGCAGATGCTTTTGTACAAAAAGGGGCCTAGAATTTGTCCTAGAATTTCATCTACTATTTGGTTGGATGTCACCTTTGTAGAGTATCTTTATGTGATTAAACAGACATATTTATCAAAACATTAGACAAATGTTTAATGGTAGAAAGTTTCCATACAGAGTGCAGAGGAATTCTGTGGGTTCAGTGGGTAATATTACTAGAAAAGCTAAATTAGAGATAAAGTACAGATAAGCTGATATTGACATTTGTTTTCATGTGGGAAGTAAACTAACACAGCCATCCACCTTACTGCAGAATTAGCTTTGATAAGTGTTTGAAATCTGGCAAAGATGAGTCAGTAGACATCTGGTTTGATTTTCAGATAGTACAAACAAATAAGCACACCAACTTCTTAAAAGTCTTGTCGAATAAGTGGTTGTCTTCATATTGAATTCTTTCTGCATACCAGCTCAGTTTTCCAATAGAAAGGGCCAGCTTAGTAAGGGAGTGCTATCACCTCTGACCTTGGTGTGTTCTCTCAGAGACGCACCGTCCCAAAACGTAATGAATAAGAAATACAGCATGTTCACATACAACCTATGCATACACCTGTCATGAATACTATGAAATATAATACATGACTGAACATAAAGCATTAGAAAATGGTTATAGAATCGAAGACAAATAATTCAAGGAAAATAAAGAAAGTACTCGGTGTGGAGACACAGTTTTTTCACGGTAAAGGATCACACAAACCTAGACGAAACATGACCAAGCTCATTAGGCCACAAATTAATTACTAATGGCATGAAAACTGATATAAATGTTTTAATTCACTGTAGAGTGTGCAATGCATTTTTATAATTTTATTCATGGCTTCCTAGTAATTGCTTTTTCCTTTGCTTAGCCAGTCTCTTTAGTTCTCTCTCTCTCTCTCTCCTGCTCTCTCGCTCTGTGTATCGTTACCTCTCCTGTCTCTCTGTCTCCCCCCAGACTACATGGAGGACGGCCCAGGCCTGAGTACAGGGCTAATTGTTGGGATCCTCATCCTGGTGTGTGTGGTCCTCTTGTTGGCCATGGACGCCACCTGCTGCTTCGTCAACAAGTGTGGCTTACTAATGTGTCTCTGTGGCAAACCCGGGACCGGTCCAAAGGGCAAGGATGTAGAGGCAGGAAAGGCTGCATTTGTGTAAGAAGATGTCGTGTTTATTCATTTTTTACTTCATTTATGACTGCGTTTATCCTTAACTGAAAATGGTTTAATACAAAAACCAGAGCTGATTTTGTGCCAGAAGTATTAGGCAAAACCCTGAGGTAAAATATTAAGCAAAAAGATGCACTCACCATCCACTTTTATTATCCAATCAGCCAATCGTGTGGCAGCAGCACAATGCAGAAAATCATGCAGATACAGGTCAAGAGCTTCAAGTAATGCTTCAAACATCAGAATGAGGAAAAATATGATCTCAGTGACTTTGACCATGGCATGGTTGTTGGTGCCACACTGGTTTGAGTATTTCAGAACCTGCTGATTTCCTCTAGAGATTTCTACTCTAGAGTGAAAAAACAAAAATGCCCAGTTCTGTTGATGAGAATGGTCAGAAAACGGTATAACCAAGCTCAACTGTACTTCCGTTGCCATTGAGTTTATTGTGAAATGTTCACAACACGTCGTCTTTATCTCCTTAGAATGCACAATACACCGATCCTTATGCCACAACAGCAGAAGACCACATCGACTTCCACTCCTGTCAGTCAAGAACACGAGTCTGAGGCCACAGGCTCACCAGAATTGTCCAGTTTTGGTGAATCTCATTTTTCTGCATTCTAATGTTAGATATGAACATTAACTGAAGCTCTTGACCTGTATCTGCATGCTTTTTTGTGCATTGTCCTGTTGCCACATGATTGGCTAATTGGTTAATTACATGCATAGAGGTGTTCCTAACAAAAGTGGATTGTGAGTGAATGTCTTGCAACTTAAATACTTACCCTAATAGCTTTAATTTAAATTACTTCCCCTTGTTATTTTTGTCTTGGTTTTATAAGGTAAACAACTTAAATGTCTTTTGGTCACCTGAAATTTGTAGCAGCTGACCCTCAGTCATGCCAACTCAATGAACCATGGCATTTGCACCAGCAATCATCAGTCCAACAAAAATCTGGATTCAGCAGCACATATCCGTAGTCTGTTATTGTAGTTACTTACCAAAGTCATTACATTACACAGCCAATGTTAACACAACAATGATAGGCTTTTTATTTTTATTTATTTATTTATTTTTTGAATAATTGTATAATTAGCTCTTGTCTTGTTTGTGGATCCTTATATGCATTCAGTGGTCGTACAGTGCCTTCAACCCATACAAATTTCAGTTATAGTACTTTATTGCCATATCAGTGCATAAAACGATTGCAGGCAACACAGTATACATTTAAAAAAAAAACACACATTTGTGTAAGACAGCGTACCTAAACCCAGACTCAGTCAGACCACCATACAAATCAATAAATCAAATAACACATCACACCTCAGTAACAATTACAGATACTTAAAATATACTTAAGGTAGTTGAAATACTTAAGATTTTTAAAATAAATATATAACTCGTGATGAGTCATTGAGTTAAACAGCAGAGCTAACTACTATTAAAAAATATGATACTCTGAATGAGCACTGTCATGCTTCCAAGGACCTTTACAACCAGCACATAGAAGAACACTGACTGATCTCCAGTGGCAAATGAAGTGCAAGCTTACAAATGCTAATTACTCTTTAGAGTAAGAAAGTAATTAATAACAGAGAAAGGAAAGAGGCTATCTCTTAAAGATGCCGTTTTTTAACATTTGAAAGTGTTTCTAGATGAATAATCATATGATGAGAACGTTTCCTTAGAAAAACTGTAATTCACAATATTTACATAGAAAGGCTCTGACTAGCATTAGGCAGGAGGCGAAGAGGAAGGCCAAAGAGGAGGTATATGGAGGTAATAAATGAGGATATGAAGCTAGTGGGTGCANGAAGAAGAAGAAGAAGAAGATCTGACTAGCATTTCATTGCAGAAGGACAGTCTTGCCGTTGGGGCTATTTTGTTTCGTTCTTGGCTTTTTTTGCACTCCCTTTTCTCTCACAGACACTTTATGACATGTCTCACTCACAAACACCATGTATCAGGTGACCATTAGGGCCACTCAGAGACCCTGCTTTTTGTTTGTGCTAGCATATCACAGTTTTTGTTATTTTGTCTCTCAGAAAATTTTGTAATCTATTTAAAGGGAAATGTGGCTGGTGAGAGATGACTAGCTAGTGAAATTAGTCCCGGTGTGACGGTAATTTGATGCTACAGTGAACAGTCACCAAAAAAAAAAATCTATAAAAAACATGATTAATATTAGCTTGTTAGTTACATTATTTTATACCACTTGACTTCAGTGGCTTCAGTCTCTGGCACGCATGTTACAGACAGCACATGGACACTGCATTTTAGTCACCCAAATACAAACTTCTGGTTTTTTAAAATGCCAGCCCCAGTGGTACCTGATGCAATCTGACTAAGCCCTGCATTAAAACCATTTGGCCGCATTAGATTATCTATCAATCAAGCCAAAGCTTTATTAAATACATTATTAACTATACTGCACAACAGTCTTTAAAAAATAATTAATTAATTACTCTTGTTACTTTTTGGGGGAAAAAAATGAAAAGGCTTGTGAATGTTAAATTGTACGGTAAAGCAGAGTTAGAGCACAGAAAAGGATACAGGTTGGTTACAGAGTCTGACATAGAGACAGCTTTGGGAAAAGAGAGAGGAGAGAGGAGATATGAGACATCGACAGGCTAAGAAGAGAAAACAGAGCGTGCGTTCAATTTCAGCTATTTTACGCCCCAGTCTAAAGAGCTTGACATGTGTTTCCTTTTTTTTTCTTATTTTTTCCATTTCCCATTATCACCCCAAACAGAAAATAAATGATTTCAATCTTCACACAACACTTTGTTGTTTATGACTGTATTTTTCATGTGATTTTATATGTTGGCCCTAATGTAGCCCTGTGCTGTAATAGAAGCAGATGCACTTTCAATTATTCCGTTATTTCACACACGTCATGGCCACTCTTTCTGACTGGGAAACAATCAGTTTCAGAAGGTGTTGATTCATTTCCTACAACAGCCGCTCTGAAAGCAGTGCCTGCTATAATTCATATTCACAGGTTTATATTAGTGCACTCTTTTGAATACGTTATCATTTCTATTACAACAACTCATTCACAGGGACTTAAATGGCCGACGATCTACATAATCTAAGTCTACTAATAAACAGATTAAAATGTGCTGTTATTTATCAAAGTGTAGTTGTTGTTGAGGCTTTCTGTGAGGAGATGTTTATTTAATCTTCATGGAAGGAGTCTCCAGTGTCAGGGCAGAGGTAAAACTGTAACTTTGGGTTTTCTTACACAGAAATTATGGAATATATAATAAATAAAAATTGGTTGATGTTGGGAAATATAAGAGGGCATTGCTGTGATATAAGAGGAATAAAACACTTCAAGGGCATTGTTATTGGAAAATAATCAACTTCAGGGTAGTAACAATACCTGCACTTTATGTTAGGCTACATCACACCACCCTGTCGTTGATTATTTTCCTATAACAGCATGTCCTGTTGTCTTTTATTCCTTACTTATGTACTCCAGTGGATTTAAAATGAAGTTCATAATTCTGCAATACCACCTTCCAAAAGTTCATTAAGTTTCCTTTAGCTGTTTAGTGCATAGAAGAACGTGGTTAGTCTTGGGTATAGTTTGTTTATTTAAAAGGCTGTTCAAATCAATACTCCAGTTAAACATAAATTAAATACTATATGTGTGAGCTGACAGTTGGCACATGACACATTGGTTTCATTCTTTTTTTCAATTTGCCAACGTAAAATGTGTTTTTTCTGTTAGTGTCCCTCAAAAGCTACTACCATATCAGCCAATCACTGCTGAAATCTATTCAAGAACTACGCTGTCACCCATAGCAGAGGAGTCGACCCCGTTCTTTCTCTCAATAAGTCTCTAGTAAAGGTTCCTCTCAGATGTTAGAACTCTTAGCAGTAAGATAATACTTGGGCCACACTGTCCAGCCATGTTAATTGAAACACCGTTGTTTATTGAACATGTGTGGCTAATGGTTAAAAGATTTATTACTCCAAATTCCAGTTAATTAATCCACATTCACAGTGTAGAACTTCTTCTAAGAGCCTCCAAAGAGTTAGGAATATGTTGCAAGAAAGAATTATTACAAAAGAAAAAAAAATTGCACCAGCAAAATACACAGGAAAAAAATGACAAAGGACAAAGTAGTAAATGGAATGAATCTTTTTTGGGGGGAAATGACATTTTTCTAATTCTTATTACTTGCTGATTAAGTAAAATTGTAAAAAGAAATCTACATCCCATCAAAAGAGACTTGCTGCTGTAAATTATCCTGTGTCTCTCTCCTCGCAGGAAGGACAACTCCAAAGAGCCCATTGTAGAAATGAGGACTGAGGATGGGCTCACAGCCAATCACGATGTAGGGGGACACGGCGAGCCAAATGAGACCACGCCCCTAACTGAGCCGGAGTAAGTGTGTTCTGTGTGGTGTGATGCACACTGCAGGGATGTAACTGAATATGAATACATTTTGATTGAACAGATAATATGTCCTAAAACAAATATGAATACAGATACTAACAATAGGCAGAGGTTTTTTTTGTTTGTTTAAAAAAAAACAAACAAACCAAAAAAAGCTTCAGACTAGGCATGTGCAACTGGATCCCTCACAGAAGCTCTTGGGGTGGGTGGCCAGGTTGCATCAAAATTCTCACCTCACCAATAACTCAAAAACCACACGAAGACATAGGAAATGTGTGTTATGCATGTAAACTCTTTTTTTCTGACTCTTTTTGTAGGAAACAAGTAAACAGTGGTGTGCATTTCTTATTTCTAATATATTTCTGCAATACACAATCATTATACATGTAACCTGGCAACCCTGCTTTTTTGGTTCTTCTACTCTCTCTATTTCTTTCGGGGTTTTTTTTGTTTGTTTGTTTGTTTGTTTTTGTTATAGAGCAATAGATCTCCTACTTGTTAGTAGTTGCATCACCAAACTGGCATTGCTGTCATTGTTGTATTTAATTTCATCATGCTTGAAGTGACTAGTGTCCCTCCCTCCCTCATTCATCTCTCTCTCTCTCTCTCTCTCTCTCTCTCCCCCCCCTGTTCTACCAGGCAACAGACAGAAGTTGTGTCTACTGTGGTGGACTTGCCCCTGTCCTTGGCCACCAACTCAGACACAGTCACTGACACATTTGACCTGAGTCAGAGCAGCCCTGTTAGTGAGAGCACTACTCTGACATCCAGCCTCACAGCTCCTCCTTCTGAGCCCAAATCCACCCCTAAAACCTCCTCCCAGCCCTTAGACACTTCGCTCCTCTCATCAGATGCTCCCTTAGTTGATCTGGCTGATTCTCAGACCAGTATCCAATCAGCCGGTCAGATTAAATCTACAGAACTCGACACTCAGGCTCCACCTTCTCTTGCTCTTAGCACAGAGAAAGAAGCCAGAGATCTGGAGGCAGAGCCAATGCTTTTAGGAAGTCCATGCGAGCCCAGAACGCTTGTCACTAATCCACAGACCAGTGGTGCTCCTCCCTCCTCTGAGGATCTTGAGCTCCAAATAGATGGAGGTGTCTCACTAACACATTTCCCACAGGATGGCTTACACTCTATGGCTACAGCTGCCTCTACTGACCCATCAGCTCCACAAAACGAGTAGGGCTCTCTCTAAATATTCACTAGATGTCATCTTAGTATTTTAGTCTGTGTTGTGTTTGTCATTTTCTGTAATCCTAATGCATGTGTCCATTTGCCCTGTTTTCATGCTCATTTGTAATGAGTAATTCTCTACAACAGAAAAATCATAGAGGAGGCCGAGATTAGAGCTGAGGAAGACGAGCTGAAGAAGGTCCAGCCAGAACCACTGGCAGAACCAAATGCGATATCGCAAACAAACACCTCTGAGAGTAAGGCATGATCCAGCAGGCCCAAAGACGAAAGCGGCAACGTCACAATGAACATGCAAATGTTCTTTCTACAGTGCCCTTAATGATCTTTTGTTTCTGAAACAACAAAGCGTATCAAAAGCTTGTACATTTTTAAGACTGAACTCTGGTGCACATAATATATGTATGCCTTTTCCATTTCGCGTTTGTTTCTGTTAAATGAAGTAAAACCTCAAAGCATTTCTGTTGCTCTTTCTCGTGAGCTGCTGCAAATTTCAAGTTTGATATTTTCCAAGAGGGTGTTGATGAAAACCAGACATCTTGCATTCAGGAGAATCACAGCACATATTCGCTGATAGTGTGGATCTTATTTTATTTTATTTACATATTACTTTGTTGAAATGGAAATGATTACTCCTATTTTATATCGAAGTCATCTGAGGGCTAGTCTTGTTTAATAGTTTGATTGTAAATCTTGTTTACATTGTTNTTTTTTGTTTCTTGGTTGTCTTTGTTTGTTAACCATTGTGTTTGAAGATATAATGTAAAAGCCACTATACTACATATAATGCAGTAAAACACGGTGAATGAGTGGTCTTCTAATCACCAGATATATTTATATTGTTATTTCACATCTACACGTTTATTATTGTTATTCTTAATGCTTCTCTGACAACTAGGATTTCTTTTTTTTCAAAACGTGCTAGTGCAAATTCTGAATCAAGAGAAATCGGACCATTTTTATACCGTGTACCTCCGGGTGAAAAACGTTTGTATTACACAGCTGACTGCAAGCTTGTGCACTGTGTTTGTGTATTCTGTAAGTTTTTGAGAATATCTGCATAGCTTAATGGTGAAAGGTAGCTGATCTTACTTTGATATAACATTCTGTATATTGATAGCTGACATCTGTCTGTGTAAACGAGGATCAATATGACACTCCTGTCATTTAAAGTGTTCTTGATTCTCCACTACCAATTGCATGACTGTCTGCTAGCCCATCACTGATGTTCCAGGAAAAGTGCAGGGCACAGATGGCAGAGTTGATCTATATGTGCATGCCCAGAGCTGTGTGTAGGTTGATTTTTGGTGTTCAGCGTGCTATATATTTCCATCCAAAAGCAGATATTCAGCCTCTGGGGTACAAATAAGAAAAGTGTAACTATCTGTGCTCAAGGTATATATTTCTTATTATTTTCCCCACTTTCACTATACTCAAAGCCAGTCTAACCAAACAGTGTACCTTGTATTTCTGAGATGGATTCATATGAGGAAATAATGTAGGACAGTGAGTAGAACTGTGCTTTAATCTGTTAAGCATAAAACAAACATGTCATAAGTTGTGTTGTTCTAACACATTTTGATTAAACTAATTGAAACGCAAATCTACTTTCTCTGAATTGTCTGTTTTCTTTGTTAAGTCTCTTTATTTTGTGATGCATGAGACATGTAGGCTCCTGATACCCACAAGGGCTTAAACATCTAGTGCTGGAAGGGAAGCATGTCTGACCATCTGTACATCTGTTCAGTCTGTAGTCTTGATCTTTATTCTTCAAATTCATGCACTTCAACCAAAATTTCTCCATCAGACTGGATGGGAAGGTTTGTGAACTGTTCCAGTGATGACCAGCAGATGTCACTGGTGTGCTTTGTGAAACCAAAATTGTGTCTTCAGCAGAGGAAGACCGACTTGCTTACTTACTTCTCCAAATTCATACTCACTACATATTTTACAAAGTATGTACTGAATTGCACCAGGTTGCCACCATCACTGGCAAACAGATCAGTGAGACTTCTGTAGCTGTGACAGAAAAGGCTAGAGGTTAGAAAATTCACTGTCTTTGCATAAGTCATAGATCTTCTCATATAGTCTGTTTCCCATGAGCTGTGTAGCATGATTGCTGTTTGAGATCAGTGAACTGAGGCGTGGGATTGTCTTCTCTCAAATGAACAAAAAGAAAATAGGTCTGCTCGGTGTTTTCTTCTGCATCAGAGATTTCGGACTGAGAGGGTTGAAGAGGCCACTGCTGTCTGCTGACTAGGATATACACACACAGGATCTAGAGAACTCTACTGTGACCACTCACACACTGCTTCTCTGGCCTTAAAGAACCCCCAAATCCACTGTAGCATATAAGATATTTCCAAAAGTTAGAGGCAGTTTTATCAAGTATGCAGTCATGCAGCCAGCACAAAGGCAATGAGCTCCTTCGCTCTTGTAAGCAGATCTTAAAGTAACATGTATGAAAGTCTGAAAATGTATGTCAAGCTATACGTGTACTCCTGCCAGTACCTGATCCTGACACACTTCTACTGCCGTGGCCTGTCTACTACTTCTGCTTGAAGCTTCTGCACTTGTGATCAATTGCTGCTTCTGTGGATGCTCCTACATGGATACTCTAAAAAATTGCCCTTCCCAAACACAGTTTATGCCCAAGTCTCAATCTCACCCTTTCTTCAGTGGACAATTTCACATGGATATTGTAGACTTGTACCTAAGAACTAATACTCATACAGAACGTCCTTTCAACAACACATTACAGCTGGTTGACTTCAGACTGTATAATTGTGTATAAGTAATGATTTATTTTCTCACTATCTGGTGTCACCCAGAAGAGTCTTGGCTCCCTACCGAGTCTGGTTCTTCTCACAGTTTCTTCTGAAGTCATCTCAGAGAGTTTTTCCTTGCCAGTGTCACTCTTGGCTTGCTCATTAGGGATCAAAATGTACATCTGGATTTCAGTAAAGCTGGTTTGTGACCCTTAAAAAAATACAATAAAAAAATACCTTAAATGCCATACAATAAAAATTTAATTTAATTGTATTAAATAAATGGGCTCAAAAATATGAAGGTTTTCAGTCATCAAAGCTATTGTGCTCTTTAAATACTTCATCTGAACCAAAGTCTCATCTCAGTGAGTTGCACTGATAAAACCCAGAGGAAACCCATGTGGACACAGGGACAATATGTGAAACTCCACACAGTGTGTAAAACAAGCCCATGATCGAACTGGGGATCCTGGACCCTACCCGCTGCACCACCATGCCACCTGGAGAGAACAGGATTTTGCTCTACCCATCACAGTTGGGAAGGAATAGGGAACAGGGCATTGCAGACACAAGGCTATAAAGTTATACACTTTCACATGGACTATACCAAACCTTTTTACCTTAGAAACAGGGAGATTCCAAATACAAGACCACTAGATTTATTGCTAACATGTTACAATGTGTAAGGTTGTATGGTTGTTGTGAGTGACTGTGGTCCCACAAACTGTTTTAACTGAAAAGGGTAACATATATCAGGAGTTTGTCCTAACACTGGGTTATTTTGAAACTCTCAGGTTAACGAACCCCTGGCTGGTTTGTAATTGTATTCAGTGTGGGTACACACATAAGTCCAAACGTCCATGTTAATGACCCATCAGTCCCGCGTTTTAAACGCATAGTGACTCAATGTCCTGACGTCACTCAGCGCCGCTGGTTGGCTGGCCGAGAACTGACTCTGTGCGCGTGAAGCGGGTTCTGTGAATCCAGCTCGCTCGCGCGCTGCGTTCATAACGCCTTAATAAACAGCTGTTGCATCACGCGCGGACTACGGGGTAAGCAAGAGTTACGCTACTTCTTTTTTTGTCTACTTTTGCCTATTTATTTGTTTGTTTGCCGCGATCAGCAGTTAGAGCTTATAATAACAATGCATGATCAAATTAAAGTCACGAAACACTTGGAGACATTTCCGCTCGGCGTTTGTGAAACATCCAGCGAGTGTGAGTGATTACTTTTCCAAAACGTCTACAGCAAACAAGCGTTGCATGAAATCAAATAAATTAGACAGTGCTGCATAAGCTTTTTCCCCCACCTTGTCAGTCAGGTGCCATCACTGGGCTCGTGCGTGCTCGCGCAGGCAGGTGAGCTTGTTGATTCAGTGTTGCCGCTGATATAATCTGGTGTCGTTGATCTGATTACGACCTCCATTATTATCTCTGATCTCTTTTGGTCACCTGTGCTTGATAAATGAGGAGTGAGACCCATGCAATAGGATGGGATGGGAAGAGTGCACCATGAATGGCACGTTTCTGTCTGTGGCATGGCATGCGAAGTGTTGCTTCTTCAAGCATATCTCTGGAAACGAGATGTTATGAGGTCGGATGAGATCGGATACTTTTACAGCGTTCTGATCGACCAAGAGAGCTGTGCTAAAAACATGTTTACGGTTCCTGTTTGCACGTGCACAACTAGATATATTTGAGTCTCTGCTACTCTTATGGAAATCAATTACCAGACGTGAATTATCAAGCATCTGTTCATTTGCGTCTTTTAGAGTCACGTTTCTCTTAAGTTAAAACGCCTCCTCCTCATTAAACCTACATGTTTTTCTTTTATTTACATCATCATATAGTGACTCAAATGACTGCAATCATATGCGTCCCTTTCAAGCGCGTCCTGTTCCTTCAGATTAGTGTGTAATTGTTCATTAACTTGTGTAATTGTTCATAAACGTTGAAATTCTTCATAATTGCAGCGGCCTATTTAATCCTTATCAAGATGTCATTCATGCCATTAAAATGTTTACCCTAGCACTACAAGTAGTTAAAATTAATTTTAAAAATATTCAAAGTTTACTTTAAATTTTAAAATATTTAAGTTTACTTTAGACATTTTTAATCTTGCGGGAGAATCTCTGAGAGGGGTTAACACAGCTTTCCCTTTGCTCTCAGATTAGAAGAAGAGGCAAGAGGACAAAGCTGTGACATGGTTTGGTTAATGCTGCTATGATGGATTTGACTAAAATGGGTGTGATCCATCTCCAAAACCCTGGGCACCCCACAAGTCTCCTGCAGAAGGCTAACCAGATGCGTCTGTCAGGGACACTGTGCGATGTGATCATTATGGTGGACAGCCAGGAGTTCCATGCCCACAGAACTGTGCTGGCGTGCGTCAGCAAGATGTTTGAGATCCTGTTCCACCGAAATAGCCAACACTACACTCTGGATTTCCTCTCACCAAAGACCTTCCAGCAGATCCTGGAATATGCCTACACTGCCACACTCCAGGCTAAACTTGAAGATTTAGATGACCTGCTGTATGCTGCAGAGATTCTGGAGATCGAGTACTTAGAGGAGCAGTGTCTGAAGATCTTGGAGACCATTCAGTCTTCTGAAGAGAATGACATGGACATAAACGCAAACGAGAATGGCACAGAAGATGATGATGAGCGTCGGATGAAGTATTTAAAGAGCACTTTCATTTCCAAAAAACATTCCATACAGGATGGCAACTACAGCTCTGCTGGCCGCCATCGACTGGCCCTGGGCAACATGGTTGACAAGAAGCCTTTAGTGTCAGCGCCACTGGGCCTTAATACCGTCAGCCCCACAAGGGCTGCTGTGGAGAGTCTGATGAGCATTGGTCAGTCTCTCCTGGCAGGGACTGTGAAACAAAGCCTCGCTTTCCCCCAAGAAAACTCTTCTCCATTGCTCGAAAAGATTAAGACTGAAATGATGCAAGTGGACGACGATGATGGCCACGAGGGTAGCTCTTCCAGAAATGGAGATGGGATCAGTGAGTCCAAACAGCACAGAGGCACTCCGGGAACCCCCACTAGAGGCACTGTCATCACTAGTGCTCGGGAGCTCCATTCCAATGATGGTGTTCCTGAATCACATGGAGATGCCAGCCAAGTGGGATCAGCAAATGTGGCCAGTCTGGCTGAGAGACATCTTGCAGCATTGTACAACCATAAGAATGAGAGCATGCTGCCCATATCTGTATCCATGGCTTCATCTCTGCACATGCCACCCACCCTTGCTATGTCTGCAGACTTTGGCGCCTATGGTGGGCTCTTCCACCAGAGCTTCATTCAGCGGGAGTTCTTCAGCAAACTGAGCAATTGCACAGCAGGTGCAAAGCATGAGGGCCAGAGGGAGCGCTGCAGTGTGTGTGACATAGAGCTGCTGGACAGTGAGACTGCAGAGCAACACAGGTGGGGTGAAATATCTGTCTATCTGTCTATCTATCTATCTATCTATCTATCTATCTATCTATCTATCTATCTATCTATCTATCTACTGCAGAGCAACACAGGTGGGGTGAAATATCTGTCTATCTATCTATCTATCTATCTATCTATCTATCTATCTATCTATCTATCTATCTATCTATCTATCTACTGGTTTCACCTCCAACAGCCTCAGAAACACTTTGCTTACTTTCACATTAAAAGAAGTGATCAACAGTATGTGGCAGTAGCACATAGAAACCTTTAATTCCCATCTCAAGATAATTCCTCCTCTGCAGGAAACACAGGATGTTTAGTTCAGCTACCCATAACCACAGCTGTCTTAAGACAGCTCTCTTTAGAAAGCTGGGTGACAGAGAATGCATTTGTTCTTAGCTGAAATTTGTGACAAAGGTATGGCAGTCATTAAAAATATGCTGACATTATGAGACAAAACTAAATTTGGTAACCTGACTCATAACCAGAAACAGCTTAATATTGGAGAATTAAAAATGGCCGATGCACACGACAAGGTGTTTACAGTAGCAACAGCACAGAAAGACACAAAGGGTTTTAATAGTTCTTTTTGTTTCTGTCCTTTTTAAAGCAAGGCACTACAGCTGAATACAGTATTTAAAAACAAACAACAATAGATTTCACATTTAGTCTTTGCCACTTGGTTGCTTTTATTCTAACAAGTATATTCATGCATTTGCATACTTAATAAAACAAAAAAAATCTAGTATTTTGATGTTATTTTATTAAAATATTTATTTAAAATATTTAGTTGACTGTGAAGACACGTTCAAGAGAAATACCTTTGTAGAAATGTTTGTCAGAATCTCTGTTGTTTAATCAGGAACATACTATGCACAAGTTTATTCCATTCTCAGTCTAACAATAGTCAACAATTTGGGAAATTTATTTCAATCATCCAAAAATCAGAAAACTGATTAAAGTGACCAAATTTGTCATTTTTAACCTGTAGTTTCTTTCCTTAAATGTTGTGAATTTTCAATGGTTGATAAATAAAAATAAGTATAGTAAATTATATTACCTAGTAGTGTATTTGCTTTAATTGCTGAGATATAACCTGACAGAACAGTTGCATTTCTAATTAAAAATTTAAAGAAATTAATTAGCTTTACAGTTTATGGAAGGCACTCATAAATGACAGTGTGGCCTGGACAGAAATTGAGTTTGACAACACCTGGTTAGAACAACTAGTTTTTCCTGAATAAATGCCATTTTTAATTTGCTGTAACTTGTTTCAAGAAGCATTGTTGGGTTGCTGGTATAGTCATCAAAGCTCCAATTTAAAAAAAAAAATCCCTCATTGAAAAATGAATACATTAATTCAATTTTTAAATCCAAAATGTAATATTTGCTATTATTTTCCTCTTAATAGTACCTTTGGTAATTATTGAAATACTTGCTTTGTTTGTTCTTTGGTACGCATAACACCAATAAATGGATAATATGGAAAGGCTTTTTGGGACATAGTCATGCAGCTTAACCCGTGTCTGTCAAACAGAAGACAGTGTGTGTATATCACTATTCATCAGCAAGCCTGATAACTCTACACAGCTCTGTGATACAGGTAGGCTGAGAGTGACTTTACGCTCCCAGAGTGTGTGGATCGCACCACACTTTACACTCTCTTTATTTATTACTACAAACAATCTGAACCCAATGACAACTGCCATCAAAACACAACATTCTGTGTGTTTTTCTTATGACCATTGTTGGTGTAGTCATGCTTGGTTCCAAAAAAAATAAAAAATCAGCCTTATTATGTAGATGCCAAAACGAAAACCTTGTATTGATAGTCTTTTTTTTTATCTGTGAAAGAAAGGGAGAGGCTTAGCCTTGCTAGCCAATTTATACCAGTTGACCCTGCAAGATGTAAATCTATACTTATAAAATGGCATTGACCTCTTCAAATTCTGAAGCATGTTTTCGCAAGGTTATAAGACATGAACCAATATTTGGAGGAACACATTATACAGCAAGCAGTCTCAGCAACCTTACTATTCACTCCTTCGTTCTGCATTGTATCTGATAGAGAAAACGGACATGAAAAAAGACGTGAAAAAATTATACCCATTTACGCATTTAAAATTTTGTGAAGAAAATGCATTTTTCTTGCAAGTCCACATGTAAGTAGTTTGTCCATGTGTCTCAGTATTAAGGAGCAATATTATTATCAGTATTATTTTATCAAACAATATATTTGGCCTCCTAGTGAAAGAATTCTGGCATCCAGTCAACTGAAGTGATGATATTTCAAGGTTAAAATGTGGTGGAACAATGTCAGAATATATTCTGAAAAATAAAACTATTGAATAGCATATATCATCACAATGTGGTCTAAAATGTCTTTCTCTGCTGAGTTTATTGCCACTTATTTGCTGTATAATGTTGATTATTAAGGGGTTGATTAATAAGAAACAGCCAGATAGAACCTTATAGAACAGTATTTGATCCTACAGAATAATAAGGCTTTATTTGTAATTTGTTTTTTACATTCGAAATGTCTCAGAATTTGAGGAATGAATTAAGTGTAGACCTTCTTGAGCTGTAAATCTTCATTTCAGTACTTTTGAGTTTTGCCCCATATCTGAAAACAACTCTTCATCCACATAAAACCATTTAATAATAAGGTCACGAAATCCATAACGCAGGTCCAACGCTATAACACATAATGAGGAAAAAGGGATGTACTAAGAAAATACTTTATCACGATCAACACAATCTCCTGTGAAATTTCATGTAAAGATAAGGTCACAGTTAGTGCTCTTATTCTTGATGTATATATTTATGCCTTGTAGTAAATCTGCCTTTGGGGTTTATTATGGTTGTGGTGTGTACTCACTATACACTCCAGGCAGCCAAATAGATGAGTGAATTGTGTGGGCAGGGGATTCTGGGAACACAAGTCAAGAGCAATGGAATCTCTTTTGCCTTGCAGATGATTGGTGAGGGGCAGAAAGAGAGCGCAGCTAATGATCAGCGTACATATTTACTATAGTCATTTGTGTGTTTACAGTAGAATGGAGTTAGTCTTAGTTTGGCAAGATTGATTAATCAGTAATCATGTCAAGTAAGCAACCACATGACTGAAGCTCTTGTCTGTTCTTGTTGCTGGTTTTTGTTAATGCTTGGAAACATACCGTTGTTCTCGGACCCCCTCGGGGTTTGAGAGAAACCCCATTGTCCTCTTAACTGCAGCTTTTCTGTTCATTCTTTTGTTTACTCAGCTTATCCGTCTGTGCTCCAGAATCACAACTCTAAACCAAAAGCATAGATGCTATTTCAAATCTGTACATAGACGACCGTATCAGTTTTTGCACAGACTATAGGTGTGGCAAAGACGATACATTGAGGATACATTGCTTGACTCATACACACTCAAAACATAATGGCTCAGGTATAAGTATAAGTAGACAGTCTTAATAGGAAGAGCTCAACAATAGCCTTTAAGTCATTAGTGGATGGCTTTACAAACCTGTAAGGTGTTGTACCTAACAAACCTGTACAGGGGGGAGGGTTGCTTTGTCATGCTTCATTAGTAACCCAACCCCAGCCTGTCCTGAGACTATGGCTACTGAATGGTCTTTAAATCTCTGTCATCTATAAGAACCTCCGGAATCCTGTTGGTCAAGACTTTAAGTCCTCCTGTATCGCTTTGCCCCCCTTGAGCATATTATCAGTCACACACAGGAAGCTTTCAGGCCTTATCTCAACTGAAAAGCATTACAGGTCAACTCCTTTGGGGTCAGGTCAAACCACTGACCTCTCGCCCTCCTATGGTGGTTTTTATCCCTTTTCTAGAATTGTTCCTTGTGTTCAAACCCTCTTTTGTGTGACTCTGTTTGTGTGGGGCGGAGGTAGCTGTGGGGGATATTTTTTTCCTGACCAACTGTTAATTTAAAAAAACGTTCATTGATTATTCTGAAGGAGTTTGTAAATAATAACAAAATTCAAATTCATCAATTTAATTTGAAAGCCATGGTATACATGCCTCTTCTAGACACAAAGTAGTGCTAATGTTTTACATGCATCTATGCAGTTAGAAGGCAAATTTGTCAAATATTCAATAGGCAAAATAGAAGGCAGCTTGTCATGTTACATGTCATGTTAGTCTTAGGTTAATATAAATGAGCTATTACTATGGAAACCTATCATTAGAGCTATAGATGGCACATTTATATTCAGCATTTATATCTGGTCAGTTTTTTTTGTTTGTTTTTTTTTTGTTTTTTTTTCTAGCACCCCACCTTTCTACCTCAACCCCACAGTAGCTACTGTATGTCTGTTGTGTTTTTGTGCATTT
>CM074958.1:7077822-7095740 GCA_037577455.1 Pangasius macronema
ACCAGTGGTTTGCACCTTGTTGTAAACCCTCTGTATTTACATTAATGAAGGCATCTCTTGATTGTAGATTTTGACAATGATACGCCTACCTTCTCCAGAGTATTCTTGACTTTAGTTGATGTTGTGAAGGGGTTTTTCTTCACCAAGGAAAGGATTCTGTGATCATCCACTCTAGTTGTCTTCCATGGTCTTCCAGGCCTTTTGATGTTGTTGAGCTCACCAGCGCTTTCTTTCTTTTTAAGACCTGGTCAATTAACTTCTTGTCAGTCAATTGTCCAAATACCTTTGAGCCCATGAAAATGGAAGTACTTTGCTTAAAATGGCTGTAATTCCTAAATGGTAAATNCTGAAAGTCTACACTTCAATCACATCTTGATTGTTTTATTTCAAATCCATTGTGGTGTATAAAGGCAAAATCACAAAAACTCTGTCATTGTCCAAATACTTCCAGACCTGACTGTATGTCAGGGAAACCCAATGGCAAGGATTTCATGGAGTTTTTCATGTTATTTGGTTAATTTGTTATTTTAAATACAGCTTCATTATGCAGGAGGCAGTCAGGTGAGAGGGGAATGACGACACGAGTAATACTGCAATATACTGCAGGGACAACATAAGATATTACCACAGGAGTAAAGAGAAACCTTATGATTTAGGGTTTTTGTTTGTTTGTTTGTTTTTAAAGCTGTGTGTAATATGATTTCTGTGAGGTCAGACTCCAGTGATGTATTACTCAAGGCCTGGACTTGGACTTAAGTATGATAGCTCTGGACTTGGACTATAATAGTGATATACGTTATATTTTCTACAGGACAGGCTGAAATCGTAATTCATATAAATTCATAGTTAAATGAGTCTTAGTGAAGCAATTCCAAAATTGTGTAAAATAGCATTAATTGAAATTGTTTATTATGCTTATTAATATCTCATTAAAGAATCTTATCAGACATCCACAAAGATTGACTTATTGACTCTCTTCCTGTTCACTTACCAACCTTCTTTTTCATATCTTCTTTCATGCCAGCTAACCCACAGTAACCTTTGTTTTGCAGTAATGTTTTCTAATGAAGTTTGTTCTGTTTCCCTTAAATATAACATAACAAGTCATTTAAATGCCAGTGACCCTAAGTAGGATAAATCATTTATAGAAGCTGAAGGAATGAATGTGATATGGTACATTCATGTAAACTCTCTTCCTCTTGCACCTGTTCATGTACACCATGAGTGCAAAAGAGAGAAGAATCAGAAATATGTGAAGAATTTGTTGTCAGAACTCCAGACTATGCTCTCTCTGTGAGTTTCCACATTCCCCCCTACCACGCCTTTCTTTCTCTCTCTCTCTCTCTTTCTCTCTCTCTCTCTCACCTCTCTCTCTCTCTGTCTCTATCTGTCTGGCTGTCTGAGAGAGCACTGTTGCTTTGAGATCATTGGCGGTGTGCCAGCTCTTCCCTCGCTCTGATGACATCATCAGCTGCCTGCAGGTCTGGATGTTCTGCCAGCATTCTGCCGCGTTTATGATTGCTCGCAGATGTGTGTCCAGGAACATACTGTACCCAAATCCCTAAATTAATCAAACTTGAGTGCTCTCCAAGCCACTGCTCTCTGAAACGGCATAAGCACTGAAGCGGGAGGAAGGAGGAGGAGGGTGGAGGAGGAGGCCTAAGTATACAAAAACAAAAACAGAAAGCGGGAGGGAAAACAGAAAGACAAAAAAGGGGACAGCAGGCCTTCTGAGAATTGGTTCACTAGATAACAGTGGGATTGGCTGAGTGCTGTTATAGCATGATGCAATGGATTAGTGTATGTGTATGCATCTAGAATATTAAATGGATATGTTAAAAGTGCCACTGTGTGTCCCGATGCCAGTCTCCATCTGTAAATTTTTAATTAATTGACCATTGGTCCTTTGTCACAAAACCAGGACTGCAATGATATGCAGTTTTGAAATGCTTATAAATTATGGATATGGATCAACAGATATTTTATAATATTCAGTGCATCTAGAAAAATCACTAAGGGGCAAAAAAAGCCTCAGTCATGATAATTAAACATTCAACTGAAACAGAAGATGGGAAAAAATATGCTCAACAGTACAGCAATAAGTATGTCACTCTCAAAGATAACTGATTTCTTCTAGAAAGTATTTGAACATAAATATGTGTTCACATGAGAATCAAACCTGGCTCAAGTATACCACACATTTTGGCTCTAATAGGTTATATAGAGATAGAGAGAGATAGAGCTGTATTTCTTTGATAAAGGAACTTTAAAATCTGTTCATTTTACATTGCAGCTGCTGGTCTCAGTCTACTCACAATTTCTTTATTAAATTACTTGCTTCTGATTATGTTATTAGATGGGCTGTTAATTTTCCCCCTCAAAATAATATTGCTTGAGAGAGAATAGGAGGGTGCTGTCATTTCAAATAACCCTAAAAATGGGTAGTGTTACCTAAAGACAGAAGGTTCTTTTAAAGCTATTGTGGTTATCTGAATGTTCAAAATACAGTCTTACTTGACCCATTCATTTGCACCCTGGCAACTCATTGCTGTGTGTGTCAGAATCAAAACAGGATAGAAGTTTGTGGATAATGAGGCAGTGTAATGTGTATGAGTATTTTTGGAGCCAGCAGTTACTCATGCTGTTTTACCAAAATGCAATTATTAGCCACTGAGGTATTCAGCAGCTATATAAATATAGAATGAATATACAAGAAAGATACTTAAACCCTATGGAATCCTTTTTATTTGTTAAGAGCAGATAAAATTTCAAATGTTGATTATGCTTCAATATGTTGATTATTTTCTTAGAAGAGCACACATTGTCTTATAATATTTTGTTACTAACTTAATTCTTTGTTTGCAGTTGTTAGCGGTAATCTTAACCTCACAAACTATTCCATTCTTGATCCACTATTCAGATTTACCATCTATAAATCCTGATGATTTCCAAGTAGCAGAAGCAGCTTTCTCCAGTGGCCTGATTTGGTATTCAGTACATGCCAGTCTGCTATTTTTTCACACCAGACAAAGTGTTTTGATGGAAGGTGATTGCACCCAGGACTGGAGGCTGCTTTGGGGAATTTTTGTGTTTTTACGGACAGTATAGTGCACTGTGTGTTGTTTACAGAAGGCCATTTCATTTTGGAATTGCTTCATCACTTCAGGGAACAGGGCGGGGCAGAAGCATGTGAGAACGCGTATGAGCCCAAACAGGATTATTGCATGCCAAGTCTATGCAGATATGTGCGTCCTTCTTTTGTTTTAAAAATTACAGTATGTTGCATTTATGCCAAGAGCATTTAAGTTATTAATAAGATGGTGAAACATCTTATGGGAACATTCAGAATTCATGCTGAGTATGTTTTTGCTTGTTGTTTGTGATGAGTTGAAAAGCACACGTGCAGCTGTGGTTTGCTTTTTTGGAGGCAGCAGTACAAGAATGAAATGTAAAAGGGAATGAGGAGGAGAGGCTAAATTTAGGCACTAACTGGCTGGCTTTCTCAAGTTTGTGGGCGTTTTAATGACTCATAATAAAGCTATTTAGAAGCAGTTCAGTGAAATTAGCAACTTGACAAGCAACTTGGGTCATTATAGATTTAGATTTTATTGACTTGGTGAAAGTTAGTGGGATGCTCCTGGACGGGATTGGAGATGGTGGAAGTCCCCATTTGAATTCCTGTGTGCTGTGTCTCACCACTGAAGGAGTACAATAGGAGTGCTAGACAGAATCCCTTCATGAAAGTTCAGTTTTAAATTTTTTCCTGGAATTAAAAGGTTTTCTAAACCACATTAATCTATGATGATGAGGAGTCATTAGTATTGATTCAGACAGTGAAGGAGGAGCAAATCCTCTTCTGTCATTCTGTGATTTTCAATCTTAGAATTATTTTTTTTTGGAGCACTAGAATTTAAAACTTTTTTTTTTTTTTTTTTTTTTGGCTATGTCAGATTTCTTGCCAAAGTCTCACACTGCAACCAAAACCCTGGTTGAATAAACATTCATTTGGGAGGCAAAAAAAGGTAATATGGTCTTCCTGTGTTTAAATGGTTTTCAGGCAGAACCACACAGCCCGATAAAGAACACTTTTTTAAGACTATGGTGTGCTTGATTCAGTGGAGCACACCACATTCTCAAAATTAGGGATATTTCATGGCCTACTTCACTGTTTGTGTGGTAGACTAGGCCAACCCTACAGGTGTCTGGGACATCTTTTAATAGACCCCTCTACAGCACATGCAGGTTTGAGGGAATGAGACACATCATTATTAGATTGCACCAGATTTCTTCCACCTCATATAAATCCAATCCTCATATGGCTTTGACTCAAATGAGTTGCAGTCTACGTGGTGCTGTATATGGAGTATGTATGTGGAGCTGTGCATTATATTATGAGCCTACAATAATGACTATATGATATGATATGATGCCTCTAGCACATTTATATTTACAGCTTTTTGCAGATGTTTGTATATGTGAGCCATTGGAAGTCACTAGAGCTGAATTCTGTAAAACAGAAAAAAAAAAGACAAAAATTATGTTTTGACCAAAATGAAGTTTTTCCTTAATATACACTGACATCTCTACTGTAAGAAAACTTAAATATATTTTCCCATAATGATGTGGAAAAGGTTTTAAGTTCATTTCTAACCTTGCCTTTTTGTCTTCCTGCAAACTCAGTGGGAAATACAGTCAGTCTCCATAAATATGTCTAAAACCTTGCTAGCTAAATGTGCTTTTCTCATGATTTTATCAGGTTTTTGGATAGTTACATGCCAAAACAATACGGAATCAATTCAGCTTGTCATCAGATGCCGGCTGTTAAAATGTCTGTGATGCTCCATCACATCATCATCAAAACAGAGAAAAGCTCTGTGTATACACTATGACGGGAAGTTTTAAAATGTTTAAATAACCTAATAAAAAGGCATTAATAACAAGAGATGTATGCAACAGAACAAGACTGACTGAATAAATAAACAATTATTTCCCTACTGATGTGAGCATGAACTGTTGAGGCAAGAGATGAGTAGGAGACACCTCAGGTGAGGAGACAGAGTGATACTGATAAGCAAAATTATATCTTACTGTAAACTTATAATTCTTTTTTTTCAGCAATGTTCTTTTTTTCATTAGTTTAGGTTATAAATGTAGAGGAAGGCAGGGCATCCTTCACTTTTAGGGGTAACCAGAAAATGCTAGAACTTTAATTCTGGTTGAGATATGTGCAAAAAACAGTTTTCAGTTCAGGAAAACTTTTTCAGAACTATATAAAGCAGAAAATATGAAGGGTTTTCTCATGCTGCCACAGAACAAATTACAGAAGTGCTTTGTAGTCTCCAGCAAAACTCATCCTCATGCTAATATAAATAGATCAGGGCCTAAAAGTACTATCAGGCTAGTACAATGCAAGTAGGAGTTAATACAATTCATTAGTGCAGCAAAAAAATATAAATTTTTTGTGAATTGTGTAGAATTTCTTGTAAAGGAAATGTTTCTGCATAATGAAAAATTCACTGCAAATTCAGTTGTTACGACTTTTTTTTTTAGAACGTTTGCACTGAAATGGTTTAAGAATGGAAACCTGCATCTCGTAAATCAGAGCAGAGATGCCAGCAGATGCAGCTTCATATTCCTGAGGACATACATCTGTCTGATCATGTTCAGCTAGCTTGTAGGCTTTAATCTACATAAAGTAAGAGAGAGCTGACAAGTTCTCAGGTTCTGTCAAGAGCCTTTGTTCTACTGATTTCTGTTGATGTATGTGTGTGCGTGTGCGTGTGTGTGAGTGTGAGTAAGGTAAGTTATCAAACGATTTCCTCTGAAAGAAGTGAACATAAATCTTTAAAGAACACTGACATCTTGATGAATAATCTCATGTTTCATTTGTTTGATGTGCAGTAAACACATGCAGGGAGCTTTAAAGTAAGCTATTGTTTTAGATGGTTGAGAAATTATGTAAATCATCCTTACAAGTATAAGGTTTAGAAGTTTATGGAGTGCACGGGGAAGTTTATGGAGTACATCATTCATTTATCTTGAGTATGTTTTTTTCCCTGGTCTTTTAATTTTTCGATTCCTTAACAGTTAATAACAGTAGTTATAAATTGTTATAAAAGTGTAAAATTATGTAAATTTGCCACACAGTGAAAGTCCTACACAGCTATATCCGAGCAGTTGTAAATCTTACTAAAGTCCTCTGCTGGTCTGTGTTGTAGATGGACCAAAAGCGTTGGTGTGTGATCAGTGTGGAGCTCAGTTCTCTAAAGAGGATGCCTTGGAGACCCATCGGCAGACACACACAGGTAGTATTTTTCCTTCCGCCACCACACCCAAACATTTACCAGCCTGCCTATTTACATATTGAGGGATAAGAAAGAGGAAAACATGTTAAATATTGTCAGAATTAAGGCTGGGGCAGTACGTCAGGGCTTTGGAAGGCCGTATTTCATCACTCCACCAGGGGGATAAACAGGATCAAAATTATAGTGTGGTCTACATTGCAGAAATGTGACCCACTTCTTATTTATTATCCCACAATGCCTAAAGTGTGCTACATCTATTGCTAATTTCTAATCTCTGTTATACTTCCATGCTTATATAAATTGCTCTAATTCATATTAGACTGTTTAATTTTATTGAGTTTACAGTTATTTCTCTGTCTTTGTGCATGAGCTCATCCTCCTTTTCGCTCTTGCTTTTATTACTGATAACTGAAAAAGCATACATTAAAAATGCCATGTACTTGCAGCTAATATGGGGTATATTTAGCTAACAGTACTGATTTGACTAGCAACATCAAGAGCAGTTTGCATTTTACAAACCACCATTTGCCCTTATAAACACCAACATTTGTATCATATCTTCTCACATAAACTAACACAATTATATCACAGTAATGTCAGATGTTAATATGAAATATGTATGTTGCATACCTCTCTACAAGAAGTTAAAATCTGGTAACGTAGTGCCTCTTAAGAGCTAAATATAAAGGGTGATTATATCTATGGGCAAACCTAAAGTGTCCTCTGAGGTCAGTTGAGAACCAGTCATAACTGCTGATGGGTAGTCATGGACAGCAAGTTTTTATGCATAGTGGATTACATTATCAGACATTATCTCATTCTTAGGATTGCTGTGTGCATATTGAATTTGACAAGGGAAGATGTAATTGGGAAGTTCAAAAAAACAAACAAAAAAAAAACATATGAAAGTATTGAGGTCTGGTCTTCTGGTCATCATAGCTAGTTATGGCCATGCACCCCATCACTGCTCATCATAGTTATCCTGACTAAGCACAGCTGACAGCAACATGCTTCTGCTCTTAATGTGAATTACATGCGTGAATATTTAGGGAAGAATAGATCAATTGTGTATTAATTTTAGGATTTTATCTGTTCTGTTAGAATAAGATTGCTAAAATGAGCCTCTTTCTTTTTTTTCTTTTTTTCTTAAGCTCTTTTATTGCTTGTTTGTTGCTTTTTAAGTGAATAAATACTAGGTCATTCTGGGTCATGCTTGTGTGTGGCGCAGTGACATGCTGTCCTTCTTATGTAAATAGGCTATCAGCTTTGTCAGCTTTGTGGACAAGCACATCAGAACACACACATACACACCCACACACACACACACCCACACACACGCACACACACACGCGCACACGCACACGCACAATAAAACATGCACAAATCACTACAATAGTCCTTGAACCTAAAGGGCTGTCCTCTAGTTATCTGTGTTATATGAGAAGCATCACTCACTCAGTCTGCTGCTACTGAGAGACAGACAGTAGACTCTGTGCTGTTACAGGTGTTCCAGACTGCACTAATTAATATGCTCTCTGGGTATAAAAGTGCTCAATCGGGCTAATGATCCACATGTTGAGGCTATATAAAGGGTGAGTCCTAATTAAAGCAAGCTGCCATCATTTTTATGAGCATGAAGTTGAGGAGCTAATCATCTTTACTATTAACTCCTTAGAGCAGATTTAATTTGTAATAAGCTCACTTTTAAGTTGGACATGTATTCCCAAACACTTTTTACCCTTGCCTGTGTGTGTGTGTACAGTGAGACCAGGGTACAATATCTGTCACCTGTGCTCCATAGGGAGAAACATGATAACCCTTTTAAAAACTTTGGCGTGTAACTGTAACTCTTGTGACACACACAGTATCAATAGTTAATGCCTGTGGACATAGGGTGGTGCCCAGAAGTTTCTACCTGCTGTTCCAAACATGGAAACCTCAAGTGCTCTGTTTCACCTTGGCTTCAGATACAGTGAAGTGCACACCAGGCCACAATTAAAAAAAAAAAAATAGTGTTGGGTCACAAACATGTTGGCTTTAAGGGATGGGGTTTTTCAGTGAGATTTTTCTTCTTCAACATGTTGTTAGAATGTGGCATTGAACCTGGAGACAAGCCAAGGATCCACATGTTTTTTTTCCTGAAGAGCCTGCATAAATAAAACACTTGTCTATCCACCTCCATAAACGAATGATGCAAGAAAGCCGGAGGTGAACATTGCACTAAAGCTTTGAAAGTTTTGTCTATAAAACAGAGTGAGGGAGTGAAAATGGTGGCAGGAGAGCTGATTTTGGTGCTAGCACAGACAGAGAAAAACAACATCATGTGCCGATGTTTACACTCTGCCAGAGCACTGTCACAAACTCAGAGCTGACCTACTTACAGGCTGTCTTAAAATAAAACTACAGCTAACGTCTCAGGACTGGGCAATCTTGAAAGCAGGCCAGGACATCACTGTCTCTCGTTTTACTTATCTACACCACAACGTGTGCTGTATCACGTCACCCACAGAGAAAAACAGGGCAGGATGACTTGACTTCATTGAATTGGGCCACTGAATAAACAGTGGTTAAACATGCGCAATGTATCTTGTTGTGTAAATTATTAAGCAAGCTGTTCCTCACTTGGGTAGATTAGCCCAACAGCTTCTCTCACTCACAGAGATGAGGGGTCAAATGAGGTATCTGTCAGTGCCCATATCAAAACATAGAGTCCCAGTGAATGGAAACAACAAATTCTGAAAGCTTACATTCAAGTTGTGCACAAGGGCTTATAGAATATGTGTATATCTCTGTATATATATATATATATATATATCATAAAACAGAAACTTTTTATCTTTATGTATAATTTTGTGAACTTTATACTTTTCTTTCTTTCTTTCTTTCTTTAACACAGACAGTAAACATCAGTCAACACCAGTAATTTGTTCATTCATTGATTCATCTTCATTAACCATGTTATCTTTGTCAGGATTGTTTCAGAGCCAGTCCCAATAACATTGGCCAATACACCCTGGATGGGACGTCAGTCCATCACAGGGTACCATGCTCACACACATTCCCACACTCATTAATACACTAGGGCCAATCCACCTACCAGCATGTTTTTGAGATGTGGATAGAAACTGGAGACCTTGGAGGAAACCCACATTCACATGAGAAAAAATCTATTATTTTTATTTATCTAGTTTTTAATGTACATGTGCCTGATTTGGTCAAATGGCTCATTTTTAATCTGCTGTCCCTGTGTGTCATGTCGTACCTGCCAGCAGGTTGATGTTTAAAAAAAAAAGGAAACAGTAGGGAAAATAGGCCAAATGTTTCATAGTTTATTAGCAAAATTAAAAGAATATGCTTAGAAAAACAAGTACATAAAACACCAAACACAAAAAATACATCCACAAACTCATCATACAATCCTAGCATGCTACATAACTAAACATCATTTTGACACTCCTGATTTTCCAGCAACCGTATGTCTGACACATATTGGCATATATAGTGACATATAGACTTTCATATACAAATAGGTGACAAGTTAAAGGAAAAACTGGTGGCTCAGTTATGCAGTGAGAGGGATTTTGCTGGTATGGTTTGAGTTTGTATAGTTTTGGGATGATTTTTCCATCCAATGTTTTTCTTCATCCTATGATGAATCACTTATCTCCTGATGAGAGAGGTCTCTTTCAGGATGACTCCTCCCCCATTCAGAGGGCACTATGGCTACTGAATGGTTTGATGAGGATGCAAATGATCATATGCTGGGACCTTTGTAGCCTTTTTCAGCCGTGACGTACATGTAAATCATATGCCACGGCCTTTGTAGCCTTTTAGAGATCTCAACCCAGTTGAACAGTAATGTGTTAGACATTGCTCTCCATCACCATCATTAAGACACCAATTAAGGGATTATCTTTTAGTAGAAGGTGTTCATCCCTACAGTACAGATCCAAAGAATCTGTGCCAAGATGCTGTTCTGGTGGGTGTATGTTGGTTTTTCCTCTAACTTGTCAATCATCTGTAGCATTCATATATCCAGGGACTAATATCTTGAGTTGTTTTCTGTATTGTGTTAGGTTTAAAGTCATTCATATACTGTATATTTTATAACAAATTCTCTCTTATCTGCTTACGTTTCACACCACCATGATACTCATGACACTTATGACCTGTCTCTCCATCTGTAGCTGAGCAAAGCAGCATGTAATTAGATTCCTGAGTTGTTGGAAACAGCCTGTTATGAGGTCTTTATTGAATAAATATTGATTGCCTTTGTTTATTTCACAGTGTAAATAAGGCTCCAACTGGCAGGGTGGGAATAATTTTGTTTATACTGGGACAAAAACAAGACTAACTTTCTGGTAAATGCAGGGATTAATTATCACACTTAAACTGCAAGCAGAGACATGAATACACCCTGTTGCTTATCAGAACAGCTTGAGAATTTTAAAGAAATATTTTTGAATGAAAAAACACCAGGATGTTTTCGGTGTCTGTTGCTTTCATTTTCCTTCTGGGAAGATCTTAAAGAAAATCCTATTCTCCTTTAAATATAAGATTTAACCTTAATCTGGTGTATTAGCCTAAAAAAAGGAGGAGTTTTGATTTTCATAATTTTGCCTGTCTTCTGGAATGAACTTTCCACCGATGAGTAGCCCGAGCCGAAACAGCCACGAGCAGGTGAGGCACCTCCAGCTATGTCTCAGCTGTGTGTCCGGTGACATTCACAGATGGAGATTTGTGGCCTGTGTGTCAAGCTTATTTATGCAACCTTTATGTCTGCTCACTTTTCAACCAAATATAGGTGAACTTTTTTTTTTTTTTTNAAACCATTTACATGATGGAAGTTTCTCTATTTCTGAAACTGCAATGAAAATTTGTGCCTGTACACTGTATACTTGTGGAAATTTGAATTATTCTTACCTGATTACTAAATGTCAGTAATTCAGAAAGGACAGTAACTTTCATTTTGGATATGTTACACAAACTATCCCAAGTTGTTTATACATTTATCCTCTGTCTACCAAACGTGTGGGAACAGGATTAGATCTGTAACTTCTGCACCAGTTCAGGTCTTTTGTGTTCCTGCTCTCCAGGGGTCATGGGGTCATCTGACCAGTGTGAAAAGCAAATTCTCTATCTTTTGTACAACAAGGCTGGCAGTGAGAATGTCTTGCTACAGCTGCTAAGCTTTTCAGCTTCGCCTGGAGAAAATAGAAAAAGCACTATATGTTGGTTAAGAATTATCTTTAATCCCTTCGAATTTCTCACACTTTAAATAAAGCTAAATCAAATCAAATCCCAAACAAACTAACATCTAAATGATGGTCATTTGGGTATTCGAATAAAATCACCTAATGGGATTGATGCTTTGGGCATTTGATGGACTTTGATTAGAATATTTCTTACATATTTAAATATAGATTAAACCATGATTGGTTTTATTCTGTCCCACTACTTTATCTGTCTTTTACATTTCATAAACGTAATTCAGTTCAATTCATTTTTATTTGTATAGTTCTTTTAACAGTACTTATTGTCACAGAGCAGCTTTTCTAATTCAGCTGATTAGATCCTTAATGATGAAGCTAGAGGCAATGGTGGCAAAGAAAAACTCCTTTAGACACCATAGTATCTATATCAACGCAAGAGGCTGTTGTAGGATGGTAAGATCAGTGACTGTTTGCCATATGACTGTTAGCATATAAACAATATATTTAAAATGACAACCATTAAGAGCAGTAATAAATAGAATCTCGGACTGGAGTTAATGAATAGTTTTTCATATTCCTGGAAAAGACATTTCAGATATTGTGCAGAAACAAACATAACACTAAAATAATCTCATGGTTACTTTAAATAATCACAGAATGACTCAGCATGTTTGTATTTTGTGGTGTGTGTGTGTGTGTGTGTGTGTGTGTGTGTGTGTGTGTGTGTGTGTGTAGTTGTTACTGATGCTGTGTGATAGGGTCATGTGAGGTCTGTGGTCTGCCAGAGGGTTTTCACACAACACACAACACTCCCCCTGCTGGCCTGCATGGAGTACTTCTGCAGTACTTCTTCTCTAGAGCCAGTGCGTGAGCAAAATAGTTACTTATACAAATAGTTATTAATAATTTGTATTAGCATGCATGTCTTGAGAGTACTCACTGAATATCACAGGTGGCATTTAAGTGTCAGTAACAAACTGTTTCATGTCTTAGTACATTTTCTGATTTGCCTTTTTTTGAGTGAAGGAGCTTTTTTATTCTGTTTTTACACTCAGGCTTTGATTCCAAGAAATAATTATTCACACAGAATATAATGAATACATAAAAGGCAAAGACTCTCTCTGACATGCTTGTGTATTTTTGATAATCTACCAAGCACCTGTTTCCTGTGACCTGGGGCTCATTACGAGCTGAGAAAGGCAGCTTGTTATGCTGGAATACTGATGTCCTGCAGAGAAACTCTCTCTCTCCCATTTTCTCGCTGTCTCTCTTCTTTTATTTCACATTTGTTCTCTTTCTCTGCTTTCTCTCTACATTTCCCCTATTCTTTAACTGTTCAGAGATATTCCATGTACCTATAATAAGGCATCAGGTGATAGAGGTTGTAGAATCTACATTTTGCATTTCTGTTGTGCTGATTATCTATTTTAATTAATATGATATAACAAATTCTATCTTCTGCATTGTGAGGTTTTCTTTTAAATCCCTCATTGACATTCTCCACATTTTTCCTGATTATCTGTAATTGTCGACAATTGTACATGTCCCAGTGACTGTCTTATAGAAAACAAAACACCCTGTGACACAAGTCTCATTGTCTTATCTGATGAGATGCTGCTGAGAGTTCAATTGTGGGATGGAAAAGCCTTCTCAGCAGCTCTGTAAAAAAAAAAAAAAGGACCCTGAGAGTGTGAGAGTTGGACCTGTGACTCGGGGAATAATAGTATGGGTCATTTGGACATTCAGGCTGATGGGTCCCCCACTGCCCAGATGGCCTCTCGAATAAATCATAGCCAGAGGTACAATGCATTCTTGCAAGAGGGCTTTAACTGTGACCATTTGAGCTCAGGAATGACTCTTAACTCTTTGAATTATTAATAGGGTAAAGTGGTCAACATTTGGCCTGTTATGAATGGGCTCTGAGGAGGTTGTGAGAGCATGCAGAAATCTATTAGTACATGTGCCTAAAGCTCCCACAGCCTTTAAATAAATAAAGAAAATAAACTCAAAATAACCCATGAAGCAGAAGTCTGCAGTGGCTCGATTTCCATCTAACCGTATTTTAAATGCACAGTTCACACACCCTTGCTAAATCATGCTCTTTCTTGACACATATTGTTTTTGAACTATAGGGGGAAAAAATCAGTCAGGTTAGATAAGGTGTCACAGTGGCAGCATGGCATGTGGTGAAGTTAAGCAGCTAGCTGTGTGTTTACTCTCAGTGTATCCATCCTGGTTACATTAATAGAATTCCAGAACATCTCTCTGACAGCTCTCGCTCTCCATATGAATCATCTGTATCTCATTCCCCACACTAATTCCAATTTAATTGCCTATTGCCCACAGGCACTTCAATGGCAGTAACAAATGGTTTGATTTTGGAGTCCTCATCAGACGGCATTTTAAATGCAACATGCTAACCTCACTTGAATGTCAATGAAGCTGTGGCACAGGCTCCTGTATACTAATCACCCCCTCTCTTATATTCAGCCTCGCTCCTTTCCTCATATCTGATTAAAATGGATTTGTAGAACTGGGAAGAAGCAGGCAGTCTGTCTCTACTGTTGTAACTAATCATCAACCAAAGAGAGGAGCAGTTTGTTCCCATATTTCTATTTGATCTCTCTCTCTGTCTCTCTCTCTCTGTCTCTCTCTCTCTCTCTGTCTCTCTCTCTCTTTAAATTTAATATAATAATTTGATGCTGATACTGCATTTCAGTACCAGTGGAAAAAGCTTAGTATCAGAATTATTCGGCACTATCGAAACATTAAATGAGACCAGAACAGAAACGAAACTGAGAGAAGAAGAATGAAAACAGTAACACATTCCAGATTATATATCGGATATAATTTGTGGTTCTGAGTCTCCTGTGCCATTCCCTGTGTAAAAAGAGCACACATTCAGCCAGTGCTAGCCCATGTCATTCTGCTGTGTGCAGTGGTATTTGCGTAAAGCCAGTAGCAGGGCTCCAATGTGTGCTCTTCAATTCAGTCACACTCCACTCCTTTTTGTCCATGCTCAGCAGGGGCAACCAGGTCCCCCACATACACATTCCTCTAATCTACCTCCTGCTTCCCCTGACCTCTGACCCCACTGCAGATCAATCTCCTTAAAACCTTAAATCAACCTTAAAATCTCCAAATGTCCAGCAGCAGCCCTTCTTTCCATCCTTTCCTTTTCATCATATAGAAATCCTACCATCCAAACCAGTTATGATTTTATGATATTATGCATATCAAGCATTATTTACATGATTATTTACACTTGATGTAGGAGTTGGTACCCGTCTATACCTGTTGTACAGGGTGTCACCAAAGTAATAGGGCAGTTATCAGAATGATCAGCAGTCACAATAATTATTCTTTCAAATAAGGAACAAAGCGTGATTGGGGTGTGCATTTATATAACTTGCCAGCGATGACACTTTTTTGTGTAGAAATTTACTTTGAAAAATCATTTAATTTTTTTTTAATCATTGTTAATCAGTTTCTATCAAGTTAAAGCAGTTATAAACAGTCAGTTCTTCACCAACAATTAAATCCGTTTTTAAACTCTCACTCATACATAAAAGGGCTGCTTAGGTAAACAAATATAATTTTGTCAATTTGATTGATGTAGGATGTATGCTACAGGATGGAATTTTGCCTTCTCTGTTTGAAAAATGCTATTACAAGCTACTTTTCAGAGAGAATTTCATAATGTGGGTTGTGTTGTGATAATCTCCACTGTATGGATTAATCTCGTGGCTGAGACTGCTAAAAAATACACATTCAGAGAAAATTTATGAGTGTGTCCCAAACCACATAATATGCACTAAGCTGTATGCCTAAATAATAATGATAGAAGTGGTGTAATGACTATTATGGTAGTGTGTAGTTTGAAATGCAGTCTTTGTAACTTTGCAGTATTTGTAACTTGTGATCACTCAGTATTATAGAAGTGTAAAAATAACTTTATTGTTTACATCAGTGTGACTGTCACAGTTACTGAGTACAAGGTGGAAGAGCAAAAACTTTCAAACTTTTGTTTCAATCACCAAGTTAGATACCTGACACTGACGGACTTGTTTGTCGTCACGGGCACGTCAACGGTTTAGGTACTAGAGTGAAACGGATCGATCGATTTTCAGAAGATCTTTTTAAAGGGAAAAGGAAATTTCCCTGAGGATTCTTGCATTTCAGGTTCTGTTAAATGCAGATAGCCTCTAAATACAGCTAGCTACAAAACTATAATGCCTGATTATTTTTTTTTACCTGATGTCAAAAAAGTTAGCCATGACCTCAAAAGAGACAATAGATCACATGAGCAATGGGTTTGAATCGCTTACTCACATCCGATATTACTGTGCTTGAAATAAATAAAAAAATAATAAACTCACCAACACCTGTCTTTAGTCACTAGTAGCTATATTGAGTTCTCTAGCTCCACAACTTTTCAACTGGGTTACGAAACAAATTCTACAACAAATATAAATCACTTACTATTATTGTTTGCTAGCTTCATACCAAATTAGAATACATATAAGGCCTTACCAATAAAAAGTCCTGAATCCTTTTTCCTCCTATAGTATAATATTGAACTCTCACTCTCTCACTCCCATTTGTTAATACTTTCATGCTCTCTGTTTTGCAGAATTTACATGCTGTGGAAAAAAAAAGATTTACCCAAAGTGCTAATGTGGTGTCTTCTTCTATAAATGTAAAATAAACCTTCTACTTACAGAAAGCTTATAAAAAATTATACATTATTGTCTGTTAAATAACAATAATTATTTCAAAAATCTGTTTATTGATAGATTTAAATTGTTGTTTAAATTGTTAAATTGTTGTTATTATTATTATTAATAATACAGTATAATATATTATGGTTTATTATTATTGTTTATAATAATAATAATAATAATAATAATATACTTGCAATTTGAGTTGCATGGATTTTTTTGTAGATGCAAAGACTCTCTGGCTATTTTTAGGAACTATTTTTACACAGCATATTAATTAGTTGGAACAGATGCTAGACATGCATTTCTGGAATGAGCAATATGAAGGGATGTAGAAACAGTGACAACTGCACAAAATACAGTATGTGTGCAACAAAAACTCACTAATGCTAGCACAATAAGCAGTAACCTCACATTTAAACATTTCATTTAAACATTTCACGGCTGAAATCTTAGCCAAAGACTTTCTGCCTTTTTGCCGTTTGTGCAAATGTGAGGCTTCATTAATAGAGACAGAGGGAGGATAAAGACTTTGGCTACAATGTTGCCCCTCCTGTGGATTCAAGTACTTACTTATTGTCCAGTCTGTGTTAATGCACTTGTCATACTTTTGGGTTAAATTATGTTTGCCTAAGTAGCCTAGGAACCTAGTGAATTGAACATCTGTGCAAGCATAACATGGGACTGTACAGCAAATTGGAGCTTTCACATGCCTAGTAGGTTAAATATGACCAACATAGACAAAGACTATAAGAATAACAATAATGAAGTGTTTGCTGTGTATTTTGCATTTATATTACCAAAAGAAACATCATGCATCAATGGAACCTCCACTGTTGCGTATGCTAAGTGCAGGTTTGGAAAAAAAAGTAAGCTGTGTAAAGCAGAGGGAAGAGCTACTGTATCTCCTGCTAGTGTAGAGGGCTGACACTTATCTTGTGAGTGTGGCCAGCTCCATTAACAGTCCCATTCACCTCAGCTTAAGCAACACTGTCAGCTACTTCAGAACCATTAAACCTCTGCTGGGAGTGTGCTGAGTGGAGAGAGAAACACACACACACACACACACACACACACACACACACACACACACACACACAGTGTGTGTATATATATATATAATATATATATATATATATATATATAGAGAGAGAGAGAGAGAGAGAGAGAGAGAGAGAGTACGAGAAACACATTGTGTTCTCTCAGGAGCCAAAGAGATGGTATAAATAGATTGAGTTGTAGACATAAATTATGCCTAAAAACACAAGCAAGTAGGGATATTTTTTTACGCTTTACACTTGTCTTACCTTTTTTCTTCTTCTAGTTACAAGTAGCATGCGATGTATCATTGCACTGTTTGCTCTGTAAAAGGTAGATTTTTAATACCAGCAAAGGCACATTAGGAATGATATGCAAGCTGCCATATACAGTCAGGTCCATAAATATTGGGACATCGACACAATTCTAACATTTTTGGCTCAATACACCACCACAGTGGATTTCAAATGAAACAACCAAGATGTGCTTTAACTGCAGACTGTCAGCTTTAATTTGCGGGTATTTACATCCAAATCAGGTGAACGGTGTAGGAATTACAACAGATTGCATATGTGCCTCCCACTTGTTAAGGGACCAAAAGTAATGGGACAATTGGCTTCTCAGCTGTTCCATGGCCAGGT
>CM074958.1:7095840-7107314 GCA_037577455.1 Pangasius macronema
CATTGTGGTGGTGTATAGAGCCAAAAATGTTAGAATTGTGTCGATGTCCCAATATTTATGGACCTGACTGTATATAATGAAACCATATATCTAAGTCATAGTATTTCTTGTGAGATAATAGGTGAGGTGTAAAATAGCTATAATATGACAGTTGTGAAAATATGAATGATTATTTATTTGTTTGTTTGCTGGTTTTCAAAATCCTTTGCCTCTGTTCTCCTATTCTGCTGTCTGATAAGCCTTAAACTGGGGAATAATAGAAATACAGGAGAAAACGCATAGGTTGGGAGGGTACTTGTCAGCCAATATTTGACCAGAACTCCCATTACTGGCAGGCTGTCTGAAATAAAGGCCAGAAGTTGATTTTTATGTGTCTCAGGTGCTATTGTGGCTTTTTCTCCCCTTGTTTCTGTGAGCTCTGATGCAAATACTGATTGATTGACTTGAAAGTCAATCCTGGCCTACTGTTTATAAGCCCACCTCTGGGAATTCAAATAGATTTTAAATTAGAGACAGCTTTACTTTAAGCAAGAGATGCCAGGCCGCACAGTTTATAAGAAGGAAAGAGACAACCAAGTACCAGACCTCATGACCAGTTCTTGCTTCTGATCCAACACCAAGAAATATGATAGTCTGGTGATATCAGGATGTTTTATGTCACACAACAATCACAACAATTCAGGTAATTTTCATGAAAGACCATAAACCAATATTGTTGATTGCAAAAAAAGGGCAATTAAATAATGTACCTGTGTTCAGAGGAGGAAACAACTGGTTTACTGGTATTTACAACAAAATAAATAGAATCTACACTGCTTACACTAATGCCAAGGTAAATGCCATGCATTTTTTTTAAAACAGTTACTTAAGATAAACAACTAAAAGCAACAAAACATGTATCTTTCATCTTGGGTGCTAAAGGACTCAAATTTGTATGGTAAAGTAATGCAGCACATTGGCGCAGGAGGTATCATTGCTGCCTCACAGCTCCAGGTTCCCTGATTTGATCCTGAACTTGGGTTACTGTTTATGTGGAGTTGCTTTGCATGTTCTCCATCTGTGTGCATAGGTTTTCTCTGGTTTCTTCCTGCCTTGCAAATAGCATCTGTATATAAACAAGTGTAAAAGTGTGTATATGTTGCCCTGCACTGGACTGGCATCTCATCTAGGGTATAGTCCCACTTCACAACAAGTGTACCCAAGATAGGCTCCAGATCTACCATGACCCTGACCAGAATAAAGCAGTTCCTGAACATGAATGAATGGATGAATTAATGAATGAATGGTAAAATCAAACCTGGTTCTCAATTAGACCTGAAACTTTAAAACCCATAGATGTTACTACATCTTATTATTTATTGTGGAACCTTAACCTGTGGAACTGTGAGATGGTTATTAAAAATGCCTGTAGGTGCTCTGAACACTGGCTCAAACATTGGCAAGAACCAGAATTTGTGGCAGTGTATTTAGTTTGTAGTCACTTTATTTATAGCTAATTATACAGTTGCTTGAAATGAATTGTCATGTTTAATGTACTTATAATAATTGAGCACTAAAAGTCTCCCTCTCTAAAAGAGCACTTCTCTCTCTCTCTCTCTCTCTCTCTCTCTCCCTCTCTGAACTAGGCTCAGACATGGCTGTGTTTTGTCTACTGTGTGGGAAACGCTTCCAGACTCAGAAGGCGCTGCAGGGCCACATGGAGGTCCATGCAGGTGTGCGCAGCTACATCTGCAGCGAGTGTGATCGAACTTTCCCCAGCCACACAGCTCTCAAACGCCACCTTCGCTCACACACAGGTAAGCCTCTATCTACCTGGTTATGGGAGCCTGGGGCAACTGGATTTATTTGCTGAGTTTTTTCATTTTGTTTTTACCAAAGCTAATTTTCAATATCCAGGGGTCAATCCACAGAGAGATAGTCATCTCAGGCAAAAGTCATCTCATTTCACACTTGCATTTATTTCTGGACTCTGGGCTCTTTGAACAAGCTATCAAGCGTCCAGGTGATCTGTGGTCCTCTTGAAAATGGTGGTCTGGGTCTGTTCTTCATGGCTTGAGTGTTGGTACCCTGGGAGCATGGGAACAGTAAAAAACAAAAAAACAAATGGATTAACCAAGTGTCTACCATTTTCCAAACCTGAGTGTACAAAAGTGATGTATGGAATTGTGCAATTGAACCACAATTCAGAAGTAATTCTTCTGTGAGAGTGAAAACTCAAGATTAGAAAAGCCCCACTCCACACAATCCCAGAATTGGTCCTGAGTGCTGACTTCAGTATTTAGACCAAGTGTGAATGCATGTGTACGTGGTGTCCCATACATACTTAAGGGTGTATGCCAGCCTTGTGCCCAGTGTTCCTGGGATAGGCTCTGGATCCACCACGACCCTGACCAACCAAAAACAGTTACTGAAGATGAATGAATGCACATGAAAACACAAACAGTTGTTGGATTAAACCCGATCACAAACTCCATGTTGAATTTACTATACTAGAATGTAGGAAATTTGTGGGTGTCTGTATTGTGCTGGTGCTAATACATAAGGGTCAAGGTGCACATCTGGCCATATCATTTTGCTAAGCCATATGTGTCTGTCTGATTCTGAAGCCTCTCTCCTCTCTACATTCTGCACATGTAGTGTCTTCTCATTAATATGCCATTCCTGTTCCCTCTCCGTTTCACTGGCAGGCCATTTGCAGACAGTGGCGGCTGTCTAATGTTCACAGCTGTGTTTGATAGGGCAGACACAGACAAGTGAGCTGGATTGTTTATGGCACAGAAAGCTCTCTGAAGCTCCTTTTAGCTCGTCTTTCAAACCTTTTAATGCCATTTTGTCAGACCATTTGGAGTTTTTTTTTTTAAATAATGGAAGTCTATTTTACTTTGAATTTTACATGTTATGTGGTTATGTATTACTAACTTAAACAAAGACACGGACATCTTCACAGTTTGTGCCACAGCAGCCTTCTGATTGGCTACCTACCCAACAAAAGATCAATACAGTAAATGTAAAGTCTAATACACTAGAAAAGAGTTCTCTGTATGTGCTGGGTAATTGACATTACCAGTGTGTGTCGAATCTTCCCATGGCTGAGCGTTAGCACATTAGCATGCCTGCGGCGATGCGAGTCTGGCCGACTGGCTGTTCGCCTCAGCTCCATTAACTTTAATGACAGACAGGCTGCAGGGCTTTTTGCAAGGTGCATCTGATCAGTTGATGCAGGTACCTAAAGACTGCTGCTCTGTATATCATCATATATCTGGTCTCGCAGGGCTTCAGTCTGCCCTTCTTCTCCACTCCGATAAAAACCCCATTCATTTTAGACTCCTGCTATTACTAAAAGTGGAATTGAATGTGAATAGTATGCCATGATGTGCTTTGGGATTTTTTTGCATTGTCTCTTAAGATAGGGGTTTATACCGAAGCATGACAGTACATAACAAGAAATGTAATTTATTTCGAGGCACGGCTGCCACTTAGACAGGGAGATAATGAAAAGCATGGGTCACTTCTGATGGCTTAAAGCTTGACCGGCTGTGCTGAGATGCATTAAATATTGGGAGCTTTATACGCCTGACTGCATCCCATGCTGCTGCCTGAGAAAATGATATAAGAAGCTGTTAGTCAGCGCATAAAAGCAATTAGCAGCCAGCTAGAGCCAGTCAACACATATTGTAGCCAACTATCACAGATTATTGGCATTTTAAAAGCTACTGCTCAACAAGCAGCTTATTGAGATTAGAGTTCAAAGTGATGTTTTGGTTAAATGAAACCATCTTAACTGCTTTGTTGTATAGTATGAGTGTGAGTGAGTATGATGTCTCTGTGGAACAGGTGACCACCCTTATGAGTGCGAGTTTTGCGGCAGCTGCTTTCGGGATGAGAGCACGCTGAAGGGCCACAAGCGCATCCACACTGGAGAGAAACCCTACGAATGCAACAGCTGCGGCAAAAAGTTCAGTCTTAAACACCAGCTGGAGACACATTACCGCGTACACACAGGTCAGAGCTCCAAATTCTCACACAACCCTGTGCACCAGTTAAACAATAAATGTCTCCTAATGCAGGAAATGTTTTTAGATGTTAAACTATATGGAACTGGCTGAAAGTTATAAAAAAAATATATAGACACAAATTATAAATAATATAATAAAGAATGAACAGATTTAATCAGCATCTTGTATCAACTCTCATATGATTGCACAGCAAGTATGTTTGTTGGAATACTACATTTTGCAACCCTTTTAGAAGGGCTAAAGTTTGGGATGCTATAACTTAAATCTGTTTGTTGGCTCTGTGATAGCTCTGTGATTTTGGATGGCATATCCAGCTGTGGTTGAGGTGGAATTACAGGTTGATTGCTGCTCCTCTTCGCTCTTCAATAAGGCAGATGCTAAGCCACCCTATAAGTTAGCCTGTCAAATAATTGACTTCTTTTTGTCAAACAAGGCCACAACTCTGAACCAGGTGCATGTAGATAATGAGAGCAGAGAGGAGCTCCCAGCAAAAGGCAGGTAGTCTAGTAGACAGCCAACAATGGAATCAGTGACATTTACACCCAATGTCAATGACAGATCAATAATCAGTTTGTTGCTGACAATGATAGGCTGTTAGCTTACCTTGCTACCCATTTGTGATTTTCACTGCACTCTTACAGGGATTTGTTTTTTCCTCAGGAGTCAGTTTGTTGGAGATTTTGTGTCTAACACAAAATGTAGGATACACTGAAAAACATTTGCTATACTAATAAATACACAGCATTTTACACACTGTTTTGTTGTTTCTATTTATATCAATTATGAATTATTTATTCTTAACTGCCATAAGCAATGAATTAATACTTAGTCAACCCAGCTATACAAATCATTAAACAATGTTTATTACAGCCACATGCACAAAGCAAATAATTGTGATCTTTAAACAATTGATTATTGATTTAATAAAAAAAAAAAAGACACACACACACATATCACTTTGGTGTTGATATCTCCAAAAACTGTTAAAAACTGTCTGAATTTAAATCTTTATTAGCGTGATAGCAAAACGCTTTTCCATATGATCCTCAGGTGAGAAGCCATTTGAGTGTAAGCTGTGCCACCAGCGCTCGCGTGACTACTCAGCCATGATCAAACACCTACGCACCCACAATGGAGCTTCACCCTACCAGTGTACCATCTGCCAGGAGTATTGCCCCAGCCTCTCAGCCATGCAGAAACACATGAAAAGCCACAAGCCTGAGGATGTTCCCCCAGACTGGAGGATTGAGAAGACCTATCTGTACCTATGCTATGTGTAAGACAGTTGAAGAAAGAAAAGAAGAAACTGGTGGCTCATTCACTCATTTTGCTCTAAGCCTGGGCCAAAGATGGAGAAGGAAAGTGATCAAAGCTGTTGTGTAGAATTTTTTTCATGCCATTTCATATGCACATGTTCAAATTCATCTCTAGGGACATTACAGTGTTCTTGCATTGGTAAATAGAATGTATTGTTAAAATGACTTTTAACAAAAGTAGAAGAACCCAATTAATATGATATTTCATAATATTCTAGCCCAGCATGCTTCTCACTAAACAAAATCCAAGATTCCACCTGTTATAATGAAAGTAATAGCATACCTTTTATACACCCATAAATGTTATATATTTATCTAAACCATTGAAAAAATGAGCAAAAAATGTTTGTGGAAGCCACATGAAAAAAGCAGATAACTGTTTGAAAAGCAGCAAAATTAAATAAAAAATAAATAATCAAAATAGAATCAAAATGACATCTCTTCAGGAATGCAGGCCCATCACACAGCTCATGTTGAGTGTCAGAAGCACTTATAGGTGGCCATTTGCTCACAGGTAAAACTCAAATATACATTATGGTCACAAAATATCAAGGATGTTCAGGGAAGTGTTCATAGAGTAACTACACTGTGCACTTTCACAACTGAGCTGATGTCATAACTACAACGTACAGCATAGTTATGGATACAGAAAAGGGGATTTGGTTTGCTTTTCATTAGTTGTCCATCATTCTCCTACCATTGAAATTAGTGTAGCAGGGCTAACTGTAATATTTTAAAGTGCATATGTTGTTTTGTTATAAAGTGATGCAGTATTACTGGATTAAGACTCACATTTAGGGCTGCACACATTGGTGAAAATGTTTTTTTGTGCCGTATATTGATACTTTGACTCCTGGACATTGCAATGGGGTGTCATGTTCAGGCATCTTAAGATTAATTATACAGCAGCCTGAATGAAAATGAGATCTTTTAAAAACATATAAAATGTAAAGATCAAAGTAACCTAACTAGAGATTAAAGAAGAATATGCAGTATTCAGCTCTACAGATGTTAATTTGTCATGGCTTATTTTTTATTTTTTAATTTTTATTTTTTAAAGTAACTTGAATTACTTGATTGTCTTGTGCTTCATTTGTTTTTATATTATACCACAGCACTGGTGCATGCACTGATGATTCGTCAGAAGGTGTTGATTAGATTTCTGTAACGGCAGCTCTGACAGAAGTGTTGGCTGCAAGGCAAAACACAGGTTTATATTAATGAGTTTACTCTAATGCATTATTGTTTCTACAGTAATAACTTATACAGCGGCTCGTATGGCAGATGCTCCACATAAACCGACAAAAAAATGTTGTTGATATGGTGAGGTTTTCTGTGAGGAGATGTCAAAATAGCATTTTTTGGAAGGAGTCTTCAGTGTCAGTGCTTGTAAACTTGTAACTTGAAGCTTTCTGACATGCTGCATTTCTTGTCATATTAACTTCAAGAGAGAGGAAAAAAGTGAGGGAGCAACTCTTTATAGCTGCTATAATTTAAGTGATAACAGGAACAAACTTGTTTCAAGGATGTTCTGCCGAATTAAATGTTAGTATAAATGGATAAAAAGTATGATGTGTCATTCTTTAGTAAATAAAATATATAATCATTCACAAATTACTGTGGTACAATAGTAATAAAACACTTCAGGACATGCTGTTTTTGGAAAATAATCAAAAATTATTTTTCCTATAATAGCACACTCTCTGTGTGTGTGTCTTGTGGTTTATTGAGCTGCATTTAGTACAGTGGATTATAATACCATACAATGGTTCAGTTAGACATAAAGTTATCATAACCTGCACTCAGTGACAGCTGCATAAAGATGCTCTTTGCATTATCAGGTTTAGCACTGCTCAGATGTATGCTTTTCAGCCCTCTGCGTGCTACCTCTTCATGGCTCTTTATTTTGCACAAAAGCAAAAGCGCATTTGATTATGTTTATAATTTGCTGTTTAATCTTATCTTTTGCTTAATTCTCAGAGTTCTTGATTTACTTGACTGACATCATATTTACACTCCGTATCTGATTTACCAATTTAAAATTAAACAGACCGTATCCTGATGTTTTATTTCATAAAACTTTATAAAATGTTTATGAGCTATGGTATAAGGGTGAAGCTTAAGTATAGATGTATTGTCTTTTTATGTGAAAATGATTGTAAAGTGGAATTGTCAAATGACATGCAGTTCTGCTAAGTTCATAAATTGTGTGTAAAGGTACTCATGGGGAAAGAAATTTACATGAGAAACAACAACAAAAAAAAAAGACAAGAGCCAAATGTGGCACTTTGATAAGAAAAAAAAAACATTGTATTTTTGTATTCTGTAATGTGCAAAATCTGTCCACTTGTTTATAGTTGAGTGAGTCAAGTACTTTTACAGTAACTTTTGCATTGTGTTTGTTTTTGGTGATACTTTTTGTGCCTCTTTTACAATGTTGACGATGTTCAGTAGTAGATGTTTGTAAATCTTGTACTGTGGTCACTGCTGCTGGGTGTCAGTTTTTCATTAATGATTATCTGCCAAGATCCGCAGGCCTACTAGTATCACAAAGCACAAAATACCTAACAGAAAAGGCAGAAATGTTTTTTTTTCTGTTTGCTTGCATTGTGGTCACAGCATATTCACTGTGAGATCCAAAACACATTATATGCAGTTATATGCAGGTTTTTGTGTGTGTGCAGTGTGAGTCAAAAGAATTATTGTGGTCAACTTGTTCAGTGTGTAAATGCACTACTTATGAAGAAAGAAAATAATCTTCCATGAAGTCACAAAAGATTTAATTTTAATATTGTTCTAAAAACATTTTGTATTCATCTCTCTTTTTTTTTTTTGCTTCATTAAGATATTGCATGTGTCCAGAAATACTGAGGAAATTCACCACTGAAATGAACTGTGACAAACAGGGATGTCATTAATTTCCTTACTGCACATCCAGATCACAACCATAAAATGAATTCTGGCAAAGCAGTCAATATTAATTGTTATCGAACACTGAGTTTATTTTGTTCCTTTGTCTATAGTGAACTTCTTTAGGCAAGGGGTAATAAAGTACACTGTGAAAATGTCAGGATAGCCTTTACAGAAAAATCACTTTGATTTCACACATGATCACATGTTTTTCACATGTGACAATGTGAGTAATATGTGATCACATGTGAAGGTAAATTTCAACCTGTTATGCACTGAAACTGCACATGTGAACACGTGAAGGATGTGTGACATCATTTGAATAGCGTGATCACATGAAAAATTAACATATGGAAATAAGTGAATTGTAGGAAAAAATAACATGAAAATAAAGACATGCACTACATGTAACAAATCCACATGTTAAAAGTTGTTGTAGGGTTTGCAATAAAACCGTACGCACAGCACAGTCTTGACAAAGTGGCATCCCTGTGTCACTGTGTTTTATTTTGCCTCAACCTAGAAGTAGCCATTTCGTTCAGTGCTCCCTTATCAGTGCCATTCACATAAAATTTGATAAATAAACATAAAATTTGATAAAGCACTGCGAATCCATGTTGGACCAAATGAAATCTGTTTTTCAAAAATAGATTATTTTCTTGAAGTGACATTGTACTTTTATGTTGAAATAATTTACATTAATTGTCTTTTTTAGTTCATTGTACTGTCTACCTCAGCACCAATTCTTTATATAACCCTAAAAGGTGCCCAATTACAGCTGAATCTGTTTTGTTCGTTTTCTCACTTGTGCATTTGTTTTTTTCTCCTTTTTTTCTTTTCTTTTTTTCTTTTTCTTTTTTTTTAGCATTTGGAGGTTATTTCTATTTTGGATTGTTGTATTTTTTCAGTATTTTCAGCATAAAGTTGATATGCTGTCTTTTTGAACTGTGTGATGGCATTGATGCAGATTGAGGTGTATTCCTTTCTCTCCTCTCTGTGTGTGTGGGCTCGAACACAGCTCCGTGTTACTCTTAATGTTGTCTGGGGTGTGGAAAAATAATAAAGATATAAAAGAGAGTTTAAAGTGCTTCTTTATAATGGGTCTTTGGGTGTGAAAAGGAGTTCTGCATTTGAAATATGTTGATATTATTAATGTTATACTGATATTATTATTGACTAAATTAAGTAAGAAATAAGTAGAAACGTTTTGGTTCTAGGGCCCTCTAGTGGTGTAGATATTAAAGCCTGGTAATAATAGTAATATTTTCGGTGATTGTATAGTGTTGAAAATATGCCTAAATGTATGTATTAAGATTACACTATAGAAAGTAAAAAAAAAAATCTACAGTTGTTGCTATTATGTATTGGTTCTAATAATGTTACAGGGTATTGTTAACCCTTGTGTAATATATATATATACACATTGAAATCAGTGTAGAAAAACAATCATTTTTCAAGATATCATAGAGACCAGGTATCTTCAACGGATTTAATATTGCTTTTAGATTTTGCTTTGAGTATGACTGATCTGTTAAGAGGCTGAACTAAGGAATTATGGATATTTTCATTCTTAGTATTTTTTTGGTCATGGTTATTGATATTGACAAAATGTTACTACAAAGTGTTTAAAATATTTGGGTATTGGTAATGATATCTTTTTAAGTAATGCTTTACTGAGCGAAAGGACTGACTAGAAATTCTGCACGTGCAGGCGTATACGGAATTATACGTTCCCTTCAATGATATAAATATATTTATATATTTGTATACAAATATAAATGTATATAGCCTACATATAAACGCAAATATACATTAAACAACTTAAACGTATAATCATGCTGGTTTTATTCTTTTTAAATACATAAACATAATGTTTACTTAGTAATATTAGCACAGTAGAGCAAAAGGCTGCACAATATATCGACATTATTGAAATATCGCGGAGAATTTAATGATTTTTATACCTAAAAAAAGTTTCGAAAAGTTAGAGTTTTAGCGCAACGCAGATAGCAGAGAATGCTTTCTTTTGCTCAGTTTTTAAAGACAAATTTATATATAAATATAATTTAAATTGATTTTAGACACCTATAGATTTATCGTACCACATATCGCATATCGCATTTTAATCAGTATCGTGCAGCCCTAGTAGAGCATAAGTTGCTCTAAAACCTTTTATTTTATTTATTTTTTTTATTCAATGTAATGACTGCATGTCAAGCAAGGAAGACCACAAGGACAGACAGCAGTCAGAGGGGGAAAAAAGGTAATTGATTTTCGGAAGTACATTTATTATTGACTGACATTACTGATTATGGGACGCGTGATGCTGAATATTACTACATGCATTTTTTTGTTTCAAACCTTTTAATTCTCTAAATTGGAACAGTCTGATGTTTTACAATTCACAGTCTTCTAAACACAGCAATACTATTGCTAAATTAAAAATGTAGGCTACATGAAATATAATTCACATAACCCTAATATCATGGAAAAGTAATTGGGTTTCAGTAAACAGAAACAGAAACAGTGGTCTAGTATATATTCTGCTGAATGGATATAGCTTACGCAATTGTAAATTTACAGTAATGTGCTTGGATTGAAATGTTTATGTAATTACATCGTCTCATTTTCCTTACGTTTACGAACGACTGTAAAAACAAACAAACAAAAAAAGGCTATTATTAGTGGTTTAACAGCCCCATCTAGTGGTATAACTGTATTACTGTATTTTTAAACACGGTCGTGAAACTTTATCAACGCACATGGTCATAGAAAACTATTTTTATTACTGTTTATTATTTATTATTAATTGACTGTTTTATTATTGTTGCTTTTTTATTTTTTGAGATTTTTTAAAATCATATATACTGTAAAAAAAATTTCAGCCTGCTTTTAAAGGTCTGTTTCCACATTAAATTGTAGATAAATAAGTTAAATTTTTTATTTTATGCTTCACCACTTTCTTATATATATATATATATTATACCCCTTTGAAATAGTTACTTTATTTGTCATACAGCCTGAAATCAAACCCAATTCCCCAAATAACTTTTCCAGCTTTATTTACAATTTTGGTCTTACAACATCAAACAAGTGAAAGAAAAAACACAACAGTTCTGCAAATTAATTAAAAAAAAATAATAAAAAAAAACTAGAATAACAGGGTTGGAAGTCATCAGTCTTTTAATTTAATACTTTGTAGAACCACCTTTTGCTTTAATTACAGCCATCA
>CM074958.1:7136927-7182623 GCA_037577455.1 Pangasius macronema
ATCAATTGCGTTGAGGGACCAGCTTATCAATTCCATAGTTTAGGATTCGAGAAACTTCACCAGCAGAAGGAAAAATAAAGACGAGACGGGAGAGGCACACAGACACAGCAGAGAGAGGAAAAATGCGACCGCCTCCAGCGGGAGTCAGAGAGATTTCAGAGACGTCTCCGAGCACCTCGTCTGCCCCGTCACGGCCAAGGCAGCTTTCCCCAAGCTCTCAGCCTGTACCGTCATGGCCACGGAGGCCGTCCCCGAGCTCTCAGCCTGTCCCGTCACGGCCAAGGCAGCTTTCCCCAAGCTCTCAGCCTGTACCGTCATGGCCACGGAGGCCGTCCCCGAGCTCTCAGCCTGTCCCGTCACGGCCACGGAGGCCGTCCCCGAGCTCTCAGCCTGTCCCGTCACGGCCATGGAGGCCTTTATTAACCTCTCTGTGTCGGCCCCGCCTGCTCCGCCGTGGGGATCTTTGCTCTACTCTGCTCTACTTTGTCTTGTTACCTTGATTGTTTGGTGTTTATGTAGCCCTCAGGTAGCCATTGTCTTTTGTCATGTATTAATGTTGTAACCTGCAGTCTGTCTGTGTCAAGCTTGTTCATGCCAAGTCAAGTCTATCCATGTCAAGGCAAGTCTTTGTTTGTACTTTTGGTTTTCACTTTGTAAATAAAAGCTGCACTTGGGTTCTTCACTACGCTTGCCTCAGTGGACTGATGTTACACCTGTGCTCTGTACTGTATGATTGTTTAGCTTGCTTTCCACTCTTGAGCATTTGTAGAGTTATCACAAAATTGCAACACTGTCTAATTTACATCTCAGCAGTGCAGTGATTGTGTCAATCCTCATACTCTTCATTTCTTCTTCATTTTAATGTTAAAAACCCCTGGCACTGTGATCTTTATATCACACCTACAAACCTTACAAAGTATATAGTGTTCCCATAGGTTCGACTTGAAATTATACACTCCATTCAGTAGAAAATTTCGTCACTTATCTGGGCCATTGACCACTGGTTGCTTATTAGGTTTAGGTCTGCAGAATTGTCCAGTTAAGCTAAATAGTTTACTGAGCCCATGTTGCTGTGATGATCTCCTGCAATGCACCATTACTTTGTTAAACTTTTTTGAGTGTATAAAAGCATGAGATTTGCATTCACAACTGAGAGACCTCAACAAAGGCAAAAAAAAAAAAAAAAAAAATCTATTAAAAAAAGAGCTTTTCACAGATTAACATTTAGACTTGACAGGTATGCTTCTGTCTCACAAGTACTGCTTACATGAATAATTATAAACTAAATGAATGCCTCCAGATAAACTAATACCTGGACAAACAAGAAAAGTGAGAAATAGGCATAAGAGAAATGATAAGTAGGGTCAGACACTGCATAGTACCTCATAAGGCAAAATTTGTCTCAAGAAGGTCTTCTCTTTGTAAATGTAAATGCATGACATTTAATATATAATGACAGTATCTAATCGTATGTTTATACTATTGTGCTCAACTGTTGAGAAAGTGAGAAAAATAATAAAATAAATATAAAGAAAAGTGCATCATCAAAAGAAAAACATCATTAAATATTAATGCTAACAGAACTAAGTGGTACTCATGTCACCACTGGAACAATATAAATACATGAGATACTGCAACAATCACAATTGATTTCTTTGTTGTTGTGTGGTCTATCAGTTTTTCTTTATATTTAAATATTTATTTTATAGACATGCAGAGTGCAAGCGTGAACACTAACTCAAGCACTAATTTGTTATTTAATTTTTCATGGTATTTGAATGAGAAGATCTTGCTGTTGCAGGTCCTGGTTGGGATTTTCCTCTATATAAACTGCTTGATGATATTCACATTTCTGAAAAAGGATGTGTTTAGGGAAGAAACTCGATACATTTTGTTTGCACAAACCCTTTTTGTGGACACTGCTTTCATACTGTTAGCAGACTTGCTTTCATTTGGGACTTCTTTCCAGTACCATGTAAACATAGGTATTTGTTCTTTCAGTTTCCTAATTCAGAATTTTTTCTTCTGTTGTACACCGCTGACTTTGGTGGCAATGTGTTTGGAACGCTATGTGGCTATATGCATGCCTTTGAGGTATGCTGCGATTTCCACGAGAAGGACCAGATTATATGGGCTTTTTATCATATGGAGTATCAGTTCTATAGTTCCGTTGTTCAGTTTTATAGGATATTGGGCAGTAGCCCCACCTGCTGCTCTATTCTCCTATGCTGTGTGTAATGCAGAGGTAATATTAGGCAAAGAATGGCAGGCTCATGGTCGTGCTGTAATTTTAGTTATCTTTTTCCTTTTTATGGTCATTATCATTGTCTTCACCTACATCAAGATAATGATTGCAGCCAGATCTGCTTCCTCTGAGAAAAAGGCATCAACCAATAAGAGTCTCAGAACTGTGCTGCTTCATGGCCTTCAGCTGTTTCTGTGCATGATGCAGTTTTTTAACCCATATATAGAAATGGCATATTATAAGGCTGAAGAAATTACACTTAGGAATATAAAATATTCCAATTTGATAATTTTTTTGTTTGTACCACGTAGTCTTAGTCCATTGATTTATGGTCTCAGAGATGAAAAATTTTTCCGTGTTTTAAGACATTACGCTGTGTGTGGTGCTGACCGCCTTTTCTCAACACTATGTGAAATCAAACAATTGAAAATAAGACCAATTTAAACAGATCACTGGACATTTTCACAAAACAATTTTCATTATTTAGGGATCTATTTTCAACATACACTTTAAAAATTATAAACAACAATTTCTGATTTTATGATGTCCAGATAGGTTGCTCTAGATAAACAGATAGATAGAGATGCTGCTCAATATTGCCCATGAAGACCATGCACTGTACAAATGGCAACATATCTCTGCCGGACTCTCTTAAAAATAATTTAATTAATTTAAAAATGTTACCCTGCATGTTCAAGGCATATATTTTTTGCATTCTTAAATGATCATTCTCCATCATTATTAAAGCAAAATCTTCCTGGTAAATTATACGGGCTTTGTAATGAAATGTTCCTTAAAGGAGCCCAGAAGCAGTCTAAGAGCATCCAGCTTCATTGAAGATTCTGAGTTTTCTGGAATGTACCAATTTTTATGATTTTTGTCTTTATACACCACCACAATGGATTTGAAATAAAACAATCAAGATGTGATCAAAGTGAAGACTTTCAGCTTTATTTTAGAGGGTGGTTTCACAAAAATATGACATTTACCATTTAGGAATTACAGTCATTTAATGCAAAGTACTTCCATTTTCAGGGGCTCAGAGGTATTTGGACAATTGACTGAGAAGAAGTTAATTGACCAGGTGCGGTCCATTCCCTCATTACTTCAAGACAAATGAAGCAGACAAAAGGTCTGGAGTTGAAATCAGGTATTGAGGTGGCATTTGGCAGCTGTTCGACTGGAGCTACCAACATCAAGTCCAAGGAGGTCTCAATGCAAGTGACGGAGGCCACCATTAGGCTAAAAAAAACAGCATAAATCTATAAGAGAGATAGCAAAAACCTTAGGTGTGGCCAAATCAACAGTTGGGTAAATTCTTATAAAGAAAGAAAGCACTGGTGAGCTCAACAACATCGAAAGGCCTTCCGGACCTAACTGTATATGTCTCTGTGTGTGTTATAGTATTTCCATGGACAGTATTTCTCATGTCAAATACTTTTCTGGACAAGGTAGATATATGTCCGGAGAACACAATGAGTGTACCCCTGCAGTGTGAGGACCACCTTGCGAATGGCTCGACATACTGTGTTTTTTCCCAGGTTCTCTGCATCACCGGCCGCATACAAGTATGTACCACTTGCAATAATTGCAACAATATATACCATTTGCAGTACATTAAGGGCATGGTTTCGACATGTGCAGCTCAAGGAGTTGAAAAAGATATGAGATTCCATCTGCAGAAAATCGATATCTTTCGTGCAAGTAAGCATCATGGAAAGCCAAGGGATTTTGTCTATCCTTAAGAACTCTTTCTCTGCAAAGTGCAATTTGCACTGAGATGTAGCCTTTGCAACAGACACTAAGTACAACTAATTATTGCGTCACTTATATGTCACTTTGCTCACAGCTGATTGGTCCAATTTTGGTTTCAGATCTCTTACTCAAAACATAACCTACCCCTGAGCAGGTTAGCCATGGAGCTTAAGTTACTATGGTGATGAACACCAGTAAAAAGTCAAGCCATTTTCATGGTCCCTAAAAATCAGGGTTGGCACAAACTAAACTGAAACCTACCTGGCTAGCCATGTAAGCCAGCGTCATTGTATAGGCCCATGGGCAACAACAAAACACCTATCAGTCACATGTTCCAATATTTTTGATCACTTAAAAATGGGTGGGTTTAAACAAAAGGTGCCATGTTCTAAGTTGTTTAACACATCTAGTTGTAAATATCTGGAAATTAAAGCTGAAATTCTGGTCCATCATCACATATTTATCTTTTGATCTCAAACCCAAATGTTGACCTTGCTATTCCAATACTTTTGGTGGACACCGTACATATGTGTAAGGTAAGTGACTGTAGAAAATGCTCCCCCCAATTAGACTTCTGTGGGAGGACTTCTATTTTGATATTGCTGAGGTCAAGCTGCAATTCTCTATACTTCCAGTAGTAGACAGTCTTGTTTTTTTGTTTTTTGTTTTTTTTTTTTAAACTGTGAGTCATAGTGCCAAATTTGTCAAAAATTAAACAAAGTGGTTGGGATGATCCCAATTAACGCTTGAGCTCCTACAATCCTGACAAGCCTGGGTGAACGAAATTCAGGACCTACCAAACATCACTGTCCCTGAGGTCGAGTGGGATGGTGCTACCTCTGAAGTTCACATGTTTCCAGATGCTTCAGGGCAAGCATATAGAGCCATAGCATACCTGAGGACTGTTGACCTGTCATTCATTGTAGCCCCAAATGAGTGGCCCCCATATGATCTCACTGCATTCCTCAATTGGAGCTTTGCAGAGCCCTCATGGCCGCTCAGTTAGTGGTATTGCTGGAGAAGGAGCTAACTTTGTGGATAGAGAATACAGAGTTGTGGACAAAGTCTTCGTCGGAAACAGAGTAGAGATCCAGGAGCTAAAAGAGCAGTGTGGATGCTGGTGCTTTGTGGATTCAGCTAATAATCCCGCCGATGATCTCACTAGAGGCAAACCTCTAGCCCTTATCGAACAGAACAGATGGTCTCACTGGCCTCCATTCTTACTCCAGGATCCAGCTACCTGGCCAGTGATGCCAAACACCGGCCTGATGGATGAGCACTCTGAATGACAGAATTCTGCCTTTTGTGGCACCATGACAGTGCCTCCTCAGTCCAGCAACCCTGATGCTTGGAACCATAATACTTGGCAGGACCTTCTGGATGTCACTGTCCAGGAGATACAAGTAGACTCTACTTTTAGTTCCACCCCTGAAGCTGATGATTAACATCGAGCAGAGATCCTTAATATCAGGTGGGTTCGGCAAGTGTCCTTTCCCAATGACTATCAACACCTGAAAACTGGGAAATAAGTGTCCTCAGGGAGTCGACTGACCCTGAAATGGAGGAATCCAGTGAGTTAAGCAGATTTGGGGGTTGATTTAAGGAGAACTGATTCCATCGAAGAGTCTACCCTACACCCCATTTTCTTGGATGCGTTTCATTCAGTCACAAGACTGCTGATCCAGCATTATGATCGCAAGCGGCATCATTCAGGACCAGAGTGAGTGTTTGCAGAAATACGGCATTACTATTGGATCCTCAGGGGCCATGAAGCCATTAGTTGGTACCAGCATACCTATCCTGAGTGCCAACAATGGAGGGCATGGTCAACTACTCCCAAGATGGCAGACTTGCCTTCTGCTTGTCTCCGCCTCCACAAACCCATCTTCTATTCATGCGGAGTAGATTGCTTTGGATCAGTGCTGATTAAAATGGGGAGATGCACAGCGAGGCACTGGGGAATAATCTTTAAGTGTCTACCGACAAGTGGTGCACTTGGACCTCCTCAGTAGCTTGAACACTGATTCCTTCTTAATGGCCCTTAGGTGGTTTATCGCCTGACACAGTACTCCGGCTGAACTGTGGTCCGATCAAGGAACCAACTTCTGAGGGAGCGAAAGAAAACTGAGAAGCCTTTGCAGGGATGGCTCCAGAATTACAGCAGTAGCTAGTCTGTCAAAGGATTCACATCCACTTCCATCCCTCAGTGACTCCACATTTCGGAGGAGCATGGAAGAGGGAGATACGATCTGTAATATCAGCCCTGTACACTACCATGGGAGGTCAGTCAGTTCCAGAAGAGGTCCTTCTGACAGTTCTTCTAGAAATGGAAGCCATTCTAAACTCAAAACCTTTGGGTTATGTATCATCGGATGTAGCAGCCAGTGAGCCAATGACACCTAACAGTTTGCTCATGGCGTGGCCGGAGGGGTCTTTGCCACAGGTGATCTACCCAGAGTTGGAATCGCTGATGCTGGAGGCATTCCCAGGTCCTAGCTAATAATTTATGGTCCAGTTTTATCCACAACAACCTCTCCAGCCTCAAGACATGGCAGAAGTGGCAGTCCTCTCCCCCTGAGTTTACAGAGAAGATGGTGGTCATGGTGGTAGACCCACAAATGTCTAGGGCCTTCTGGCCTGTTGGACATGTCAAGACACACTGTAGTCCGGATAGAAATGTCAGATCCGTTGAAGTAGATATCAAGGGGCAAGTCTACAATCGACCAGTAGCATGGCTGGTTATTCTACCAGATAACGGAACCAGTCCTACAAGCCCAAACTGAGTCAAGTTGCCTTTTAGCAGGAGCAAAGGTGCTTCACACCTTTGGGGGTTGCAATTTTCTATACTTCCAGTAGTAGACAGTCTTCTTTTTTATGGCTTGCTGAATCATAGTGTGATACAGAGCTAATGGCCATTGTGTGAATGTTAAGTTCCTTTTCTGCCTGTCACTTGTATATTCAGTGGCAAATTTGGTGTTCAAAGTGTTAGTACATGAAAGTAAGTGCTCCTTGTTTCTTTAAGTATTAACCATGTTTGAAGTGTAGTATTTAAGTTTATACTGTAGCACGGACATGCCCGATACAAGCGTGATCCCATGATATGCATATCTAAATCTCCATGGGCTAATTAGTTATGTTTTGTAACTAATCCTGTGTTAGGTACTAAGTTAGATATTGCAGTCTGACTAGTAACCTACCTGTAACCTTTAGATTAATGATACTATAGAAGTGTTAAGCTGTATTAGTTTCTTTGAGGATGAGTGCTTGTATGTATAAAGCCTAGCAGCTCAATGCTAAAAGAGTTGTTGCCCTCAGTTATACATTCTGTATGTGAATGCAGCTCTTACTGTTATGTAAAGGGAATATGGTAGTATTCTGGATTGAACAGTGACTGTTATTGTGGATATGTACACATTCTTACCTTGTACTGTATTTCAATGATATTTCAGACTGTTATTTAATACACTTTGGAAAGAAGCCCAGTCTCCTCATTATTCATGTCCTGCCCGACACTCAGGGTTGTTCACTGCTTACTGACAGCCTATCAGTCCCTTACCTCTCCAAAAGTGAATAAAAACCATAGAAATATTTCTTGCAATTAAGTACCAGTCTAGTGGGAAGTATTGTGATGTTCACACATTCGCTTGTGTATCTTATTTACATCCAGATTAAAAAATTTAAAAATGTCAAAGCCAAATCATCCCTGTCTATCAGTTTCAAAGTTTTAACTGTAAAATGTTTAGGGATTTCATGCACAGTAACATTAAACACACCAACAAGCTCTGGCTCCCTTATTCTGTTTGGACTGTTTATTCGTCTTTTTTTTGTTGCATTTTTGAAAATGCACTGAAAACTACAGACTGAATAAACGCTAGCCCCAAGCTCTGCATAGCTTATGCCTGTCTCTCGAGTCTTCCTCTGCACCCTCACGCACCAGGTTCTACAGTGGCACCGAAACCCGGGATCTGGGAAGACTCAGACACTGCCATGGAAGACTCCCCACTCTGCAAGATTGTCGAGTCCCTTGCCAGCTCCACCAAACCCAATACCAAGTGCTTCTAGACCTACGGCATCTCCAGCTGTGACCCCTGCCACCATGCCACATGTGACTCTTACCAAGATGGCCTGCATGTACAATCCATGTTCTTGGAGATTTTTGAGCATGTGGCAGCTGAATGGGAATGGCCGGAGGAGGAATGGGCTTTGCGATTCTTCCCCTATTTTTATTTTTCCCCTATCTTCCGCTATTGGGGAAAGCCCAGCTTGCCGTCCAGCAGCTGCCGCCACAGACACAGCTGGAGTATTACAGTATCAAGAGGCTGGTCCTGCAATGTGCCTCAGGCCTCCCACGATCTAGCAGGAAAGTACCACATACCTGTGAGTATACAAGGTACACGTGTGTACACGGGGTGTAATCAGAAATCAGTCCACCAAAGCCTGATTCAGTACAAAGCTTTGGGAAGTGCATGTTTGGTGAAGGTGCGTTGTATGCATGTTACTGGTGCCCACATTAAAAAGTTTATGGGGCCAAACATTTAGTATGTTCTGGAGCCAAGAGCAAAATTCCACACTTTAAGTCATGTAACACAGGAGAATTTGTGTCAGGCCCAAGAACGGCAGTCCTGATGGTATGATGGGGTACGCGACTACAGGAATTTGCACCAGCAGAGAAGGTACTCATTTTACTACCCATACCAATCTTTAAATTACTCGCAACATGGTAAGGATCCTTTGAAGTCACACGCTGAGTCAGAGAAGTCAAGGCAGGTTGAACCGGTATTTAATGCATGTTGATCTTTACCTGTGTCTCATTACCGCCAGTCCACTTATTTGTGTCTTTTTGTGCTTTCAGTGACTCCTGTAACTAGTGTGAGAGAGAGAGAGAGAGAGAGATGGTAGAGCTTGTGAAGCTTGTGAGACATGCATCCACACACACTCCCTTATACACCCTGAGGAGTGTGAACTTGACTGAGCAAAAGCCACGGGTCTGTGATATACCCAATTTTCTGTTGATCCATTTTTTGTTGAGTATTTGAAATTGTGGACTGAATAAACACTACCCCGAACTCTGCTAAAATTCCGCCTGCCTCCCAAGTCTTCCTCTGCACCCTCACACAGGATTGTGCTGGATGCTTACCAGATTCCACCATGTTTTCTGTTCCTGAAATGGGACACCATGAAGGGGTATGAGTTAGTGTCTATAAAAAGGCCCAAATAAACACAGGAGGCAAGCACAGGTATGCCTAAACATATCTCTTCATGAATAAATAATAAATAAATAATAATATTGAATAAGTACTCATAAATGAAAGCAACAGCTATTTTCTGTTGATTCCTGTACTTTGGTTGGGGGCAGTCGTGGCCTAATGGAGTCGGACTTGCAACCCGAAGGTGAACCTGAAGATTGTGGGTTCGAGTCTCAGGTCTGGCAGGGATTGTAGGTGGGGGGGAGTGAATGACCCACGCTTTCCTCCACCCTCAATACCACAACTGAGGTGAGACCCTTGAGCAAGGCACCGAACCCCCAACTGCTCCAGGTGTGTGTTCACGGTGTTTGTGTGTTCACTATTGTGTGCGCACTTGGATGGGTTAAATGCAGAGCACAAATTCCGAGTATGGGTCACCATACTTGGCCACAAGTCACTTCACTTCATTAGTTTTAGTTGATAAGCTGAATGATTGTTGTTGTATTACAGACTATTCCACTTAGCACATATAATCTTGCATTACTTTTACTTTAACACAAAGGCCTGTGAATATTAATGTTTAAGGGAGTTAATGCTTTTACCAGTGTATAACAGTAATTAATCTTAGTCTTCTTCAAAGGCTACGGTACAGTATAGCATAGGCTCTATGCCAACTAGATAATTGATACTCAAGATTCTTTTTAGCGTCTGATTATTTTAACACTGTTGAAATGCAGACCTCTCCAGACTCATTCCTTTTTTTTGTGGAGGTCAGCACCTTAATGGTAGCTAATTTCATAATAAGCTGGATAAAAGCTTCTCCTATGTCTATATATCTCAAAACTAGAGAGGACCTATGAGGTTAGGAACTGGGTGTAGTACATTTTTAGTATGCATCAAAAATTTGGTGCTGGACTAGTTGAGCAATACAGTCAGGAATATAGGCCAGAGACTGAAGTTCCCACACCAAATTAATTACAGTCCCCATGAAATGGCTTGAGAGCCATGATTTGATTTCTGCATGTTGGCATATTTTCTTTTAAAACAGGAAGTCTAAGTGGTAGTGTGTTTTCTTGACTTGTTTACACAGCAGCCAATAGCATTTGAGATGTGCTACAATTAATCTAAACCAACTTGACAGTAGCACAGCAAACTAGCTAAGTACGGAGGACCATGAATGCTTTTACTGGTGGAGAGACCCTGACAGTGTTTAACAAATTTCATTCTCAATCAGTCTGAAGAAGAAAGACATTCCAATATTGAATAAAATACTCAGCTGAAAAATGGCTGTCACATAACCGCAAATGTGATAGCAGTCCGTTTAAATTCTCATCTTTCTTGCTTCTTCTTCATGTGTGAGCGTGTTTTGAACTCGAATAATGTTCCGTAGTCCAGTAACTTTCTTTTTATTTAAAGTTTAATAACAAAATTAACTGGAAAAATGTTACACGGTCAAAAAACTGTTTCGCTCCAATATTGCATCACAAAAAAAAGCTAACGGTCCTTGCCGGAAATGACATCATTGTCTATATGAAATATAATACACATATTAGATTATTTACTTTTATAATTATTTTACAATTGCTTAACACACAATTATTTATTCCTCATCTATATAAGAAACAAATAACATATGGCTCTTACACATCTGGCCCCTAACTGGTTGGGCAGGAGACCAAACAATTATTACAGACATTAATACTAAGAGCGATTAAATTTGAACATTCATGAATAAGAAATAGCTACTTAGTTCTTCCACTGTCTCTTTGGTTATCTTTATGCTTGATAGTTCTTTGTTAGTCTTCATGCTTAAATTGCCTCTTGAATTAAGCACAATTTATTTACAGGTCTCTCCAGTATACTTGTTTTGGTCTTTAACTTTACACGGCATACAGTTCCACTGGAGTCTGGTAAGGTATGAATTACTCTTCCCATTATCCATGAATTGTGGGGGAAAGAACCGTCCAACTAGTACCACATCCCCAGGTTCAAAGTTCCTTTTTAATCATGAACATTTACTGCTTTCGTGAAGAATGGGCAGGTACTAATGAGTCCATTTGCTCCAGAACAAATCAGCGAGATATTGGGCTTGTCTCCAACGTTTTCTCATATATTGGTTCTCCTTGTTAAAGACACCTGGTGTTAAGCAGGGCTGAGTTTTCAACAACAGTAAATAGTTAGGTGTCAGAGGCTCAAGGTCATTTGGATCTTCTGAGGTACTAGTTATTGGTCTGTTGTTGATGATGCTTTCCACCTCGCACATGATGGTATGAAGACTGTTATCATTGATAGGCTGTTCCTTTAAGAGAGCGCAGAGTATCTTTCTTACAGTACGGATTTGGAGCTCCCAAACCCTACCTTGATGAGAAGCAGCTGGTGAACTGCTGAAGATCCATTTAATACCTTTCTGTTGCATGGCATTTTCAATTTTATTATGGTCCAGGTTTCTCAGTGCTTCTCGAAATTCTCTTTCTGCGGCGACAAAATTTGTGCCGTTGTCTTAGCGCATGACTGACACCTACTCTTCGTCTTTGTGGCCATTCTTCCTCTGGTTTCAACAAAAAAAACAGGTCCTTTAATCTAAGTTTCTGCTTGAACAAGGTCCTTTGCATTTTCAATTTTGTTATGGTCCAGGTTTCTCAGTGCTTCTCAAAATTCTCTTTCTGCGCCAACAAAATTTGTGCCGTTGTCTGAGCGCATGACTGACACCTGTCCTCTTCTACTTATAAAACGCCTCAAAGCATTTATGCATGAAGCAGTGTTCAAACTATCAGCTATCTCAATGTGTACTGCTCTGATTGTTAGGCAAGGGAACAACGCTCCATACCTTTTTACAGTACTCCGGCCCTGTTTTACATCAAAGGATCCAAAGTAATCGGTGCCCACATTCGTGAAAGGGGGTTTATCAGGTAGCAAGCAGTCTTCTGGCAAGCTTGCTATTATTTGCTCACCAACTCTTCCATTAAGTCTGCGACAAACTGTGCATTTATGGATACGTTTTCAAATTGCTGAGTTGGCTTGAGGGATCCAGAATTTTTGTCGGAGAGTAGATAGCATGTAGTTTCGACCACAGTGTCCACATCTTTGATGAATATCATTTCGAATGAGAGTTGAAATCCTGGAGCTTTTTGAGAGGATTGCAGGATGTCTGGACTCCTTTGGCATGGCTGCTTTGTTGAGCCTACCTCCCACTTTTAGTATCCCATCCTGAAGTACAGGGTCAAGCTTGAACAGCTGACTTCTTCTCTTAACAGGAACATTCTTTCTCAGAGCCTCAATTTCTTCCTGAATTTGTTGTTTTTGACTGAATTGAATGAGCTGAATTTCTGCTTGATTCAAGTTTTCCAGACTCAGTGACTTTTTCTCCATTGTTGATCTGTATTTTTGCATTTGCTCCTGTAGGAGGGATGCTTGTTTTTCTGAGTCTTTCTCTGATTGTGCAATGGACTCTGTCTTAAAACTGTCTTCTTGCTTTACATAATTGTAGAAGTGTTTCTTTGAATCTTAGCATCCATGCCACAGCCTTTTTTTTAGAAGAAACCAGCTTGAGTAGTAATCAGTTAGCTTGCTTACAATGTCCTTGTTTTCTTTAATGTTGAGAATGTTGACTTTGATTTCACGTTTGATTTCAGGGTCTTGTTGTATACCTTGACTGATTTGATCTCATCTTTGTGGCCATTCTTCCTCTGGTTTCAACAAAAAAATCGGGTCCTTTAATCTAAGTTTCTGCTTGAACAAGGTCCTTTGCTTTAAGACCTCTGGTAGCTTGATCTGCAGGGTTCTGTGATGTTTTGACAAACCTCCATTGTAATGGTATAGTAACATCTCGTATGAGTGAGATCCTGTTTGCTACAAATGTTTTGAAGCACGCACTCTCATAGCCAATTTTTTCTTCAACTTTCTTCAACTACTTTTAGTCTCAGTATGCGCTGTGTGCGTATATGGTTTAGCTTACACTATTGTGAACTATAAGAATAGGAAAGTAGGCTTCAGGTAAGTAAGTGTCAGTACGGTGGCTCCCTGAAGTGTGTTCATGTGGGGTAAAATAAATCATTCACATTCCCACCCTCCTAAACCTAATAGTGTAAGTGAGACGCCCCTACTCCAAGGTAAATTGCACAAAAAACTATAGACTGTGTAGCCCATTAACAGGTAGTAGTTTATTTTCTTTTTCCCTTCTTTAGAAAACTGGACTTTTCCTCAGAAAAACTGGCTCTTAAATGAAAGAATGGAATAACACAAATAATTGATGACAAGTTTTCTCTTAGCTTTGAATGAACCGTTCGACACTTCTGTTTAACTCTCCATGCACAAGTTTCCCAGAATTAAATTCAATATCAGAGCACACAAATTGAATTTCAGACAGCACTGGATATCTCAACCAAAACTCTGAACCATATAAATGACACTTGCAATTCGATTCAAATGATTCACTTCAAATTAACTCTTGATTCAGCTCTAATGAACCCTACAATAACTCCTGGCTCAGTTCAAACAACTTTTACAAATCAAAGTAAGATTCAGTCCCCACACCAACCCAGTTCAAGCTCACAGTCCGGTTTATTCTATACCAGTGAAGAGTTCATGGGTGCGTGTGCAAAGAATGTCTGTACCAGTCTGTAGCACCCGTGGAATTGATGAGATGACTTGAGATGATTTGCGATGACTTGAGATGACTCAAGATGACTTGAGATGGTGAAATGAACAGCTGGGGCTAGGCAGTGAGATGTCGTCAGGATGGCAGGTTAATAAAAACACATGAGCAAAAACTCAGCGTGGCCCAGGAACAACTCGGGAACTTTCTAGAAGCAAATGGTGCAACTTAGCCACAGCACGCGCTAACTTGGTCCAGCCTAACAAGATGGCGCTAGTGTTCACTTGATTCACAAAAACTCAAATTAAATGCATATTACTATCGTCTTTCACATTTCTGCTGCAAAAATGTTGAGCTCTCACCCAGCAATCATGGCACGTCTCTCTCTCGTAAAACTGCTCTCTTTTTTTTTTTTTACCCAGACGTCTTTGCATCTCCTGCACACGTACTGAAAACGGGGCAACCCGTCAAAATAAAAATCCCTAAAAAAAAAAATCTTAAGTTAAGCATCCAAAACATAAGCTTTAGACTCCAGGAACTCCACACATACCTTACGTGGCTGCTCTTTTATTTCACTGCATTACTCTAGAGCATGATCCTTTGTGTAAAACATACATGGTTTTTCAAAGGCATTGAGGCTCTTGGGTGGACTGACCTGTTTCCTTGACACAATTTGAGGCCTTTTTCCCCAGTGCAAATGTTGGTTGCAAAGCTGCTCTGTTATTCCATTTTAGTAGACTACTTCTCTTTCTGATTCACCTTTGCTGTTACAACATTGCGATGGTCCAGTATGTCACCAAAGAGAGGGTCCATGGCCAATTTAGCTTGACAATCAATAAAGTCAACTAAATGAGTAAATCTTGCTCTTACTTCTTGTTGCTCTTTGATGTCGTAAGCTTCTTATCGCCACCTTTCTTTCATCTTGTATGGTAGCTTTGAAAGTACAACTCTCATATTGGTAGGATTGTCCATTTCCTCCATGAACTCTCCATCTTCCATTGTATTCCAACAACCAATCAGGAACAGAGCGTATGCACTCAAGGCTTTACCATCATCAAACTTGATCTGGCTTAATGGAGGAAATAAATTGTTGCAATGCAAGCACAGTGGTATGTTCATAATATTTCAAATGTATTTATACTGTTCTAGTAGTGATAGAAGTACCATTGTGCTGCTGTTGTATTGATATTTAATGATTACTGTTTCTCAACAAATGGACATGATAGTATGAACGCACAATTATATACTGCTATTCCATAAAAGAGTTGACCTTCTTGAGACAACCTGATCCACTACTGATATTTTCCATTTCTCTTATGCCTATTTCTCACTTTTCTTGTTTGTTTAGGTATGAATTTACCTAAGGAGGCAAACTTGAGATTCTGAATAGTTTATTGCAGAGCATGTGAGCTTTAAATACTTATGAAGCAGGTCCATGAAGTTGCCGTGTGACAAAATATTTAATACTTCAAGCATTATTCTGACATCTTTTTTGGAATATAGATAGAATGTTTCTACAGACTTCTGAATTCATTCTGCTGCTACCATCTTGAGTTCCATCATCAATAAAGATTAGTGAGCTCGTTCCAGAAGCAGCCGTGCAAGCCCAATCCATGACGTACCTCCACTGTGCTTGACCGATGATCTTGTATATTTTGGATCATTAGTAGATCTTTTCTTCTCCATACTTTGGTCTTTCCATCACTCTGGTAGAGGTTAATCTTGGTCCAGAATGTTTGTGGCTCCTTTTTGTATTTCTTTGTGAATTCCAATCTGACATTGTGATTCTCTGAGTGATTTTCATCTTGTGGTATTTTCTATATTTTTGCTGTTGAAGTCTTCTTCAAACAGTGGATTGTGATTGTCACCTCTGCCCTTTGGTGGTTGTAGGTTATGTCACTGACTGTTGCTTTTGTTTTTTCTTCACAGCTCTCACATTGTTTCTGTCATCATCTGCTCTTTTTTTTTTTAACTTGCCCGACCTGTTCAATGTCTTGTTGTTAGTATTCCAGTGGTTTCTTTCTTTTTCAGGACATTCCAAATTGTTGTATTGGCTATGCCCAATGCAATTGCAATGGCTCTGATTGAATTTCCCCCTTTTTCTGCTTCAAAATAGCTTGCATTACTCTCATAGACAGTTCTCTGATCTGCATGTTGTTTTATCCTTTTTAACAACAAATGCAGTCTTCACAGGTGAAACCCAGGGCTCAGAACAAGAGTAGACATTCAGAGGTATTACTTGTTTAAACAATCAATATAACAGGGCACATCTGGGCAACAAGAAACACCTTTACACGTTCCAGTATTTTTGATCACTTGAAAAATGGGTGGGTTCAAACAAAAGGTGTTCTAAGTTGTTCAACACATCTAGATGTAAATATGATGAAATGAAAGCTGAAATTTTTATGTTTCATATTCATGTTTTGATCTCAAATTCAAATGTCTTCAATGTATAGCAAAAACAAAATAATTGGCCTTGCTGTTCCAATACTTTTGGAAGATCATAAATCTACATAAAATATACCATGATTCTGAACATGAGAAATAAGTGTGTTGCAAAATTATTTACAAATAAATAATGTAAATTTTACATAGGTGGATTCAGGTAAGCTCCACTAAACAAATGTGACTTCTGATGTCAACTTGTTGACCCAGAACTAATTTAGGGGTTTACAGTAACCGGGATGAATACTTATAAACCCACAAGCTTTGTGCTTCTTTATTTGTAAATAATTTTGCAAACTGTATTGATTTTCCCACTTTTCAATATCCTGAGCTATTTTGAGTACATTTACATTTATGGTATTTGGCAAACGGCCTTATTCAGAGCTACATATCTCATTTATTATCTCACATATCTCATTTTACCTTAACCAGTGAGCTACCACTGAATATATTCATGACATATAATGCTCTTTCAACAAACGCTACAAAATATGTTAATATATACGATAAATACTTAAGCACTGTAATGCATTGTATTCCATAGGGTTAATACTAACTAAATACTAAACAGTTTAATACTAACTAAAACTACAGTGTTTTCAGGGTTTGCAGTGTGTGTTTGCATATCTTTATGTACAAAAATTTTCCCTATTTTCCCTATTTTCCCTATTTATTTTTTTATTTAAATAGAGAAACTGCCATCATAATATGATTGATCTGGGGTAAATTTAGTTTGTTACCAATGGACATTCATGATTCAAATAATATTTTATGAAAAAGGTCTTCCTTATGTAATCTCTGCCAAATAACGTTTATAGTGTTCTCAGTTAGGAAAGCAGGTGTGCGCTGCTGAATGATGGTGTGTGTACTGTGCATTTGTGTTGAAACTGAAGGTCTACCCTCAGCTTTTCAACATTTTATAATTAAAAGCTTTTCTCTAAGGCTGTGAATCATCAGATAATCACCGCTACTTTAAAGTGAACACACTGCTGGCACAAGTACTAGGAGTGTTACTAACCAACCTCCATCATATCAGTGACAAGGAAATATTTTTGGAGATGTTTAGCAGGACAAAGAAGTGATTCATCCATTCAGCTTAGACCCCTATGACCCCTACATTAAACAACAGGCTCATTCTTTGCTCCACTGCTGACTTCATTATTTCTTTTTAAAACCAAAATCCTGTGTTGCATTCTCCTAAATGGCCATGCACCAGGCAACAGGAGAATGTGGCAGTGATGGAAATGCAAAGGTGAAGAAGAGCAGGAACTGCTAGAACCACGCTTGGTACTTACACCAAGGGAACACAAAACCAGGGGAAAAAAACATGGTGAGATCTCTCATGCTTATCCTTTTGAAATGGTACTGCCTTTTTATTAATATAGTTATATATAATATGTGCATAGGCAGCAAAGTTTGCAAATGAAATTGTTGGAAATTATTTTAAGTGTAGGAGTATTTACTTCTAATTACCTGCATTTATTGTTTACCGTTATTCAAAATAGCTTTTAATATCATTTTGACATCTTAAAATTATTGTTTTAAATTTAGTCTAGACATACACTACATCTATAAGCTTCTCTCAATATCTATTGTTCTAGCAAACTTCTAACTTCTCAACATATTTATACAAGTTCATGCAGAGAAATCGTTATATTTGACAGTGCAAGAAATGTATAACATTTGTAAACCTTCATAACCTTAATGTAAAAAGACTTCTGCTGTTATAGTCCAAGATCACAATTTAAATTTTTATTTTGCTCAGTGAGTAGGGAATCAGAGGTTGTGTACTGAGCATAGCAGAACAGTGGTATGTTGCTGGATAGTAGATATGGCAGCAGAAATAATTACATTATAATAATTACGATAATTTTACATTAATTAAAACATTACATTTTGAAGTCATTGACTGGAAAAGTCTTGAAGAAAGTGCTGTGGTGGTAATTGTGAACCCTTTAGTCGTCGCACTTTCTTTCCAGGCCACGAGGATGAGCAGAAAAGTAGACAGGTGCAGTTCCTGGTTCAGGGAGCTACAGTCTTCACACCCAGGTACATGCGCTGCACATTACTAACATAGATATGCTGATGTAAACACATCAGATAATTAAGGTTACTGTACTGTGACATCTTTAAATGATGCTTTATACAATAACACTACTGACAAGTTATATCATATAATGTGTGTACAAAATTGGGCCAGTGTTATGTTGTGAACATTTGTGTGCTCCCATTCTCATCTTGAGTAGTTTTTGATTTGGTTTTGACAAAAGTTTCCATTCAAAAAGTGATTCGAGTTTTGGCAGCTCTTTGTGCTCTGGGACTACTTGGAGGTGTTACTATAAGTGTGTGGTTTATAGGTAAGACTCTCTTGTTTTAAACATAGACAGGTACCTTGTGAATATATGATTCGAACATTTACCATATTTTATCTGTCTATTTCTGTATAGTCAAACTGCTCTTAAAGCCTACCTCAAATAGTCCTACAGGGTTAGAGGACACCAAGGAGACTTCATTCTGTAATATATCAGATGACAGCAGTGTGACTGACCCCAGGAAAGGTACGTTCAAGAGCCGCAAAACTCACTGTGCTGCCTTTCATACCGGATGACAGTGGCACAAACAAAAGTGTTGGAACAATAGACTTCATGGTAAGAAAAAAAAAGATAGCTACACAGAGAAAAAGTGACATCAATGGAGTTAAAACAGTATTAACAGTATGTAAATATTGTATTTAAATAAACACTGTTATACCACAGCGCGGTTGAATGCACAAATCTGATTGGTCAGAAGGTGTACATTATTTTCATATAAAAACAGAAGGTAGTTCTGGCTGTAACGTGAACTGTAGGTTAATATTAATGCACTCGTTTTAATACATTATTGTTTCTATAGTAACAGCTCATACACAGGGACTTGTACTACAGATACTCCAAATAACCTAAAATAATATAAGACTAATTTAAGACTAATAATAAGCAGACTTAAATGTGTTTAACAAAATAATTCTTATAATTGTTGCTGTGGTGTTTCTTTGTTAGGAGACGGTAATTTAACATTTATGGAAGGAGTCTCGATTGTAAATGCTCTCAGTCTTGGTTATACTTTCCGTTTTCTTCATTTTCTTGGTAAAATGAAACACTATTGTAAGTAACTGTATGTGTAATTCCTTTAATAATAGTGTTGCCAATGTGAACCTGTTTAACATTAATCACACAAGTTTCAGTCTTTTGCCCCATGCTTATCCTAGCACAAATCATTTTTGAACCAAATTGACAAAAATGAGTATTCTGTTGCCAAATTTATGCATAATCTCCACAGTGCTGGGCAGTGGTTGGAGAGGTTTTGACTGAAAACGGCTCAGTGTTTTACAGAATCAGTGCTGAGAACTCGTTGCTTGAGATCCAGCTGGAGAAACTGCAAACGTGGCTGCCCGTGTGCTATGAGCGCTGGAACTCTTCATTAGGCACCCTTGTGTGCCGACAGCTGGGTCATCTGAGGTGGGTAAAGCTGACAGCTCAATCACACACTTCTAGCTATCAGCACCTTTTATTTGTCAGGCAGCTGTGACTGTTCTCTATGGGTTTTTACAGCTCTATTTATTAAGTGTTGACCAAGACATGCAATTACAGATATTTTTAAAAATGCACCCACATTTAGGGGGAAAAAAAAGCAGTGGAAAGGTTTCTGGCAACGGCAGCAGTTGAGGAACAACATTGTTGTTTCTCAGGTTTGAGTGAGACAGGATGAAAGTGCATCAATGCATGAATTATTACAGTATGACCCAGACTTCAGATACAAACTTTCATTGTCTGTTGTGAACCAAACAACAGAGAGTTAGCGAACGAGAGTATAAACAACCAGGTATACCAAACCAATCAAGGGGGAAACTGAAAATAGGTGTGCATAATCAATAGTCTGATGATTAGAATGATGCCATGGCAGTGGCTAATGGGAAATGGAGACTTAGGTGGCCATAATGTTAGGCCATGATGAACCCCAGGAAGCATTGTTCACAGTGGAAACTGGTGCAGACATGACAATAAGATTGCAACTTTGGCCCATGTGGGTGTGGCAGAAATGTTTTTAGTACTTTTGTTACCTCTAGTGTAACTTGGTAAAGAGCACCATAATTGTAGAAATGAGTGGAGTCATAATATATACATTATCCAAATTGTGATTTCACAAAAATTATAAGAAATGGGACAGTCATTTTCTCCTAGTGCATGTACACTAAGCAGTGTTCCCAAGAGGCACTAATGTACGTACAATTTTGGACCAAAGAAAGAACAGGGGAGGAACATTAGCCAGTTTTCAAAGATTCTGAAAAAAAGATTAAATGTATTTAAAACATGTCTCACATATCTCAAAGCCCAAAGTGAGCACTTACAATTACTTAACACTAAGGAGATTTATTTACTGTTGTAAATCCTGTCACTTACCTAAATAACCACTGTTTATAGATTAACCAAACATAAAGGTGTGAATTTGACGGACATTGGGCAAAGCTACACAGATGGATTTGTTCAAATTACCTCAGAACATCAAAGCAAATTGGAACATTTATGGCAATTCAGGTACTTATTTTTGTCTACAAACTATGACACATAATTAGACATTATGAAAACAATGAACCCTAGACATACAGTATAATCTCTATTTTTGTTTGTTTGTTTGTTTGGTTTTTGTTTTGTTTTGTTTACTTTTAGGGGAAGCTGCAGCACAGGGAAGATTATAGCTTTGAAATGTTTTGGTAATACCTAAACTGAAATGATCTACAGCAAGAAGAAGCATATGAAATAGCAACAAAAATGTTGAGCTGAAATTGAGGCTGGTTTGTTTACTCCAAGTAGATTGTGGCACCAGGGCAAAGATACCCAGGATAATTGGTGGTGTAGATGCCACACTAGGCAGATGGCCATGGCAAGTGAGTCTCTACTACAGCAATCGTCACACCTGTGGAGGATCCATCATAACAAGCCAGTGGATCATTACAGCTGCTCACTGTGTGTCCACGTAAGATCCCTCAATAACAACTACATTATCACTTACCACATCTTGCCATAACTTGCTAATGTGCATTCTGCTGCACCTGGCATCCTTCCTGATTATTTTTCTTATTTAAACTACAGGCTGCATCAGGTTTCCAGTTGGGTGGTCTACGCTGGGATTGTTACTCGTAATGCAGCTAAGTTGGCTCAGTATATGGGCTACACTGTGGAAAAAATAATCTACAATAAGAATTACAAGCACAGGAGTCATGACAGTGATATTGCATTGATGAAGTTGAGGGATCCTTTGAATTTTTCAGGTGACAGTACCTCACACTTAGTCCCTAAATTGCACTTTTCATATGTATCCCATTTGATAGCTAGGGCTGCAACAACAAAATATACATAAAAATTTATCATAAAAATACCTGGGAACAAATTTTATTATCAGTTAGTTGGACTGTGTTATGAAACTATACTATGGTGTGCTACATCACTTCATTTAGACTGAAAACATATTTGATGGAAATGGCAGTGCCGTTACACTAAGCTGTTGGCCTCATAATGTGTTTTCATGTGAGCAATATTTAAATTTCTATTCATTTGTTTGTAGTCAGTGTGAGATAAAGTGGAAGTGCAGTGTAACTGCGTGAATTATGCTTATTAACCACCATGTACTGAGCTGTCCTAGTTTATCTGGTTTTCCACCTATATCATACATTTATGACCATATTTATCTATCTTTCCTGTCCTATTAGAAAACATCATCAAACATCATCTTCGGCCAAAGCTTTAGTAGTTCATACCATAACTCAGTGGGTTGAAAATGAACATGGTCTCAAATGAATGCAAGATTAATTTTTTCTCATTTCAAATATCATGTCATGAAGTGTGTGAATTATTCAGTGTTGGGCAGTGAGTAGTGAAGCTATTTGTACCATTTAGCTTGTAAGTAAATAAACAGAATTTTATTGCTTTGCAAGTTAGCAAGACGGCCAGCAAATATATTAATTTTGTCTAGTTTTAATTAAACAAATCATAATCATATTTTTTGCTATTTTAATATATTTTAAAAACAATCTGACTAATAAATTAATCAAGAAAATGATCAATAGATTAATCAATTATCAAAATACTTGTTAATTGCAGCCCTAATGAAAGCACACAGAAAACAAATAATATCCAATAAACTCCAGAAGTATTGGCACCCTTCAAGCAAAGGGTGATCTTTATGTGGCTATACATTAAGTTTTCCCGATACAGTAACAACTTATCTCTATTTATCAATACAGAAGTATTTGTTTTTGCTAAACATTGAAGACATTTGAGTTTGAGATCAAAAGATGAATATGAGATGATGGATCAGATGTTCAACTTTCATTTTCTGATATTTACATCTAGATCTGTTAAACAACTTAGAACATGGCACCTTTTGTTTGATCCCACCCATTTTTAAGTAATCAAAAATATTGGAACATGTGACCGAACTGATGTTTCTTGAAGATCAGGTGTGCCCTGTTGGATTGAGTGTTTAAAAGATTTATAGGTTTTGCCTGTGAAGACATTTGTTGTTAAAAAGGATAAACTAACATGAAGACCAGAGAGAGCTGTCTGTGGGAGAAAAGCAAGCTATTTTGAAGCTGAGACAAGAGGGAGAATCACACAAGCACTGGGCATAGCCAATACAACAATTTGGAATGAAAAAGAAAGAAACCACTGGTGTACTAACAACCAAACATTGAACAGGTCAGACAAAGTAAAGAAAAATGGCACCTTCGGTGGCAGACCACCCAATTTTTAGGTGAGGAAAAGTATAGGAACAGACAGTCTTAATGTAAATGTTGTTCTTATTTCAACTGCTCCCATTAGGTGTCGCCAAAGCAGATCCTCAGGCTTCATTATGGAAATGCAGTTTATGATCCGCATATTGGATTTGGCACAGGTTTTACACCAGATGCCCTTCCTGACGCAGTACTCTCATTTTATCAAAGTCAAGTCAAGTGGAGTTTATTGTCATTTCAACCATATACAGCCAGTTAGTACATAGTGAAACGAAACAACGTCTCTCCAGGACCAAGGTGCTACATAAGACAAACACAGAACTACAAGAGACTACATAAATTTATACATAAAGTGCACAGTACAATGACTACTGGGATAGACAATGGGAACAGTAAGTCCCAGTGCAGTGCCAACCAGTACACAGTTCTATTTGAAAGTGAATCTAGTGAGAATATAGTAGCTGAAATAGTGTAAACATAAGCGTAGCAGCCCATGTACAGTATAATAAATATTGTAGCAGCATAATGTAATGTGCAAAAACTTGCAAAAAAAAATTGCAAAGAGGATGGAGGATGCACAGTTGTGTGTGTGTGTATATGTATGTGTATGCATATGTGTGTTCCTTCAGTCCAGTTTCTGAGTGTTTAGAAATCTGATGGATTGGGGGAAGAAACTATTGCACAGTCTGGTCGCGAGGGCCCATTTACCAGACGGCAGGAGGGTAAAGAGTGTGTGAGAGGGGTGTGTGGGGTCATCCACAATGCCGGATGCAGCGTGAGGTGTAAATATCTGTGATGGAGGGAAGAGAGACCCTGATGATGATCTCAGCTGTCCTCACTATCCGCTGCAGGGTCTTGCAAACCGAGACAGTGCAATTCCCAAACCAGGCAGTGATGCACCTGCACAGGATGCTCTAGATAATCCCTCTGTAGAACATGGTGAGGATGGGGGGTGGGAGATGTGCTTTCCTCAGTCTTCTCAGAAAGTACAGGCGCTGCTGGGCTATCTCAGTTATGCAACTGGTGTTGAGCAACCAGGTGAGGTTCTCCACCAGGTGAACACCAAGAAATTTGGTGCTCTTGACGATCTCCATGGAGGAGCCACCAATGTTCAGTGGAGAGTGGTTATTCTGTGCTCTTCTGAAGTCAACAACCATCTCTTTAGTTTTGTCCACATTTAGAGACAGGTTATACGCTGCACCTCCTTTCTGTATGCTGACTCGTCGTTCTTGTTGATGAGACCCACCACGGTTGTGTCATCAGTGAACTTGATGATCCGGGTTTGGGACTAGCACTGAGAGTGTACTAGCTTATGCAATCCCAGTGGCTGGGTTTGGTGCCCAACATGGGGCTCAAACCCACAACGCTGAGATTACTGATATTAAGAGTCTCGCATTCTTCTTTTATGATGCTTTTCCAGGCTTGTAAAGCAGCTTCTGACATTACATGAGGCTCAGTGCTGTTCTCACAAGAGAAGCCTTCACCAAATATTACTTATAGGGATGCTGATTATTTGGAAACCAGTGTTTTGTGGTGAAAAATATTTACTGTAAAAAGAAAAAAAAGTGTATTCAGCATCCCATATGTTTAAGCTCATAGTATCATTCATTGCCTTTGTAATTTATGTATACAGTTTTATAAAGGGTGCCAATAATTCAGGAGTGGTCTGTAAATGTAGTCATTTCTTCTTTCATCTAAAGGAATGTAATGGAATATTACATATTTTTCATTTAAATACAGACACCATCAGGCCAGTATGCCTACCACAGTACGACCATGAACCTCCAGGAGGAACACTGTGTTGGATTTCTGGTTGGGGACACACACAGCCTGACGATGGTAAGAGTATACAATATATATACTGTATGTATTAATAAAATAAATGGAAATGCATTCAATGGAACATTTTGTGCAAAAATACTATAACAATTTAATGTAAGATGGTAACATTGTTTAACTAGTAGTAAAAGTCCAATAAATGCACATGGAAGCAGGTTGATTGAAGCAGATAAACAAATGTCAGTTTATTTTGTTCTGCACAGTTCATATTCCTGATACACTGAAAGAAGCTCAAGTGCCCTTGATAAGCACAAAGAAATGCAATAGCTCTTGTATGTATAATGGAGAGATCACGCCACGGATGCTCTGTGCTGGCTATACAGAGGGTAATGTTGATGCCTGTCAGGTAAAGTTTTTATCTAAAGAAACTTCAGAAATCTCTTCAAAACATTATTATTTTAATTTTCTTTTTGAATAGCAAAAGGGAAGATGGCAATAATTTTTTTCTTTCCCACAGGGAGACAGTGGAGGCCCACTGGTTTGCCAGGATGGTAATGTGTGGAGGCTGGTTGGAGTTGTTAGTTGGGGAACAGGCTGTGCAGAGCCTAATCACCCGGGTGTATACACGAAAGTGGCTGAGTTTTTAGGTTGGATTTATGAGATAATAGAGGTATGTTGCAGTAATGAACATAGGGGCCGGTGACTGGTCTCCCTTGTGAAGTGTTAACTACTGATGCAATTTTTTTTAATTAAAATTTTATTTTTTTCCCCCTTCATGCAGACTTACTAAGAAACTGAGTGAAATTCTGCTATGAAAGAGCATAATCTCCTGAGTTGCACGTTCAAGATATTATGGACATTTTTGAGTTTTATTTTTGTAATACTGTCATCACTATAATGTCATATCCATCAGGGACAATTCACAACCAAGCCACCAGAGGGCCCCCTCCCCCAAATTCTAGGACACTTCTTATATCTCTTGCCATATAGCCATTTCCTCTTCACAGACTATTTAAAGCTCTGTAAAACTCTATACGAAGCTTTACTGATCTTGCCTGTTGTCTAAGTCCTTAGCTGTTTCCTATGTATACCTTACTGTGTTTCTGACCCTTGCCTAGTTTTGACTATTCTTTGGATTTTCCCTGCTAGTTTTGATTTTTGTGGATTTTGTGTATGATCTTGGCTTGTTTAGCTTCTGATTGTGGATTGTTTCATAGTAGTCCATTTACATTTCTATAATAAACACTGTGTTGTGTATGTTAAACATATTTATATTTATATAAATATAAATATAAACATATTTATATTTGATTATTTTATTTAGTTAATTCTTTATTTTAGCAAGCCCTACATCTCAAAGACTATATATGCTCACCATCCCCTTTATTAGGAACACCTGCACATTCATGCAGTTATCTAATCAGCCAATCATGTGGCAGGAGCACAATGCATAAAATCATGCAGATACAGGTCAAGAGCTTCAGATAAAGTTCACATAAAACATCAGAATGACGAAAAAGTGTGATCTCTGTGACTTTGATCATGGCATGGATATTGGTACCAGATGAGCTGGTCTGAGTATTTCAGAAACTGCAGATCTCCTGGACTTTTCACACACAACAGTCTCTATAGTTTACACAGAATGGTGTGAAAAACAAAAAACATGGGAAATCCCTTGTTGCCTTGTGGGTGGAAACGATGAAAATGGCCAAATTCGTTCGAGCTGCCAGGAAGGAACTCAAATATCACTCTTTACAGCCATGGTGAGCAGAAAAGCATCTCACATGCACAAAAGTTTGACCCTTGCGGTGGATAGGCTACAACAGCAGAAGACCTCATCAGCTTCCACTCCTGTCAGCCAAGAGCAAGAATCTGAGGCTATCATGGGCATAGACTCGCTGAAACTGGGCACAAAATTATAAGATGTATCTTTTAATATGTAGCTTTTTTTTTAAATATATAAACCAACATTCCATTAAAAAACAAGAATGGTACCTCTTTATTGTATAGAATGTTCTACAGTAGAGGTTACAGGAAGTAACCTATAATAACCTGCAACATACTTCAGGATGTTTTCTGCCATTTTTGTAGGAAGTAAGTCCAAAATAAATATATAAATAAATTCCAAGAATGTAACAAATTGTGTATATTCACTATACATACATACACATGTTCGATATCTATCAAAGTGCTAAAGATATCTTTTAGATGTAGAGCATGCTCTGAAAAAAAATAATGCACTGAATTTTTTCATTCATTCATTCATTGTCAGTAATTACTTTATCCTGGTCAGGGTTGTGATGGTCCAGAACCAGCCAGTAACACCAGGCCCAAGGTGGGTGAATTCACCCCAGATGGAACAACAGTCCATTGCAGGGCACCACGCACACACATTTACACAATCGCCCACACCCAGGGGAAATTTAGTGTAGCCAAGCTAGATAATCCACCAAGCTACACTACTAGTACATGTTTTTGGAGAGTGGGAGTGTTGTATGTCCCAGGAATCAACACCACAACATTCACATGCAAAAACGTGATGTTTATTTTAAAGTAATAACATGTCACGAACATAGGAAACTTCTCCATCTAACATACAGCGCATGTGTGTTTTTGCTACCTAGACCCGGTGAGAGAGAGCCTGCTCTTAAAGAGCCCACCACCTTTAGTACATAACATGAAAATACACAATGTATAATTAAACAGATAATTTATCACAATGATCTACAGGGAGGAAACCAGAGAACCCAAAGGGAACCCACACAAACATGTGAGAACAATATGGGCAACTCTGCCTACAGTAACCTGAGCTCAGGATCAAACATGGGACCCTGGAACTGTGCGGCAGCAATGCTGTCAATTTTGTCTTCTTTATTTAGCAATGGGTTTTAATCCACATCTTATGTCTTCTCCAGTAATACAACTTCTGTTATGGATTCGGACCATGTTTACATAAAAAATAATTTCATTACCTTTTATATTGATGGTAAAAAAATTTAAAAAAAAAAAGCTGAAAACAGAACAAATGGATTGGAGCTAAACTGGGGATCAGCTGTGATTGTTTGATTATTTAATAGATTTTATATATATTTTTTATACATCTCCCACCCCACATCCTCACCACGTTCTAAAAAGGGACTATCGAAAGAGCATCCTGAGCAGCTGTATCACTGCTTGGTTTGGGATCACAAGACTCTGCAGCGGATAGTGAGGACAGCTGAGATCATCTCTTCCCTCCATCACAGACTCTTACACTACATGCTGCATCTGCAAAGCCACCAGCATTGTGGATGACCCCACGCACCCCTCTCACACACTCTTCACCCTCCTGCCGTCTGGCAAACGGTACCGAAGCATTCAGGCCCTCACGGCCAGACTGTGCAACGGTTTCTTCCCCCAAATCATCAGACTCCTCAACATTCAGAGACTGAACTGGCAACACACACACACACACACTCAACTGAACATCACCCCATTCTCTTTGCAGTTTTTAAACATCTCTGTATTCAGTTTCTGCTGCTACAATATTTATAATGTACTGTATATAATCTTTGTACTCTCTACCTGGCTGCTATTCCTTATGTTTACATTTACAGCAATTTATTGTTACTCTATGGCACTACTGTCATCTGCTTCACTTTCTACTAGAACTGTGTATTAGTTAGTGCTGCACTGTATCTTCCTGTGCCCATTGACTTGTTTTGGTATTTTTGTACTGTCTTGTGCTGTTTGCACATGTGTGCATTGTGCACTTTATGTAAATATATGTAGTCTCCTGTAGTTTTGTGTTTGTTTAATGTGGCACCATGGTCCTGGAGGAACGTTGTTTAGTTTCACTGTGTACTAACTAGCTGTATATGGTTGAAATGACAGTAAAGGCTCTTGGCTTGATTTGATATTTTTATTAAGCTTTGAATACCTTTTTAAAAAATGAGAAATAGAAATATATGCAGCCATGTATTGAAAAAATGCAACCAAACGCCATCTATTGGACGTCAATAGAAATTGGCTGACTCTCAAATTGCTTATGTTCGAACATAGTGCCCTACAGAGGGTGTAAGAAGCCTTCATACCCTACATAGTGCACCAGTATAGTAAGTAGTGAACTGTTTGGGATTTAGCTGTTAGCTGGGACTCGTATCTATGGAAACGGGCGATACTAGCTAAGGTTGTGTGTTGCCACTGGTTGATCCGCTATAGGCCAATTTTATTAGTTTGATAGCTTAGTTTACTTAAGTGAATCATTTGCGACCAAAGCAGATAACCAACTAACTTATCCAAGTTAACGCGGCGTTAACCTACTAGATAGCGAATTTTTCTAGTTATACGCGAAGTTTAGGCAAGCAGTGACGCGTAGCTAGCCAACTAATCATAGATAACGCGTGAAAGCATGGACGTTTCCGCATGTCAGAATGCTGCTCTAAACCATGTGAACCAGTTTTGGTCCATGCTGGATGATATGGCCCAAAATAATCCTGACGAGTACAAGACTTTTATCGAGCGCCAGATGCGACACAGTTCCGAATATTTTTCACCCCCTGAGCCGGACACCTGCCTCCGCGCATCTGTACAGGTAAATAACTCAGAGTATGCTAGGTAAAAACATCTACAGCGGATATCATGTATCTAAAGTTTGTATGATCCTTTCCCAAAGCCACATGAAGGGATACTGTATGTGAACGTGTGTGGCTGGAAGCGAGTGCCTGCACCGGTCTCTCCTACTCACCCTGTTCCTGTGTGTGGAGGAAAACTGGAGACCTCTTCTGAACGCGAAGGTACACTTCATCTTCCATCGTGTTCAAAATAGTAAAAATAAAATAAAATAAAATTCTGGTCAGCTCCTTGCAAATTTCAACTTTTAACCTGGTCTCACACTTGCAAGTGCGTAACAATTTGTACAGCGTTTTGGAGCATGCTGTTTTAGGAAAACAATCAGTGGTGCAATGCGGCCCCATACAAAGCAGTTACTGTTACTGCCCCTGCCTTGACTATTTTCGGCATGCCCCGAAGTGTTTTATTTGTCTTATACTATAGAAATTTGCCAACACTTACCTATTTTAATTTTATTAATAAATGACACATTGTGCTTTTTAACCTGGCTTATACTTATCAAATGTTTTTCATTCAGTATAAACAAAAGAATTATTTTATCACTGCAAGTCTGTCATAAGATTAGTCAGGATACTGTTGGGTTTCTGTGTGTAGAGTATCACGACTCTTTCTTTAGCTGCTGGTGAGCAGGGTGATGGGAAAGGGGAGGAGTGTGAGCTCCTGCTCGCCTCTGGTTAAAAGAGTTAACCATTTGCACAGTTGAATGCAAAAGCTAGCACAGGGTTTGAAGAGTCAGAAAAGTTATTGTGATCTGGAATTTCACCAGCTGACAATTCCTAATGACAAATCTTGACATGAGTAACGAGTCCTAACTAGTCAGTTAAAGTTAATTAGGTTCTGAGACTCTGCAACTTGATCCAGTCCAAACTTTTGTACATGCCACAATTGCTATTTTGTTTCTATTTTTGAAATTCATGAAATATAAATTCAGTTTCAATTTCAGTTATTTGTATAGCACTTTTAAAATGGACATTGTCACAAAGCAGCTTTACAGAAATAAATAGATTCAAAGTAAATTAAACCAAATTAATTGTAAATATGTGAATTTATCCCTAATGAGCAAGCCAGGAACTAGACTCAAAAGTAACCATGAATTATTATTTGAAGAAAAAGTGTTTTGTTTTGTTTTGTTTTCTTTTCTTTTTTAAATCATTTGCTCCAGAGGTTGTGTTTTCACTTCAAAAATCAACAAAATATGTAATTTGGTGTTCCCTCATCAGCATCTCTTTTTTTCTCTTTCTTGAAGTTAATAAGACAAAAAAATGCAGCTTGTTATGTTAGTCTTAGATTATATTGAATTTAACCATAAAAGCAGTTTGGAGTTGTTACAGTAATATATGCACATTAGTATACTGTATACTGTGATTTGAATTACAGCTGCCACTATTGACAGAGCTGTTGTTCTTTAAGCAATATCACGTGAGCAAAAGTGCGGTTATACTGAATAACAGCATGGCTATGATTATGCCATAGGCACGAGGCCACAAGGCGAGTGTCGTAGGTAATCACAGCCGAACCAACATTCAGTATAACAGCATGATTATGAGTGCAGTATTGTTTTTATACAACTGTTCTATAAACAAGTTATTAGTATAGACTAAATTGATTGATTTGTATATTCCCATTAAAGGTGCATCTGGTGAAATTGGCTTGGCCTCTTCCTTTTCATCTTCATCTAATGAGCTTTCATATTTTAAGTCAAATGTTATTTCCGAGCTATATCAGCACCATGTTTTAGAACAGAGGTATTTAAACTGTGGGGCATGGCCCAAAGAATTGCAGGGGGCTGCAGGTGAAAGGTGAAATTGAAAATGCCAAAATATATATATATATATATGCATTTAAATGACTTGTGTACAGCGGATATAAAAAGTCTACACACACTTGATAGATTTTCAGGTTTTTATGATGTAAAAAAATAAAACCAAGATAAATCATATCAAATCTTTTTCCATCTTTAATATAGCAACCAACAAAATTCAAGCGAAATACAAACAAACATTTTATGAGGGAAAAGGGAAAACAAAACTTACAAAAGCCTGTTTGTGTAAGTGTGCGCACCCTTTTATAATGGGGCATGTGACTGTGCAGAATTAGGCAGTCACATTCAAACTCATGTTCAAAAGTAATTATCATATGCCTGTCATCATCGAAGTCATTCTGATTAACCCCAAATAAAGATCAGCTGTTTCTGTTTCTGATTTTTATATTTACTGGATTTTAAATAGAAGTCCTGCATTTTAGCATTAGAGTACACTAGTACAAGTTATTCATTCATTCAACAGAATGCCAATAGAGCAGTCTATTTTTGCTCATAATAAAAATGGCAGATGAGTCAATCAATATGAATCTGGAATGATTGACAGTCCTGCCCACTTTTCCTCCATCTGACTTTAGTAATCTTTCCTCTTGCCTCAACTGATTTTCCAGTTAAAAAAAAAAAAAAAAAAGCTGATGCAACAGCAATGTATGATCCACTTAGCTCGCATTAGACAAATGTTAACAACAGTTAACTACATTTATTAGGGATGAATAAAAGAGAAAAAAAGTTTGACAGAAAAAACCCACAGAATTAGCAGGCCTACATCAACATGGCAAATCAAACACTTTACAGTTAATTTAATGAAAATGATTATTAGAAAGTGATTAAAACTGCTCTATGTTTCCTGGCCTCCTATACCAGTCAGCACAGATCCATTCAAACAGTTGAGCAGATATGGAAAAGTAGAATCGTTTCACAGTTTCTGTTAAGGACATCAGACAAGCCACACACACACACACACACACACACACACACACACACACTCAACCAGTGGGACAATGCATTATTGTTCTTGGGGTTGACTGCTCTGCTTTATAATAATTCTTACTTTGATGCAGTTCTGTTTTGCTTTATTTTATTAACCAGTTAATAATAATAGGCAATAAAAGTCCTGGCCATCTGGGATGACTCAGCTTATTCGTTTTGCAGAGAATTACCATATAGTGGAGGTGGCCTTCAACCCAGAGGTTCTTCACAGAGCAGAGAAAAATCCACAAGAAAGGGAGCAGATACACCTACTGGCTCTAAACTTCATCCAGAAGCAGCATAAGCTGAACCTGTCGCGACACTTCACTATCATGAAGGCCAAACTAAAGGGCACTGTACAGGATATGAAACACCGGCTAATGTCGCTAAATCAGACCAAATCCAGGACATTAAACCAGGATAATCTGCAAACTAAACCAGGTAAATGACAAATAGGTACCATGCATTGTGAATGTTTTTCTCAGTGACAATTAACCAGAGAAATAAGTAAAAAAAAAATTTTTTTTTTTATTTACTTACTTGTTTCCAAATCTGAAATGATGCCGTTATATTTGATTCTATATTCAATTCTTATCAGTATGATTTTTTTTGTCACTAAGATCTTTGCCAGTGATTTTAAAACCTATGACTTGATTTCTTGATTTCTTTCCACAGCCCAGTCGTTGCTTCAGCAGATCTGTTCACTACGAATGGGAGAAGCAAGCGAGGAGTGCAGCATTCAGCTGAATCAGGGGCAGGAGAACAAAGACAAGGCCAGACCAGGTCTGATTGAGGTGATCTCCAGCACTGAGTTTGTTCAGCCTCAGCAGCCAAAACATCAGATGACAGTGTGCTCACTGAGCAGTGACTCAGTCAAGAGGATAAAGCTGCGTGTAGAACTGCCTGGAATAAGCTCTGTCTCCCAGTGCCAGCTCAGCATCAGTCAGGTTAGACGCACTACATTTACATTTACTATGCATTTGGTAGGCGCCTTTATCTAATGCAGCTCGTATTTGCGTTGGAATGAGTTTATGAAAATGAGTTTTTTATTATTATTAATAATAATTTATATATGATATGTTTAGTATTATTATCATGGGTCCTAACCTTTTCCTGTCACTCAGTTCTTTTTTTAAACTACTGAGCATATCAACTCATAAAAAAAAAATCTCATTACATCAGCTTTCTTCTTCCTCAGTTGAAACATTGGCTACTTGATAGGTCTCTTCCATGTCCTTAGATTTGTTCCCTTCAAACTATGGTTAATCATGTTCATCAGATATTTACTTTACTGGTGTATTCTTGTATTGTCTTACAACACTGATGTTCATATATTTAGGATGACATACTGCTGGAAGCTGAGAAGATATATTTTCTTCATCTTTGGTTCCCTGAGCAAGTGAAAGAGGAAACATGCCATGCAACTTTCAACAAGAAGAAACACATACTGACTGTTACAGCATCTGTACTGTAAATTTAAAAAAAAAAGCAGCTTTCCAGCAAACCATCATCTACTGTACACACTCCTTTTCAGCTCCATGATGTTAATCATATATGTATGTATTGTATGCTATATCAATGTCCTTATATAGGTGATATTTATGATATTATATTAACTGAACATTAAATTTTGAAGTTGAGACATGTTTGCAGAACCTAAAATGTGAAGGAGTAGGTGAACTCAAGGTGTACAGGAAATGCATCTTTATTAACATGGTGGACAAATATTGGATGTTTGATTTAACATGGATCAAAACACTGGACAAACATACACACTATACAGAAAACACATTTTGTATTAAAATCATAGAAATTTTTACAAATGAAGTGGTCCCATCTTTCCTACTTTTAGGTTCACGTTTCAGAATGACCAGTGATTTCAAATAATACAATAACAACAATAATACGAAATCTAAAAAGACTTTAGATTAAAAAAAAAAAGAAAAAATAAAGGTATTAATGGTAGGAATTAATGCCTTCAGCACGGTACTCTAGTATGACATTGGAAGCTGTGACATGAAACACATTTGATGATACAGTGGCTTGATAAAGTATTCACCCCCCTTAACCTTTTTCACATTTTGTAGTGTTACAACCTGGAAGTGACATGGACTTAACTGGGATTATATGTCATTAGTCTACATGAAATAACCCATAATACTGAAGTGAGGGGAAAAATCTGTGGACTCCATTGTGGCAACTGGTTGGCACCCCACACCAGTGGGGGGGTTACTTATGCATTTACATTTTTTATTTGTAAATATTTTTTCAAACTATTGATTTTTCCATTCACTCCAATATTATTGCTATTTTGTGTAATGACATATAATCCCAATTAAGTCCTTTCAGTTCCAGATTGTAAATGTGGGGCACAAGGGGGGTGAATACTTAGGTTTAGTACTTAGTATGTTCATTTAGCAAATATGTTGGCAGCTAACATACAGTCATTTCTGCATACTGTATCTAGCATCCTTTAAAATAGGGTCTTTTCTAAACACTGTATAAAGCTGTCTTCCAAAAAATATTAATCATAATACTAATACAATCAAAGGAAGGTCGAGAATGATTTTGTAAACAGTTTTTACAATCAATTGTCACACAAAAATGGACCATTGCATTATATGGGATGACATGGTGCAGATTTGTGTAGAGCTGAGGTATGCATACGTATAAAATGAACACATTGGGCAGATTACAGTTCTCAGATCACAGGATGTTCTTCTGTCTTCAGTTACCTGCCTTCACTATGGTCTTCTTCCACCCAGGCAACGATCTTCCCTTCCCATCCAGGTATAATAGCATCATCCTGGAATACCTGATTAGCATGATGTAAATAGACAGGGCTTCATTATGCTTGACATTAATGTACTAAATGATATTTTTAAAAGCACTGACTCATAAGCCATCATATGCTGGACTATATACTTGCCTCCTCCTTCACTGTTCCAAACTCAGGGTCCAGAGACTTGAAGTGATATCTGAAATTGCTGTGTCTTCCAACAGCAGACTTGAAATCCTGAAGTGTGACCTCCCCAAGTCTGAAAATAGTCAATTTATTCAGAATGTTGCACAGAATCTGAGAAATGAGGAAGCTGAATATACCTTTGATACCTTTTAGGGATGTTTACTAGAAAGGGTGTGAGAGAGCGATCTGTGAAATAGAGTACTTTGGTTGAGGTTGAGGAGCTGAGCACAGGACTACTGTGAGAGTGGGGTATTTCTGGAAAAAGAAAAACACAATTAATTTACAATACATGATAAATTTTTATACCACAGTGCTGTTGAATGCTCGATCCTAATTTTCAGAATGTTCATTTGATTTTAGTTAATCTGATTATTCTTAGTTTTCTACAACAGCAATAATATAATGATGTTTCATTCTTTAATAAATAAAAAAAAAATTATGTTGACAAATTGCTGTGGTACAAGATGAATAAAACACTTCAGGGTGTGCTGTTATTAGAAAATTATCGACTGTATTACACTACCCCGTCATTGAATTTTCATTATTTTCCTAGAACAACACGCCCTATTGTGTTTTATTTATTACTTAAATTGTAATTTAATGAGTCAAAAGTGTCTCACTTGAACTAGGTGGCCATGACTCTCGATCAGTGTGATTGGCTCTTCTCCCTGGCGATTTGTTTGAACCCTGTGTTCAGACACAATGAGATTTATATATATACTAGGATATATATACTAGTAATAAATGCATTTGAAAAAAATGCCATTTTAGGTAGAGAACTACATGCTTGCCTTTCTGTCCTGCCTCCTCTTAGAGTCAATAGAATGGAGACGGTCTATCAGCCTGGATACCCCCTGCTCCAGAGTGTCCAGTGTGTGGTGCTGTGGGTCATGACCACTGAAACCGTTCCTCAGACTGCGCAGAGCATCCCGGACCAGCTGCAGCTCATCACTCTGACAAATATACATCAAATACCTTCGGCAAATATTCTACCATTGTCTAAGGGCAAAATACCCAACATTTACTTACAGTTATGGTTAAAAACTCTTTATGTTCTGACGTACCACTCCATGTGGAAATGGTGAAGACAATGTTTCCAACATATGGCTGTAGCCGTTGTTTTCACAACTAGACATCTAATCAACAAAACATTGAATTAGTCATTGGGGGAAAAGACTTGCGTTGAACCATACAAAACTACATTCTACTGTATGCCAAGAGAATTTAGTCAAATCCAACTGCAAAATAATGCAATAAACTGATTAGTAATATATATTAGCTCTGTACTTTACCCTTTGATGATTATTATCATTGAGTGTGCACACTGACTCCTCCAGTTTAGGCTGATGCTGCTGAAGTTGTCTGTCTTTCTGTGCAAGTTCTTTCTGCAAGAGAAAGAACCTTTTTTGTTCATTTTAATCAACCTTAAAGAGGCTTATTTAATCTAATCAGGACTGTAGCTACAAAATTGGTTTAATAATGAGGGATATCACCTACTTTGTATTCACTCAGCAATCTGTCTCTATCACTCAGCTTCCTTTGCAGTTCCATCTGGAAGCACAGGCGGTTTATATAAATAGTTCAACATGCTGCATATCACATCTATGTTCCCATATTTGTATGGCACCATACTGAGCTTAAAGTATATTGCTACAGGAAATTGTACTTAAAATTTTAGATTTTTCACTCACATTCTGCCCTTCTAGGTCCTCCTTGTCCATGCTGGATCGGAGTAGTTCTTGTTTAAGCTGCAGTACTGAGTCTTCCTGTATTGACATGCGGCACTGCAAGGCATCCTGTAGTGGCAGGTGAAGGACATAGGCATAAACTAAAGGCCTAATTTCATTTGGTCCAAATTTTCTGTAGTTGCTGAAGAACATCTGAGCCAACTAGTCCACAAACTATCTGCATATTTCTTACTACCTGAGTAGGGCAATATTGGTATTGACTTGAATGTTCCAGCATATTTATCAACCTTGTTTCCATCTGCTGCATGTTGAACATATGTGTGATTACCACAGACAAAAACCTGGAAAGGTTAATTATTGAGATATAAATGTTTTTTTATACCACAGTGCTGTTGAATTATCAAATTTGATTGGTCAGAAGGTGTGGATTAAATTTTCTATAGTAACAACTCATTCACAGGGGGTTTCACAGGAGGCGCTCCACATAGTCTGAGAATAGTAATAAACAGATTTTAAAAATATGCTGTTATTTAATGAAGAATTATAATCATTGATATGGTGAAACCACATTTATAGAAGGAGTCTCTGGTGTTCCTTTTTCACCCATAGGAAAATCAAAAGATGAAGAATGTTACTCTGTGAAGAATGGTTTCTCTATAGAGAGCTGAATTTTTTTTTCTATCACATTAACTTGAAGAGAAAGTGACTGTTAATAGCTGTTATAATGTAAGTGATAACAGGAACTAATTTGTTTTGCAGACATTGCTTGTAACTATAAAGGGGGTCCCTGGAGGACTAGTGGTTCGAGTCCTGGCCAGGGAACAAACCCCAGCCACTGTGGTTGCGTGTAACAATGCGCTGTCCGTGCCAGTCCCAAGCCCAGATAAAATTGGGGAAGGTTGCATCAGGAAGGACAACCAGTGTAAAAACTGTGCTAAATCAAATACCTGGACCAATGATCAGCTGTGGCAACCCCTAATGGAAGCAGCCAAAAGAGGAAAAACAACAACAACATGTAACTATAAAGGATTAAAAATTATGATGCATCAACAAGAAAAAACAGGTTTACTTCTCTTTTCTCTGACATTGGAAATGTGTTGAAATTCTTCTCTGTGGTAATCACATATACCATACAGGTGTGGTTAATAGAAAATAGGTTGAAAAATGTAATGACCATTGACCATTCATAGATAATTAATCTAGAATCTAAATTACGTCTAAATTGTTCTGGTTTACCTTAACTGCCTGAAGATTGCGTGCCTCCTGCTTGTACCTCAGCAACTCCCTCTAGAAGACACATTATTAAACACCTTGGCCAAAATATTAAATAATAAACACCTTGGCTAATGTTCTCTGAATATACAGCTCAGGCATTTATCTGCTATTGAAAACTTACCTTCAGATCCAGAGACTCTTCCATGCTCTGATCGAGGCGACTGCGAAGTAATATCTGTATTATATCAGGACAGAAAACGGATTAAACTGTAATTATAATATGTCTAAAATTACATAAAGTGTATAAAGTATTTCTGTATCACAGAACAATAAGATAATTAAAAACTGTATTTTACATGCAAGTAAATTACCAGCTGCTGCTCTGCATTGATAGCACTGTCTCCAAATAGAGAAGTTGTTTGCTCGTCTTCAGGAAGTGACCCATGAAGTAGCAAAGCCTGAATGAAGTAATAAATGCAAAGGTTATATGTAAGACACAAACCAGACTCTGGACGTTGTATAGAACCAACTAGGATTCCCAAAAAACAGTGTACAATATTATAATTTTTAATTCATTTTTTAAAATCCATGTATGTTCAGGCATTAAGAGGACCACAATAAGTGAAATTATTGTGGGTAAATGTGAGTGCTGCAGGGATAGAGGAATGTCGTTGCTGTGTGACGCTGGGGAAAGTTCTCTTGTAGCCTGTATGTGACTTTTTTGCACTTAGACACAGGTGGTTGAAGGAAGCTGGTTAAAAAAGAGAAACCTGAAGGGATAACATCTGTATGCATTAAGCTTCAATAAAATCATGTTTTTTTTTCCCTAGGTTGTGTGCCTGCCTATATCTCTTTTCTACAGATCATAATTAGAGAACATTCTTAAAATCTGGCATCACAAACAGGATATGACTGTGAATATTTTTTTCAACAGGAAACTGAAACTCAGAGGTAAGCCACCTGTCCTCCTCAATTTCCCACTGTGGAACATTTTAAAACTCTTAGGCCATATACAGGACATAAAAGAAACTGTAAAAACGATGAAGAGTAATCAAAGTGAATTCAAGTAAGGGATTACAAAAAAATTGCACAGTAAATTTTAATATATTGGGAATATTGATGGTTGCAGTTTTGGTAATTAGTAATTAGTGTACTCTACTTAGTAATGCATGTAAAGCCACTAAAATTGTGTACAATTTTTGCCAATCACCACAGAAGCTCATTTGACATTGCACACATAGATCTACCATTTCTAGTAGAAGTAATAACTTTATATACTTTATTACTGTGCAGGCCACTCAAGTGCTTCCACTGAGATACCTAGATAAACCATAGATCCTTATAGACCTTGCTTTGTACACAGGGGCATTGTCATACTGGAACATGTTTTGGAAAGGCCCACATATGGGTGTCATAATCAGTGTATGTTGTATGTATAAGTTTAAAAAAAAAACTGACTTGAAGCCTTGTCACCATCTTCCTAGTGTCCTGCATTTCCTTCTCCAGCTGCTCCTGTTGGAAATAAAGCTGCTCCTCCCAGGAGCTCCCATCTCCTGTCCCAGTGTTCTCAGGTCCTGGAGTTGGCTCATTGGATGACAACTTTACTGCATCTGCCAGAATGGGATCAAATGGAATGGTGAATGATGCAGAAGGTGGTTTTTGATCTATGCATATCTTCAACTTACCATTTAGGCTTTGCGGTTGCTCTGTGTGGTTTCCCACAATCTCGCCCTGTTCTTTAGCCTGGCTGATGATGTAATCCTCTTTAGGCGTGTGTGTCGGGCTGGATGAGCTGAGGCTATGGAGGTAAAGCAAGCAGCAAGAGAATTTCTAAATGATTTATTTGAAGAACATAATGTCAGAACATATTTAGCTTAAGCTTTCGAAGCATGCATAATCAAAATAGTACTTTTTTCAGGAGATCATTTGGATGTGAGGAGTTGGATATACTAAACCTTTTACTGAATATTATATGATTGCTTTGTTCATTCTTAGTGCTGATCCTTCACCACAATGCTCTTTCAAAACATTAAATTCCATTCCCATGTAGGGTTTTACATTCTACACTTTGATATATGATGCTGAAATATTTCACAGGAATGTGCACTCAAAAAATTTCAATCGATGTAAAATGAGAACCCCCTTCAAATTATTATAGAGAATTACTTTGCCTCATATCAGGATAAAAGGAAAGCAATATTAATTATATGCTACCTCAGGCATTAAGAATTTAGCCATAAAAAGTTCTTTAGAGTGATGTCATCCCATAACTATTTTTAGTTTTCTAAAGAACAGTTTGGTCTATAATTACTGAACAATTTTTTGTTCTTGGCATAATAAACCGATCAATCATTTTCTACCTCTAAGACACTTCCACAAAATGGTAAATAGTCTCATCTCATAGTCTTCTGTTCTTTACACAATTGCTTTGCACAGTTGCTAAGGAACACGGATTCGTGGCTTGACATGACAAAACCACAAAATTCAGCATGTGACAATGAGACTTCACAGTCAAAATAAACAAGATAAAATTTAAGGTCATCTACTTATCTTTTTGTGGTAAACTACAATTAATGACTGACAAAATATTTGGTGCATTATTATTCCAGTGATCACCATGTTAGTATACTAATTCTGTGTTTGAAAATCATTATGCAACCATACACAGAACGTTTATACAGATACAGGTCAAAATTCTGTCCACAACTCAGAACAGATGGATGGATACCACTGGCTATTCAAGATATAATGGCTATTATGGTTGCCAGGCAGTTTTATTTCAGCACCAACACCCATAGCTCAGGCTCACATGGAAAGTGAAGCAACCAGATTGTCCATAGTAAACAGGGAAATGAATGATTTGAAGCCTGTTTTACACTTGACAGCTCCAATAGTGCCCATTAGATGAAGGCAAGATTATAATGCTGATGGATAAAGATACCAAGGATTATAACAATAACATTATCATAGTCTACATGAATTGACTATATTTTGGAGATGGCACGATACCGCTTTTTTCTTTTCCAATACCGATACTGAAACCTTACCAGTACCTACCAGTACCAGCCAATATCAGTACCCATCTGATTTTTTCTTTAAAAACTACTAAGCTTTAAAATGTTTTTTTTCTACCTGAAGCATTTAAAAAATACAGGAAAAAAACACATAGCCTAAAACCTGACTTACACAAAACCTCAGTTATCACACAAAAAAAACACTTACATTGAAAATATAATAAAGTATAAATTATACATATAATAAAAATGAAACCTAACAAAAAATATAATCAAGTCACATTATATATGTATATATGTATACAGGTATCAGCCCAAATCCAGTCCTGGGATTCAGATTGGTGCCATCTCTAATTATAATAATAGAGCCAGTTTAATACTATCTGAAAGGGATAATGGGGTGTGGAGCACAGCAAGAAAAAGAAACTAGAGCAGCCAAGAACCTAATGTGTGGAATTTCATTCATACCATTTCATCTGTTTGGCTCCCATGCTTGTAGCTGTTCTCCTAACCTTCCATGCTGTTTCTTCCCAAGGTGTGGTATATGATAGACCAGGACAAGACCATAACGAAATAAAGCAGCCCCAGTCAAAAGGGTGGGCACGTTAGTCAGTAACACAACAAAAGCAGCCTGCACTGAGCACTCTGATCCAGTGATGGGAAGCAGCCCTCAGACGCCAGGACAATATTTCTGTCAGCATGTACAAATCCAAATCTCTGCTTGTATTGGTAAATCCTCCAGAATAGGACACCTCAGTCAACAGGGCTTAAAACCCTGACTAAATCCTCTTTAGAATGAAATAAAGTGACCAGCATGTGTGTAAGTGTTTGGTATATGAATCATGAAGCATTCCTGTTTTCAGTTGTGAGCCATAATAAGAAAGAAAAGAGGAACGGGATAGTATGCCATGTCCCCTGGCTGCTGAATTTTGCATGTTTCTTCAGGCATTTTCCTCGCAAATTGTGTATCTCCTCTCCTCTTCACTGTAGGCTTGTTGTTCACCGCGATTAGTGAGAAGGATTAGTTTCATGTCTTCATGTCTCACGCTCCTGTTCCTGTTTCTGTTCAGATGGCTCAGCCTGATGTGTTTACCCTCCCCCTTCACCATCATCTCCTCCTTCTCACCCCTCCCTCACATACCAAGCAGCCCCCCATCAAGGGGCTCGCCAATGGGTCTGTGGTCACAAAATCCTCCTCTAGGCAGAAAAGCTGAATGCTCCAGCACTCACTCCTTAACAATACTGGTGAGAAAACTGGTTAACAAATTTTCATATTATGCTCAGCAATAATCATTTAATTTCATGAATTATTACATACAATAATACACCCTGTGCAAATAAACAGAAACCTTTTGTTTGGAAAGAATAAAATGGCACCCAAATTTATCCTAATTTCTTTTGCTCTCAGGACTATTTGCCATTCTCAATGCAGCATGTCTCTGGTATATATTCACAACTTTCTATACAAAATCCCAAATTAATTAAATATATTTTGTGCCAGGCTTCAATGAACACCTTTGCTTTTTTAAAAAAAAAAAAAAAAAAAAAAAAAGAAAAGAAAAAGAAAATAGAATTAGCTGCATCATGTAATAGTCCTAAAACTGTGTAAATATATACATGCCAAGAATATTGGTCAAATCTTTTCAGAAATGTTTTTTTTTGGCCATTTTCTATGATATAATTCTCGTCATCATCATTCAGTATTTTAGTCCTGAATGGTAACAATTTATCTTTAAAAACACTGGATTTTTAAAATATCCTTTATTAGTCCTACACGTGGATAATCCATTTACTTTAATTGTAGCATGAAGTAATTAAAAAAACATATAAAGAATATGCATATGTTTTCTTAATTAACTTATGCATGGAAGGGTTAAACATTTTGTTGTTACCCCTATAATGCGAACAATGAAAAAAATTCTGTTTTTTAGCCTTCAGTAACCACTTTGTCCTGGTCAAGGTCAAAGTGAATCCGAAGCCTAATCCGGGAACACTGGCCAAAGGCAAGAATACACCCTGGATGGGACCTTAGTCACACATAAACGCACACACACACACACACTCACACACTCACACACTAATTCACACCTAGGGGCTATTTAAAGTAGCCAGTCCACCTAACAGCATGTTTTTGGAAAATGGAAGGCAACAGGATAACTTAGAGAAATCTCACACATTTCGGGAACAAAACAGAGAGAAACCTGAGCTCAGTGTGGAATCCAGGACCCTGTGAGGCCTCAACAGTGTATATAGCTGTGAAACTGTGTAGGCCCAATGAGAATGCAGCATTATTCAAAAAAGACCATTATTTATCTTTCTTATAATAAACAGTATTCTTCAAGAAACCCTTGATAGTCTTCCCTGTCTTTATGTGCCTTTGTGTACATTACCATAAGTGTGGCATCTTGACTCCTACAGAAATATAATAATAATAATAATAATAATAATAATAATAATAATAATAATAATAATAATAATAATACAGTATATACTGCAATACTAATACTATGTAAGTAACAAATTACTTTCTAATACAAGTCAATTTATGTATATTTTCTACAATGTATTTACCTATATACCAACTTTACAATATTGTCAGTTGCTCTAGAGTCCCCAGTTCTGTTCACTGTCTGTGTCAAACTTTGCATGTTCTCTCTGTGTCTGTGTGGGTTTCCTCTAGGTTTCCCTGCCACCTCCCAAAAACATGCTGGTAGGTGGATTTGTTACAATACACTGCCCCTAGGTGTAAATAAGTGTGTACATTGTGCCCTGCCATGGACTGGTGTCCCATCCAGGGTGTTTTTCCACCTGATGACAAGTGTTCCAAGGATAAGCTCCAGATCCACCATTATCCTGAACTGGATAAAGCGCTTATTGAAAATGAATGAATGAACGAACGAACGAAAGAACGAACGAACAAATGAAAGTTAATATATTGTTATATATAACATGTTAGAATATGCTACAGAATATATCCAAACCTTGCAGCTCTATATGTTGTAAATCTTTAGTTAGTTACCCAGAAAAATATATCAATTAAACAAACATGACTGTAATAATGATGAAAATGGAATGATTTGGACCCCACTTCATCACATTAAAATGTAAATGCTACTGTGTCACATATCAATTGATTACAACTGGAAAGTGGATAATATGTTACAGGAGTCTCAGGGAGTCAAATTGTTTCATAAAGTTTTTTTTCTCTTTTCACTTTCACATCTCTCTCCTTTTACAGATGTTTCACTTGAAACACAATCTAAAATGTTAAATTGGAAAAAGTAAGAGATCAGTATATGAGTACCAGAAATCACACAGTAGTAGCCAAGGGAAATCCAAAAGAGCTGAGAGATCAATCCTTAATGGTTAGCACTATGACTTAAAGGTTTAGTTAGCTTATTTAGCAACATAACCTGTTAAATGTGTTTTCATACAGTAAAAATAGGCAAAAATCCCCAAATAAAGATATAAATATAGAGATAAAATTATGTAAAAAATAACACTCCTCTCATAGGGTCAGATATATACTTGCAATGAGATCTACAACCAAGGTATTTAAAATCTTAATTTGACACATCTCAATGCGTTGCCGGCTCACAGCTCCAGAGTCCAGAGTTCAATCTTAAGCCCAGGTTACTGTTGGTGTGGTGTTTCATTGCATGTTCTTGGTCTGTCTATGTGGGTTTCCTCTGGGTTCTCCAGTTTCCTCCCAGCTTCCAAAAACATGCCGCTGGGTGGATTTGCTACTCTAAACTGCCCCTAGGTGTGAAAGAGTGTGTGAATATACACTATATTGTCAAAAGTTTTTTGACACCCCACCATATCATTGAATTCAGTCCAGTCACTTCCATGGCCAAAGGTGTGTAAAATCAAGCACCTAGGCATGCAGACTGCTTCTACAAACATTTGTGAAAGAATGGGTCGCTCTCAGGAGCTCAGTGAATTCAAGTGTGGTACCGTGATATTGCACAGGTGGCAACCTAAGTCCATTCGTGAAATTTCCTCACTACTAAATATTCCATGGTCAACTGTTAGTGCCCTTATAACAAAGTGGATGCAATTGGGAACAACAGCAACTCAGCCACGAAGTGGTAGGCCATGTAAAATCACAGAGTGGGGTCAGCACATGCTGAGGCACACAGTGCGCAGAAGTCGCCAACTTTCTACAGAGTCAATAGCTACAGACCTCCAAACTTCATGTGGTCTTCAGATTAGCTCAAGAACAATGTGTAGAGAGCTTCATGGAATGGGTTTCCATGGCCGAGTAGCTGCATCCAAGCCTTACATCACCAAGTGCAATGCAAAGCGTCGGATGCAGTGGTGTAAAGCACACTCCCACTGGACTCTAGAGCAGTGGAGACATGTTCTCTGGAGTGACAAATCATGCTTCTCTGTCTGGCAATCCGATGGATGAGTCTGGGTTTGGTGGTTGCTAGGAGAGCGGTACTTGCCTGACTGCATTGGGTCAAGTGTATAGTTTGGTGGAGGGGGGATTATGGTGTGGGGTTGTTTTTCAGGGATTGGGCTTGGCCCCTTAGTTCCAGTAAAGGAACTCTTAATGCTTAAAGTCATTTTGGACAATTCCATGCTCCCAACTTTGTGGGAACAGTTTGGGGATGGCTCCTTTCTGTTCCAACATGAC
>CM074958.1:7182656-7211670 GCA_037577455.1 Pangasius macronema
AGTGCCTGACCTCACAAATGTGCTTCTAGAAGAATGGTCAAAAATTCCCATAAACACACTCCTAAACCTTGTGGAAACCTTCTCAGAAGAGTTGAAGCTGTCACCTCATGCCTATTGTTCCTGGGGTAGATTACGGATGCGCTATAACTCTTTCCAGGATAAAGGTCTTACTGAAGATGACTGAATGATTTGATACATCTATTTTGAATGTTTCAGAAACAGTTGTCGTGAATGATATTCTTTAATTGGCTTTTCTAGCTAAAATTGAATTTTGTTATCTCTTCCCTAAATAATATCATTATTTTCCTTCCCTAGTTCATTTTATTCATACCACATCACACATTCTCAAAATTGTTTCCATGGCAACCTGGAGGACAAGTGAGGTGTTGAAAATATGTCTGCATTGCAGTATCACTATTTCCAGCCTTTTCATACCTGGAAACCTTTATATGACATGGAACAATGCTTTTCACATACTGAGGTTAAAATTGTGGGGGAGTGGCTGTGCTTACTGCCAGATTCAAAGGACTTTTTAATCCTGGTTGATTCAAATGGCTCACTCAATCTGCTTAGTTCTGCATTCCCACTCATTTTTGCAAGGCATCGTATTATCCTTCTGCCTGAGTTTTCAATTGACCCAGACTGGGTGGAAGCAGTCTGCATCCGGCCTTGTTCCATCCAAAATGCCCTTGGCACAAGTCTCAACTGTGGCTCCGGCCAATTTACAAGAGGCTTTGGTCAAAACCATTCCAACAAAGTCTGTTGAATATCTTTCAATAGGTGTGAGCAGATGGGTATCAGCGATATTCAAATCCCTGAGAGTAATCTAGGGTTCTACATATGATTGATCCATTGGAGGATTTGGCAGCTTTGCATAAGTGCAAGTTAAGAGGGAAAAAAGCCACCCAAATACTTTACCTCTTCATTGGATAAAGACCAGTGTGTGGGTGTGTAGCTGGCAAGTACTTGAAAACCAAAGCATAAATATGGGCTGTGGTAAGCTGTATATCCATAGGCATACCTGTCAACCATGTGCAAGGCAAAATCGTAGAGTGGTGCTAGCCGGAGTGCTTTGGACTCAACATGTGGTTTGCTGTAAATTACTGTAGTGTTCAAAGTAGTATGGAGGCTTTGTAGCTTTGTAAACACAATAACAGTGTTTAATAACACTGCAACACTAGCAACACTGTGCTCTATTACTAAATCAGTTCAAGTAAGGTCAGTTCAAAACTTAAGTACAAGCTTAAGGCATAACTGTCAGAAACAAACTAGCTCTTCCGTCAAGGCTAGACATTAGCACCTTCATGGGCCTTATGGGTTTGCACTGCTGGAGCAAGCTGGGTAATCAGCAATTCATATTTGTCTCTACTGACATGCATTGTAACCTTTAGGCTTTATTTTCCCCCAAATGTCACATTTTAAAACTAACTGGTAATAGTAACAGTGGCAGTAGATAACCATTGCATGTCTGTTAAAAATAACTGAATCTGAAAATGGCTGTGTTTGCTTGAATGGTACTCTCTCAGATATTTAAGTTCTCTTACATGGTTCCCCTACATTAGCACAATACCTGAGCCAAGGCTTTCATTTCAGTAGTTTATTCATATCACATTATATGAGCTATATTGTATTCTATAATATTTAGCAAAAATAAATGGTTGTAGATGACTGACAGCACCATGTACCTGTTTTGGATTTAAGAAAGCCCTAATTAATGATTTTATTTTATTACTCACTGTGAGTAGAGACAAAAAGTCTGTCATAAAAAGAACATTAGTGCCACCAGCGGCAAAAGCTTGAACTGTATTCACATACCAGTACATCAGCCAAACTGTCAAAAAATGACAAACATTCATAATCTGTTCATAATTTAAGGTAAATATTATGGATGCAACATAATCCCACTATCTATATATCTGTTTAGTGCTCCAGATATTCTTACATGTATCTGTACTCGGATTTAAAAAGGGAACAGTGTTATTGTGAAAACACTGGAAAACAATAAGGGGGAAAAAACAGGGCTACTGGATTTGTTTTTTCATTAACAAATCATAACAATTTGCAAAAAAAAAATCACCTAATAATATCTTTTATTACTTTGTTACTTTTAGGTAGGACACAGTACTGCTGCTAGTCAAAATGGTGTCCTTTAAGCAGCATTTCTGGGAAGAATTTCTTTTATTAATATTGTAGAACATTCACTTAAATATGATGCACAACAAACATACAAATTAATATATTTAAAAGACCCAGCAGAAATATGCAGCATGTGTACAGGTCTTTGTGGGCTATATGGAGCAGCGACCGTATAAATAAAAGCAAATTTATTTTGTAAATTTGGGGTCAGTTTGTACAGAAATATGGTATAAATGTCAATTTATTTTGGAGCCATGTAAGGCATGTTTAGGTCAGGCTACTGGAGCAAACCACTGATGACAGAATTGGTCTTAACTAAAATGTGCATGTTTTTTTTTTTTTTATCTCACCCGTGCACTTATTATTATTGTTTGTACCTGACCAATGAATTTATTTGGTTCTACATCTCAAAATATGAACATATAAACATATAAATATAAACTAGTAGCCTAATTTAAATCACCATGATCCTGCCCAGGCAGTTAGTAAGGACTGCCACATGTTTGACTCATGAGCTTCATATTCACACCCTTCACATTTGAGTTCGCATCACAAGAAACTAAAAAATTCAGTAAATTTATTCTTGCTTCCTTCAGAATCACAGTCCCGATGAGATCTAGTCTCAAATAGATGCCTTTTCTGGCAAGCCTCCACAAACAAACAAACAAACACACACACAAACAAATACACAAACAAACAAACAAACAGTGAGGTTTTGTTTCTGCTTCTTTCTGTTGTGTGTTTTATTTTGTTTAGAACACATTTTCCCTTCAGTCTGAATAATGTATAAATATTCAGTTACATCCATATTACTTTTTTTCAGTATATACAGTGCACGAACTAAATACAATTAAATTGTATTTTTACTAAAATATCTTAAACAAATTTACATATTCAAAAGCTTTCCGTATATAGCATACAGATTAGCATACTCAGTATTGTATTTTTCCCCTTTATTTTGATTTATTAATTTATTTTTGTTAATTTTGTTATATAAATATTTGGCTTTATAGATACACATATTATATATCATGTGTAAAACTGAGACATTATTGGGGCACTATGAGCCACCAGAACAGCTTCAGTGCTTGGGAACCTGTGAGGAATTGTGAAAGTGTGGGGTGTTATGCTGCCTTCACGTGCTATCGGAATTATCGTAAATGCGAGTTTCCCACTAGGAAGTTGCAATTGAATGACCCCTCAAGTCGACTAATTAAGACGACTAATTAATTTGAGATGGGAGGAGTCCTAAACTCTCACCATGGTGGAGGAGAGGACAGTTTCTGTCCTGAATGGCTGCTTTTGTTCATTTGTCTAAATGCAGCTAATTGTTAGCACTTGCCATTTTGCTCATATTCATTCATGTACTATATCAGCATCCATTCTGTGCATGTTGTACATTTGTACACTGTGAAAATATGTTATATTTGACCAAAATTTCATTATCGTCAGCAAGCTAGCTAACTGAGTATATGTTTCCTGTTCTTTCCGACAACAAAGCATGTGAACACGACATACTCGTAATTACCTCTTCAGAGAGTTCCTACAGCCCGTGAAGGCAGCGTTAGACGAGGCGAGGCGCTGTGTCTCCTCTCCACACGGGGGCGCTGTTTCAGCTCCAGCGCTTCACAGAAACCTGTTTCAGACTGGAACTTTTTCCGGTTGGAGACGTGGCTCTGCTTTTCTGTACCGCTGCAAGTCTGATTGCGTGAGCCTCACAAGAAATAAACAAAGACCGTGTTCTATTAATCAGCCGGTTATTGTTTTTGAAAGCAATTGAGTATCTTGGCTGTGGAATTAAGCACTTTAAGACGGATCCAAAATGGTATGGGGTAATTTTATCTCTGGTTATAAAGCGGAACAGAGTTACTGAACTAGCTATCGGCTAACAGAGCAAGTTAACTACTGACAGCAGACTGCGCAACTGTCACAACTATTCAGTCTGACAGCATAGCACGAATATTTTGTGAAATATCTTTCATCAGAACTCTACATTAACACATATTTCGGAAATTAGCCGGATGTCATACCGAGCTGGTCATAGGTTAATGTTGGGTAACGTTAGCTAGCGGGTTGTAGCTCGATAGCTAGCTGTTTAGCTAATGTTAGTCGTTAAAAGTGTAGCCAAATTGGAAACATGCAAAATCTGTAGATTTCAGATTAAGTAGTTATCATGACTTTAATCAGCTAACCAGATTATTACTTTATTTTAGGTTTATCAGTTTACCAGTGTAAAAGATATGACCTTTTGTTCATGAAGATTGAGAAATGTAAGTTAGCCGATTTAGCCAACTTGGGGTGAATAGTGATTGAATTTTGAAGAACACACCGATAATATATTTTAACATTTCTCTCAGTTTTCACAAAAGTTAGTGAGGCTTTACCTGGTCAAGCACACACACAGCTAAAGGCCAGAGTCTAAAAAGCTTTTTTTTTCCCCTGAGCAATTATGAAACCTAACCTGTTGAAAGTGTACATAAATGCTTTTTTAATTAAAAATATACTACAATATATGAGGTAAGAGACCTTAAATGTGTGCTAAATTAGATATCTCTTTTATTAATGGAAAAAAAAAATCACATTTTCAGTCAGTTAATGGATTTCCCTCAGATTGTTTGTTTGTTTATTGTGATGATGCACCCAGTGCTCAGACTTTTGCATAAGAGTGAGTATCTATCTATCTATCTATCTATCTATCTATCTATCTATTTATCTATCTATTTATGGCTGCAGTGCTGTTGAATGCTCGAATCTGGTTGGTCGGAAGGTGTTGAGATTAATTTTCTATAACAGCAGCTCGGACAGTTCTGGCTGCAAATCACGTATATATAAAAAAATAAATAAATCTCATGTATATTAATACGCTTATTCTAATACGTAATCGTTTCTAAAATGTAAGACATGTGGTTGATTAAATTAAATAAAAACTAATCAAAATTGTACTTGTTGACAAATTGTGATATAAGGGCAATAAAACACTTCAGAACATGCTGTTATAGGAAAAAAAAAACAAGTTCAGAGAACAAGTGCAGCTTATGCATAGTTTTGTTTATAAAATATCTTTTAAAGTCCAAACCAATCAGGATATTAATAAAAATGTCAGAGTCTGGCTCTGTAACTATGTACCAGTGTGGGAACTTATGTGGATGTAAATTATTTGAAGGCAGAGGAAAATAAATTGGTGCATGGAGAAAAGAAACTGCTGATAAACAATTACTGATAAACATCAGTAACAATAAACATCAGTAACAAGAAAATAAGATGTAACGATCATTCAGCATGACTTCAGTCATCTAGGGATTCATTTCTAAATGCACAACAGTGTGTGTGGAGTCCTTTGTATGCTCTACACGTTGTCACTGTTTTCACTCACCAGAGGCAGCTTATGAAGACATTCACAAGTTAATAACTGGAATTAATCATCACAGGTTCAGTAATCTGGTGTCTAGGGCCTGGAATTGTGAACCAGCTCCTCAATCGGCTTGCACCTATGCCACTAAATAAGAAAAAAGTTATAAGAACGAGTCCTTATGAGATCAGAGGATCAGGACTGAAGACCTTCAGTAGATCTTATCCTGTTTTGCCTATTTGTTTACATGTGAATAATTTTTAAAACTCCTTTTAGGTGCTCTTGGCAGCTGCAGTGTGCACCAAGTCAGGAAAAGCCATAGTGTCACGGCAGTTTGTAGAGATGACCCGCACTCGCATCGAGGGTCTCCTGGCTGCCTTTCCTAAACTGATGAGCACGGGGAAGCAGCACACCTTTGTAGAGACAGATAGCGTGCGCTATGTCTATCAGCCATTAGAGAAACTCTATATGGTTCTCGTCACCACAAAGAACAGCAACATACTGGAGGACTTGGAGACACTACGGCTCTTCTCTCGTGTGGTATGAAATTATTTTCTGCTTTACTTCCCCTCTGCACTACCCTTCATTGTATTCCATTCAGTATGTGATTGCAGCGATTATATACATGTCTGTGTTGGTTTTCAGATCCCCGAGTACTGCCGTGTGTTGGAGGAGAGTGAGATCTCCGAACACTGCTTCGATCTCATATTTGCTTTTGACGAAATTGTTGCTTTGGGCTACAGGGAAAATGTTAACCTGGCCCAGATCCGAACCTTCACTGAAATGGACTCACACGAAGAGAAGGTCTTCCGTGCAGTCAGAGAGGTGAGGTAGTATGACAAAGGAGCACTCTCAATGTGATCTCTTTAATCAGGGTGGACAAACGATAATTTTATGAGCTAGCCCAGGGAGCATGTGAAAGATATAATGTGCTATCCACTCCTAACGTTTTTATATATTTATTTATTTTTGGCCAGAAACTTAATTCACTCGGCTAGTATAAGTAACATAATATAGCATCATATAGTGAACACGTTAGCTTATTGAGGCATTAGTACAGACTAAGGATACAATCTTTCTTGATATGTTTTTTTTCCTCTTAACATGTTAAACCACAAGGTGACATATTATGCATGTTGTGCTTGCAAGCTCAGCTTCATCAGTCCTTGCACATACCTGCATGTTCCTGATACAGAAATCATCTGTCATCTGTGCATGCTATTTAAGCAACCAAGTAAAAAGAAGAAAAAAATATAACTGCAAGCAGAGATGACAGGCCCAAGCACTACGGTACAGTGAGTGCTGTAGAGTAACTTGTTTTGCACTGATCTGTTAGGCTAAGGCTTTACAACAACTTCCATTTCCAAACATACAGCTCATATTTGATGTAAATCATACAGTGCATGCAGAAGATATGAGAAACTTTTTTCACCATAAATTTATTGCCTCGCCATGGTGAAACCGTTAGAGATATCAAAACTCCCTTCACGATTTAGCATCCTCAGTGTCTTGGCATAATGTTGATCAAGTTTGGTGACAATCACTTGAATCCCCTAGGAGGAGTATTTAAAAGTTCACCGCATATTGAGTGGAGCTAATGATTGTCAGAGCGAAAGTTGTTTGGATCGATGAGAGCAATATGTGTACTGAGTTTCGTGTATGTACGATATATGCAACAAGTTTATGTACCATGTAAAGGGGGAGCCCTGGGGTTCCTGGAGGACTAGTGGTTAGGCCACAGCGCTGTCAACGCTGAAAACCGACCCCATCTTGTGGCAACCCCAGAGGAACAGCAATAAAAGGGGACACTGCAAAGTCCCCCCCTTCCAAAAAAAAAAAAAAAAACACAACAAATCCATGTGCTACCCTTTGCCTTGGCCTAATGGCTGATGACTCTGATAGGTGTGCCAAATTTCATGAGTTTTTGAGCATGTTAAGGGCCCTAAAGCCCCAGAAACTGTGAAAAAAAAAAATTCTTAGGAAAACTATAGGGCCCTGTGCACTTTCAGTGCTTGGGCCCTTTAAAAAAAAAAAAAAAAAAACAACAACCTTACCTTAAGCCAGCTCTCAACTCAGCCAGTATATGTAATGCAGCAGGTGGTGAGGTTCAGAATAAGTAATGTGTGCTGTAGTTACAGCACTGAACTGTGTCGCACTTTTGTGTGAAGCACTTTTGAATTTAAACATTGCCAGATGGAAACTTTTGTTTTGAAAAAGTCAACAGGAATTAGAGTTTATTTTCTCTGGTTGTTGAACTGTATTAAAAAACGAATAAATCTGCTTACTCCCTTGGTTAATGGGCTTCTGATTTATTCAAAGCAGTTAATGTTTTGTTTTTGTTTTTTTTGTTTGTTTGTTTTTTTGTTTTTTTTTAATTCTCCTTACAACAGACCCAAGAACGAGAAGCAAATGCAGAGATGAGGCGGAAGGCTAAAGAGCTGCAGCAGGCGAGACGGGATGCAGAGCGTGCCGGCAAAAAGGCACCAGGCTTTGGAGGTTTCGGAAGTTCAGGAATGAGCAGCCCAGCTACCATCATCACAGACTCGGTGATGGAACCAGAAAAGCCTAAATCAGCTCCTATACCAGTCAGGTACGTGCACCGTGTAGTTCCATGCAAAAGTCTTGACTACATAACAGTGCATTTCTTACTTATTACTTTCTTATATGAACAGAATTAATGTGAGATTGTGTCATCTCCAGGCCAAGTGGTACTAGTAAAGCACTGAAGCTGGGTGCCAAAGGAAAGGAGATTGATAACTTTGTAGACAAACTCAAGTCAGAGGGTGAAAATATTATGATACCCAGTGCAGGAAAGAAAGCTTCAGAAGTATCTAAAGTCCTTCAGCCTCCAGTGAGCACAGAAAGGTATATGTGATCTTCTAAACAGTAATTCTACATAATTAAGCATACGGTCTATTGAAAATCTTCAGAGAACTATGTGTGGCTTATGTATTACTCCTGTGGCTCAGTGTACATCTGAAGGTAGAGGAGAAGATATCTCTGACCTGTGGACGGGATGGTGGGCTGCAGAGCATGGAGATCTTGGGTATGATCACACTGAGAGTCTCAGATGAAAAAAATGGCCGCATCCGCCTGCAGATTAATAACAACGACAAGAGAGGAGTGCAACTGCAGGTAATTTTGCATTCTGGTGTTTCAAGATTGCATATGCACAGAATTTTATTTTACAGTTAAAGAGGTCCCTAGATGCAAAAAGCTTGAGAACCCCTGGTGTAAATTGGCAGGATTGACCAAGGGGCTGTGTACAATTCTTTCTGGAGTGAGCAGGAGTGGTATTAAAAAAGCAGTCCTGCCCACACTTCTACATTGTTGCATGGATTTGATTGTTTTATTGATTTTAATTTTGCTTGAGTGGATGCTTAGGGCGTATAAAACCATATGCATCTGCATGAAACTGGAGTAAATTCTTAAGAAGTTTTGTCTTGTTCACGTTTAGATATAGTTTACAGTTACCTTTACTGAGTAAAAATTTTTCTTTTTTCAGACCCATCCTAATGTAGATAAGAAGCTGTTCACTGCAGAGTCTTTGATTGGACTGAAAAATCCAGAAAAGTCTTTTCCCCTGAACAACGATGTGGGCGTGCTGAAGTGGAGACTACAGAGCACAGACGATTCCCTCATCCCTTTAACCAGTATGTCTCTCTTGAATCAGTACATGCTTAAGTCTGAATTAGTACTTTATCCTTAAATGTGTAAATGTATGTATGTTTACAATTTGTCTATTAATGTTAGACTTATTTTGTCTGTAGTAAATTGCTGGCCTTCAGAAAGTGGTAGCAGCTGCGATGTCAACATTGAGTATGAGCTCCAGGAGGAGAGCCTTGAACTCAATGACGTAGTCATCACCATCCCTGTGCCGTAAGTTCCTGTTAAAGTACATCCAGAGGCCCCTGACTGGCGCACCAGAAAAGCGTTTGGGGTTAAAAACCCTCTAGTGTTCAAACTTAGGACAACTAAGATGTCGGTAGACACCGACCCTACGACCGGTACGACACTGGGTGGGAGGGATGGCATACACTTTCTCTCTGTCAGTCACAGCGACACTAGCCACTAGAGGGCAGTAGTAGCTCAGTGGTTAGGACGTTGGGCTATTGATTGGAAGGTCATGAGTTCGATCCCCAGCACCGCCAGGTTGCCACTGCTGGGCCCTTGAGCAAGGCCCTTAACCCTCAACTGCTCAGTTGTATAAATAAGATAAAATGTAAGTCGCTCTGGATAAGGGCGTCTGCCAAATGCCATAAATGTAAATGTAAATGTAGCCAATCATGGCTCATGTATGCAGAAGAGGGTAGATAGCGCATTTCTCCGAGTGTGTTACGCTGCGATATGATGCAGCATGAGCAGCAGTTTGAAAGGATTCTGTTGGTTGACTTCTTGTGTCCTTGAGGTGTCCTGTCCTGTGATAGGAGAGAGCTGGCTGGTGGATGAGAACTGCCAGGTGACCAAATTGGCGGGACAGTCACAAATTGGGGGGGAAAGCAGAAGAATATCCAGAATATGGATTTTCCCTGTATGATATACAGTATATATCACATTGCTGTTGAATGCTCAATTTTGATTGGTCAGAAGGTTGTTGAATAATTTTTTTTTTATAATGGCAGCTCTGACAGTAGTGTTGGCAGCAAGACAATTCACAGGTTTATGTCAATGCACCTATTCTAATACATTTTGTTATTGTTTTTAGTAACAACTTATACAGAAACTCGTGTGGCAGATGCTCCACATAAACAGATTTTAAAATTGTGTTCAGCTGTAGAAATGGTGAAGTTTTCTGTAAGGAGATGTTTATTTAGCATTTATGGAATGAGTCTCCAGCATCAGCATTCGTAACTGTCAGAGGTGTGAAGCTGTAACTTTAAGTTTTCCGCCATGGGAAAGTCTTCAGGATGGAGGGCTTAAAGACACCCATTCCACAGCATTAAATCTGACTATACGTGTATAAAAAGTATGATGTGACACACTTTATTTAAAAATGTTAGTGTTGGCAAATTGCTGTGGTATAAGATAAACAAACGTGCTGTTATAGAAAAATAAAAACTTTGAGGTAACAGTAACTATGTTTTGTATCTCACCACCTCATCGTAAATTATTTTCCTATAACGGTGTGTTTAAAATGTTTTATTCCTTACGTCACACATTTCAAATTTGCAGGTCAGGAGTTGGCGCCCCTGTTGTTGGAGATCTTGATGGTGAGTATCGCCATGATAGCAGGAAAAACATTCTTGAGTGGTGCCTGCCTGTCATTGATGAAAACAACAAGAGTGGAAGTTTGGAGTTCAGCATAGCTGGGAGGCCAAACGACTTCTTCCCAGTCAATGTCTCATTTGTGTCTAAACGCACCTATTCCAACATTCAGGTGAGCTGTAAGGTTTGGGATGTAAGCCCAGTTATTATGATAATGGTGAATTTTTTTATTTTTTTTTTTTTAAATCATTTTTCCTGTTACTATAGGTGGCTAAAGTAACCCAGGTAGAAGGGGACAGCCTGGTGAAATTCTCCACCGAGACTTCCTTTGTTGTCGACAAGTATGAGATACTCTAAAGACTTTTAGAAGGAATGCTTCTAGCCAGCCTGCCTGCCTACCTGTGTAACAGTTTGGACACAGTACGACCAGTGTGTCCAAATCTCTCCCAGTGGCGTGCAGTATTTGTGTATTTGTTTGTATGGCAAAGGAAATTCTATATGTTTATATAAAATGAATCTAAGAGGTAAACAAACCACATGAATCCTAACATGAATACAGATGGACCTGGAGCTTTGTGACTTGAGTTCGAGGACACTGAGATATCATCACACCACATCATCTCAACTTACAGACTACCCTGAATCTGGACCTATGATTCTTCATTATCCCTGAAATAAATTATAGGAGGAACTTGAGAGTTGCGCCAGTATAATATATTTTCTGTATTGTAACCTTACAGAGCCACACTTTCTTAAATATTCAACAGACTGTATTTAGAGTGACTCGTACACACACTTGTACACCAGGGGTTCTCATTTCGTTTTTCCAAAATGAATGATATAATTGCAAGAAATTTTTTTTTTTTTTGGATTCTTTGTTCATTAATATTGAATTGATACTGGCTCTGTGTTGAAATATAAATAGCTTTCACATTTTCACTGTGTTCTATATTTAGGAGGGGAGTGTTTTTTTTGTTTTTTTTTGGACAAACTACTTAGAATTTTAATTATCGATGCAAAAAAGGCCCACCCAGGACAAAATATTGTTTTCTATCTGCTTCTTAAAGTAATTTACTTTCTGCACCAGTTGTTTTCACAGAAGTACATCAGTTACCTTAAATCTGCAAGAATTTCTGATTACTAGGCAGAAACTGCACCTGATTTAAATGTTTTCTTTTGCTCCGATAGCTGCTACCAGTTGTCAAGAACTGTAGCGTATTTTAAAGGTCTAGGGGAACACACTGACACAGTGATGGAGGTGTAAGAGGTGCCTTGCTATTCTACTTTCATACAACCAGTCATATGCAGTCTGAAACCCAAATTTTATATCTGCTGAACCAACTTGCACTGGGAATAAAATGTTCACTGGTTGCTCTAAATTCGTCAGTGCAAATCTAATGTTGATTTAAGTGAAATCTGATAAAACAGCCAAATTTGTAAGATTTTTGCAAATTCAGGTGCTCAGTACATGGTTTCTACATTCATGTTTTAAAATATTTAATCTAAGCACTTAAATCATGCATTAATAGTACATACACAACATTTCATGTATTTTGTTCACCTTACTTTAAGAATACCAAAACAGTAGAAGTCCTCTGATATGTATTGTTTTTCTTGAATGGAAAATATTTTCTCACTGACATCATTTTTGTATCTTCCCAAAAACTTCAGATAATACTTTTTGGTTATTTTAATATCCAATGGAGAGATGAAAATGATAACATTCCAGCTTATAATTACTTGTTTTGATATTAAAGCATATTGCTTGAATATGAATGTGAGGTGTGTTTCATGAGTTGTATTTTAATTCTAGCACTAACTTGGTTTTATTTGATTGATTGCGACCCTGACGAGGACAAACTGGTTACTGAAGATGAATGAATCAGAAAATGATTTGCTTTGTACATTTAAGTTTTGTACATCGTTTGTACATTTATGTACAATTACAATTTTAAAAAGCAAAGTACAACTGTTGAGCATTTTCTAGAAAATATTGATTCATCAGACCAGGCCACCTACTTCCACTGCTCCATGGTCCAGTTCTGACCGCGTTCTAGGGGCGTTCGGCGATGGACGGGAGTCAGGATGGGCGCTCTGACTGGTCTGCAGCTATGCAGCCACATACACAGCAAGCTGCAATGCACTGTGTGTTCTGATACCTTTCTATCATAGCCAGCATTAACTTTTTCAGTGATTTGTGCTATAGTAGCTCTTCTGTGGGATCGGACCAGTAAGGCTAGCCTTTGCTCCCCATGCGCAATAGTGAGCCTTGGGCCCCTGTGACCCTGTCACCAATTCAGCAGTTGTCCTTCCTTGGACCACTTTTGGTAGGTACTAACCACTGCGAACCGGGAAGACCCCACAAGACCTGTGGTTTTGGAGATGCTCTGGCCCAGTCGTCTAGCCATCGCAATTTGGCCCTTGTCAAAGTCGCTCAGATCCTTACGCTTACCCATTTTTACTGCTTCCAAAACATCAACTTTGAGAACTGACTGTTCACTTGCTGCTTGATATATCCCACCCCTTGACAGGTGCCACTGTAATGAGATAATCAATATTATTCACTTCACCTGTCAGTGGTTTTAATGTTATGGCTGATTGGTGTATGCCATACTATCACTTACAGTATAATAACAATTTAATAAAGACAAGAAGTAAGGTATTAGAAATAGGCCTTTGTATCATTTGGGACTATGGGAATTGAAAACAACATTGGATCATTATTTATTATTAAAGAGGAAAAACCTCAAGTTCATTGTGATATGAAGTAGATGGAAATCTATTTTCCTCATAAATTATATTTGGAAGTTGATTGGAGGCCTTTGACTTCCAGATTGTAAATCTACACTGGTGTTTACTTTGTAACAGTGTAGTGGAAATCACAGACCACAGACGACAGAACACATTAGGTCCAAGTTGACATGATTTATAAGCCTACTTGTTTTTGAGGTATTTGAGGTTTGGATTAACCCCATTCAGCTGAAGACCACCACAGGTTCCCAGCCCTGCATATTTCAGTGCTTCCCCACTCCAAACACATCTGAGACAATCAACCAGAGTTGATAATTGCTGTAAAGCAATTATTTAAAAAAAAAATGAATGAAATTAGCTGCATTTCACATTCTCAAACAGGCTTCATTCTGTACAGTATATAAATAATAAAGTAGATAAATAATCTAATGATCTGGGACTGTGTTACATTTAGGTAACAGTGTATTCTATGCATTCATACAGGACCAGGGACCATGTCTGGGAACATCTGAATAGCTATATGAAATATGATAAAGTTGATAGCGGTAGGTTGTGATTTCCACAGCTGTAATAAAGTAAAAAATAAATAAATAGATAAATATAATAAGACGCAGATGAGCTGTTCAATGATCGCTGCTTCACTGTATTTTTAAGTAGGCAAGCATTTTGTGGACGTTGTAGCTTTAAGAAACGGAATGACACGCCCACTTCCTGGTTGTTACTGAACTCTGCACTCTTAACATCTTGCAAACTCTCTAAATAACACGCTTTACAATGATTTGTATTTTACTTGTTGCAGGGCATGGTACTGTTTTAGAGACGCAGATTAAGGTACAGAACTACAGTCTTTATCATATCAGTGTTCAACATTTCGTGGCATGAAATTTTTCTGTTCACGTTTCCAACACTAACCGTTAAGTAACAGTTACCTGTTGGAACAGATGACGTGGAAAAGCAAACAAAATCTGATGTAGGAGTATGCTTTCCACACACACACACACACACACACACACACACACACACACACACAACGAATATTTGCATCCATACAGACCCTCTGTTTGAGGGAACTCTCTCTCACTGCATCCTAATTTACTTTCCTCCATGTCCCATAGGCCACTTGCTTTAAGTGAAGGAGGGTGGAGGTGGTAGTGGAATTTACCCTAGAAATACTAGTACTAATAGCTGTCCACACGGTAAACATACACCTATAGAAAGCTCCAAGAAGCTTCACTCCCTTTTTGTAAAAAATAATTCACTCATTCTTGAAGATTTGACCGCTTTGCTTTGTTTCACATAACTGTGGTATATTCCATCCAGGCTGTGCTCTATATACTTATTCATTCATCTTCAGTAACTGCTTTATCCTGGTCAGGCTCTCACTGGATCTGGCTCCTATCCTGGAAACACTAGGAGCACGGGGAGGTAATACACCAGTCTATCGCAGTGCATGTTTTGTGCACACATGTTCTGTGGAAGTTGGATGAAACTGGAGCACCTGGAATAAACCACATGGACACAGGGAGAACATGTGAAACTCCTCCCAGACAGTAACCCGAGTTCAAGAATCAAACCAAGAATCCTGGACCTTTGAGGTGGTGATGATACTGTGTAGCACTCTGCACCACTGTAGATTGTAGGAGGGGTTTTGTGGCCATGCAACCTGCGCTTAGCTTCTTCATTTGAGTCAGACTTTGACTAAAGTCAGGGATTTCAGTCATGCATGTGCATGAATGTACCAGGTGTCAAGACATTACTTATTTTACAAGTGTAATTAGGTGTGAATTGAGTGTGATTCAGCAGCTCTGTCAATGTATTAGGCTCCCAATTTACAAAATGTAACAAATTAAATGTGTAATATTAAGTAAACAAATATTGATACAGATTTGTAAAATATATATAGGTCTTTTTTATCATTCTTTACATATGTAAGCAGCTTTGTCTGCCATGTTTTGCTGGTTTAAAAATGAAAACACCTCAGATTACCTTGTGAAGAAGTTCTGCTCCTGAGCTCTACAGTTATTTTGACTTGATCCCTCCTGCCTCTCAGATTGCTCATCTAACAAACTTCACTTGAGCTGATAATGTGTTGGAGTGGGCCCTAAGTCAAGAGGCGGTTTATCATCCTGTTTACCATTTTTATCTTTATGGCAGAATGATGTCACAGGCTTGTACGCACATCTAGCTGGGGTTCCAAAAGCATTGCTACCTGGTGTTGGGGGGAAGAAAATCCTAGATTTCTGGTGGGAAACAGTCAACACGTAAGTATTGTTATCATTTTGAAAGGATACGTTTCACCCAGCTCCGTTTAATCTATCTTGTCCTTTATAGGCGACAACTCTTCAGTGAAGTCTATTTAGTCACAAATGCAGATAAGTGAGTACGTTTTTAGCTTCTTTTTTTTTTTTTTTTAAAAATCATAGTCCTGGTATTAAATGTTGAAGCTATTATTCACAGTTTAATATTGCCTGTAATACTGAAGAAGTTTTCACAAAAGACTCATTGCATTATTGTAGGTACAAACATTATGAGCGGTGGGCAACTGCCAATGACTTCCCACTGGAGAATGTGGTGAATGATGGTAGCACCACTTTGGAGGATCGGCTTGGGGCCGTCGCTGACTTGGAGCTGGCTATCCGAAGCCGTCACCTTCAAGATGACATCATGGTGGTATGGCATGGACTCAATTTACGTTTACAGCATTTAGCATTTCCCCCTATTTTTCTAAGCTTTTTGTGTTTTTATTGGTGTGTTTTTGTGTCTCTAGATTGCAGGAGACATGCTTTGTTCTGATCAGAACTTTGACATTGCTCAAGTTATTCGTTTTTTCAGGTCCAAGGTAAGAACAACTGCTGTTTGTGCGAAATATGTGCAATAGCAATGTTGCCGTGCATGCCAGCTAATACTCATAAACAGTTTTTGTGGAAGCATGGCAAATTATTATATCGTGACAAATTATTAATATATTATTGTGACCAATATTTTAACAAATTAATGATAATGTTATTAGCTCATTGCTTTTTGCTGCAGTTGCATCTGTATTAATTAGCTCTTTAATGTATTAAAACAACGTGTAGAGACTGCTTCACAACTGAATGGCTCAGTTAATCACATTTTCGTTTCATTCTTCAGTCTGGAGAGTTGGCTATATATTATGAGCTAGAAGAAGGAGAGAAATGTTACACCAGAGGCATTGTAGAAGTATGTCCAGATTCTCATAGGTAATGCTTGCTCTATGACCGTTTACAGACAGAAACGTATACTACCTATGAAATGTTTAAGAAAACATCATCTAAAATGTTTATAAGAAGCTACGAAAGATTTCACTAGACATTTTGGTTAACAACATTCATCAGGTAACCACCTGTGTATATTCCTGTACTTAACTGTCTTATGTAGTGAAATATGAAATGTAATATCATAGATAACTTTATACAAATTTAGGACTAAAGCTCAGTTTCACATATTAATCATATTTAATAGTATGTATTAAGTAATTCCTGTGTAGGAAATACAGTTATTCTGTGTCTCTATATGCAGGTGGCACCTGTCTGGCACCATCTTGGACATTGTAGTTGGATCATATTTAGCTTTCTGTCTTTTAGGATCAAGCGTTTCCTTGAGAAGCCACAGGAGGGCGTCACGGCATCTCGCCTGGCCAGTGTGGTCTTCTACTGCCTCCGCAAAGAGACGCTATCTTACCTCTCAGACTTCCTGCTCAAGCAGCCGGATGTGGAATACAGGACGTTTGGCAGGTTATGGGTCAGTGCATTGCTTCAGTTCATTTTTAAGCAAAAAATAAATAAATAAAATACCAGCAACAATAACCTTGAAGTGCTGAGAACAGGAGAAACACAGCTTCTCTGAACATTGAAGTATTATGCCAAAGTTTAATTTGTGAAGTTATTTGCAGCTGACAAAGCTTGTTCATGTACTGGCTCTTAGGAATGGCTTATAAATGATGAACAATTGCCAGTGTATGGAATGAAGTTACCCACAGGGTTCCAGTTAATTGGACAAGTGGTGAGAGCCTGAATAAAATGTATAGCCTTGATATCTGTTTGTCAGTTTATTTAGTGCATTTTGCAAAATAAGATGAATCCAGTTAGGCAAAGTTAATTAGTTTTATGTCTTATATTACAGGGTCTGTCTGACTACACAAAATGGCTTGCACACTACTCAACTAAACAACAAGAGCTTCCAGCCAAACCCATCACATTCCGCTCTTATGCCAGGTTGGTGATGACACACCCACACCATCAATACAGTCTAGCTGTAACCTCTTGTATCCTGCTTTATCACTGTTTGCCCCTCCACAGGGTAGGCTTGATGGGAAATCCCTCTGACGGCTTCAATGGTAAAACCATTGCGATGACCATCTCTAATTTCTGGGCTGAAGTGACACTAATAGAAAGCCAGTCTCTGGTAGATAAAAACAGTAAAACTTATAAATTCTAAGTAAAAGCCATGGTCTCATTTCTTTTTAACTCCTCTAACTCCTCTGTGTTTAGGTCCTCCTTCCTCATCCACTGAATGATCCCACTGAGTTCGGCAGCCTACAGGATCTGTTTCGCATCAGCCACAAAGAAGGGTTTGTTCTTTTTTTTCAGTAATACTTCCTGCCTCTTTGCTTTGTGTGTAGACATTATATCCTGTATGAAATGATTGTGAAACAACAATTGGATCATGTTCCTTCTGGCCAGGTACTTGGGAGGTCTGAGACTGTTACAGGCCACCTGTAAGAAGTTTTACCAATTCTGCTCAAATCAAGGGTGAGACTAACACATTTCACAATGTAGTGGGGATATAATAATAATAATAATAATAATAATAATAATAATAATAAAATGGATTACTTACTGACACCAGAGATTTAACTATTTATGTACACTTTTCAATATCAAACCATGCATTTAATTTTAAACAAACTTTATAGTAGCACAATAGATTTTTAGGTTGTAACTTACAAAGCAGTCTCATTTGCAATACTGACACTGACATTGTCTGGGCATGGAATCGACCAGTTTCTGTAACAGTTGTGCAGAAAGTTTCTTCCAAGAGTCAGGCAGTAAAGATTTCAATTCATACACACTGGAGCATCGATGACCTGTCATTTCCCTCTCCGCTGTATTCCCTGGGGGGGGTTTATAGGGTTTAAGCCTGGGCTCTGAAAAGACCATTCCGAGACAGTAAATTTCTTTTTGGCAAAGTATTCTTTGAAAAGGCAGCTGGTGTGTTTCAGAGTGTTATATTGCTGAAAGAGCAACGACTGTCATTTGAACAATTCATTTGAAAACATATGCGAATTTACATCCAGAATGCCTTTGTACACTTCTGAGTTCATGATCACTTAAATGAACACAATCTCACTGACACCATTGTAAGTTAAAAAAGCACCAGACCAGGCTCATTGATCCTGTATCGAATGGTCTCTGAACTTAATTATCCGGTATTCCTCATTGATCCCAGAAGAATTGCTTGCTGCTGCTTCTTGCCTGTTTTTTTCTACTTTTAATTGTCCTATTGGCCTTTCTGGGTGTGCGTGCATTCAAACAGAAAATGCGAGACCTTTTCACAGAACTTGCTTCCCTTTCACTCTTAGGCATTTTTGCAACAAATTTTAAACTACGTCTTCATCCATGTGTTTGTTTATGCCGCAATCTGATCACTAATATGACTGAAGCCAGACTACCCACTTCAGCTGATGCCGTGTGTTCAGCTCCTCCAGCATTTNAAAGTGTCCACAACACATCCATTCCTCTTCAATCTCCCATACATCCATGAAAACCCTTCTCCTGATGCAAACATTTTACTACTGTAATCAGTCTTTCCTTGTTACAATCAGTCAACTTATTGCATTTAATATTGTACTTTATACATTCTGTTAAAATATGTTCCACAGTTTCCACGGTTGTGCTCAGTCTTGTGTATCCCAACCATAACCAAGCAAGCCACACAGGAGGTTGTTCATACACAAGGGAACAGTGGTTCTGCAACTGATACTGTTACACCACTAAGATGTATTACTTTTTTGTTTGTTTCCTTGATGAGGAATCGATATCAAAGTCTTAACTTTGTGACCTTGAATATGACCCTATGTGAGTAGCCTAAAAATGTGACAGGATTATCTAAACTCTGTTGCCATTTGTGTGTTTTTTAAAATTATTATTATTGATTTAGTTTCTTTAATGTCTACTTTCCTTGTTTTAACTCCTTCTTTTGCAAGTGTGTCAGCTATTTTATTTCATAAGACCCCAACATGTACAGGAACCCAACAAAAATTTACTGTTGGAGTATAATTCAATTAGTGAATTTTTAAACTTTAAACTACTGGTCCCAATGCAATTTATAGCGAACGTGCAGTAAATTAGCCTGCCAGATGCAGATGAGAACATTGTTTATGGGCATGTTCCAATCAGGAATGCTAGTGCACTGGAATAGGCCTAAGTGTCCAAATGCTATTTTGATCTCATTTAAAGGGTTTGGCTCATGGTTTATATAAAAAATGACCATAAGACCTAATTGTCATAGAATTTCTTGGGTGGATATTGCGCTAAAAGTTTTAGCAAGTAACCTAAAGAACATCTAAAGAAATTCTTAAAATAAATGAATAAAAATATAACTTAGATCTTGATCTCTTTATTACCTGGACAGCATTGCTCTTACCAAGCAGAATTTCACTCTAAAGTACGACACCAACATTCCACGGCAGGTGGTGAGTTCAAATAGTCCTTCGTTCTCTACAGATCTTTTAATGTTTTAATTTGTAAGTTGCTTCAAAACTGAAATTCAAATGTAATGCATTTTTCTGGTCACTTCCAGGGCCTAGCTGGCAGTAGGTAAGTATTCTTCACCAAGGATATAAAAAGGTTTTTGGTTATTGTACAATACAAGCTACATGCCATCAATCCTCTGAAATAATTCAGCAAAAATAATCAAATAAAACCTGTGTGTATATACTGCAATGAAAATGTGCATCACAGAATAAACCACAACTATAATATATTCGTAATGATTTGTAATAAAACTTGGTGTGTTGCTTGTACATCCATACTTACATTTAACCTGTAATTTTACTGACATTCTTACTGGTTGTGTCTTATGTGAAGTGCAATTGTGTCTGCTACCTTGAAGTGCCTGATAAAATTTTACAACCTCACTGAAGATGTAAGTTTACTGTTTTTTCCCCTTACAAATCTTTAATCTTAATTTCATTCAGACGTGACTTGAATAATAATATTAGAGCCTCTATTGTTAGGATCTTCCTAAACCAATCCGAGCCAACTTTATACTGAATGTGGAGACGGATGAGCTCTTTATCACGGCCGGGTTGCAGGACAGAGTGGTACAGGTTAGTCTTGCATCACTCAGTAAATTCTTTAGTGGCATCCACTTTTCTTACATTATTGTTTCATGATGCTGTTGCAGGTATATGAGGGTTTGGTGTACATGGACTTTAACAAGCAGCTAATGGACAAGCAAGGTTATGGTACTGATTCTGAAATCTAATTTCTTTGCAGAGCTTATTACTTTATTTTTCAATGATCACAACTTGATTCAGATTAGATATCACTTTGGAGAGAGTCATGGTTTGGCAATATATAGTTAGCCACTCGGTAATACCAGTTATAGTTAGCCACTCGGTACCAGGAAATATATTTTTACTCAGAACAGAATGCAGTAGGTGCAGTAGGCTATGCTAAACTGCCCCTAGGTGTGAATGTATGTGTGCATAGCACTCTGCGATGGATCCACCACGTCCATTACTGAAGATGAATGAATTGTTTTTACTGATGTTTACTAAATACACTACATAAATAATTATTTGTATACTGGACAAGAATTTACAAAGAAATATATAAGGGGGAAATATAAACAAGATTAAATAAAAGCAATAATCTTTCCTTCCTTCATCTCTCACAGCAGTCGCCCATTGTTTTAATAACGTAAGATTTTCAGCAAGAATTTGTGACTACCAAAATCGGTTCATTTTTTGATTTGACTTGAAAATCATTTTGAACCCAGTACATTTATGGACATCATTCTACATTAAATATATAGAATATCAATTAAAAGTTCAAGTGGTTATAATCAAGGTTAAAGTTTAGATAAGTGAGATAAACATCCCTTTTAAATATGTGTACTATATAGTTTTCTGACCTTTTTTGTGCACAGATGCATAGACAGAGCATTCCAGATGCAGTACAAATATTTTGGATTTAGGAAGCTTAGTATATTTACCTAATCACATAATGAAGTGTTGTGTGCATTATAGTCAGTCTTGGACTCCACACATCTGGAGCTTGCTAATATCTGTATATTTGCTTAGGGGAGTACATCTCTTTGGATATGAGCAGTCTTCCCACGTTTTGGTTAGCTTATTCAGGGGATCCAAGTGACTCTGGCCGCATTCACAGCAATGTGAGAGAGCGCTGGCTGAAGGGTAAGTACACAGTGAACATGAACTCTTGTGATTTTAGTGTAGTTCTCCTGCTCATCTTTTATGCCCTGTTGTCTTTGACTAGGTGAACCCGAAGTGGTAGAAGCCATGAAACACTTTGCTAAGCTCACAGACCAGGCCCGGTTTGTTCACGCACTGCACACTTACTATCTACATTTAGACTGTTATTTAAGATAGTATTAATCATCACACTTTTATATAGTGCTGCCGCATAACCATATAAGTGTGGTTTCCTCTGGGTTTTCCTGTTTCCTCCCACCTCCAAAAATGCTAAGTAGATGCATTGGTCCTGTGAATGAGTGTGTATGATTCTGAGGACTGAGGACACAAAACAATACAAATAGTTCCCCATTTAATAGTATTTGGGTTTAAGTCTAAAAAAGGCAATTACAGTTGAATACATATAAAATAAACTTATACAACAGAGCAGCCACCAAGTGATACACTTTGTGGACACCTGACCAAAACAACCATATGTTCTTTTTAATATCCCATTCCCCCTTTGCTGTTCTAATAATCTTCATTTTTCTGGGAAGGCTTCCACAAGATTTTGGAACATGGATGTGGGGATTTGCCCATTTAGCCACCAGAGCATTAGTGAGGTCAGGAACTGACTTTGGGCAAGGAGCCTTGTGGTGCAGTCAACATTCCAGTTCATCCCAATGGTGTTCAGTGGGGTTGAGGTCAGGGCTCTGTGCAAGCCACTGGAGTTCTTCCACTCCACCCTACGCAAACCATGTCTTAATGGATTTTGTCTGTGCACAGGGGCATTGTCATACTGGAACAAGTTTGGGCTTCTTTGTTCCAGGGAAGTGAATTGCAATGCTACAGCATGCAAAAACATCCCGTGCAAGTGTGTGCTTCAAAATTTGTAGCAACAGTTTGGGGAAGAACCACATATGGGTGTGATGGTCAGGTGTTCACAAACATCCTTTTCACATGCAATCTGCGTTGCTATAATTTTAGCTGATTTATAGTCAGCAACAAAGGGAACAAACTGCTGTGTTACAAGATACTTTCTTTTCTTCATGCAGAGAAGCCTTCGAATCTAAGGACTGGCCCAGACTGGCCCAGCTTATGGATGAAAACTTTGAACTGAGACGGTAAGATCCTTCACACTTGTATCTAGCCATTCTATTCATGATGTAGTGTGATGTCCATCTTGAACTACAAATTAAAGAGTCTTTTTTTCCTGCAGGTCTGTTTACACTGAAGCCTGTTTGGGCGCAGGAAATCTCAGAATGGTACAAATGGCGAGACAGGTAAAGCATTGCGAGTGTGTAGATTTCCAGTGTCAACATGATTTTAAATGGTTATAATTTTTATGATTCCAAATATGTGTAATGTGATAAGCATTAACCAAGAGTATATTAGGGAAGTATACTGTATATCCTTAACTAGAATATAATTATAGCTAAATGGTACAAAACTCCCACTCCCTGTGTGGGTGTGTCAGATTACATAATGAATATCAATGGCGCCTCTCCAGCAGAGTAAACAACAATAGAATAATAATGCAATAATGAAAAAGAAGGTAGGAATGACAAACTAAAATGTGTTTACAGTGCTTTTGCTTTTCTTGAGTCAAAACATTGCAGGAATACCATTTCTTGAACTTTGCGACAAGTAGGAAAGACAGATTGTGTGCTTCATGCCTTCAGTGGCATTTCCAAATAGGTTAAAACTATTGTTTGCATGTGTTGCTTAGCACAGGAAACTGCATGGTTAACGCTTTTGGTTTAAAATTAGCTTTACTGCCCTCACTTTTAACTGTGTAGTAAAACACACGCAGCACTATGCAGCACCTCTTACCATTTGAGTCAAGGATGTAAAATGGCACTGCCACGCTGGAACCAGGCTAGTCATGACACTGTGGTTAAGGCTTTGGGCTACTGAATGGAAGGTTGTGAGATTAACTACTAGCACAGCCAACCTGCTACTGTTGGGTCCTTGAGCAAGACCCTTAACCATTATCTGCTCAGTTGTATCCTGTCAAAATTGTAAGTCATTTTGGATCAAATTAGGCCAAATAAATGAATGAATAAGCATAGTTATTCCTGTGCAAAGAGACTAATTTAACCTGAAAGAAGTCGTGTCAATTTCTATTTGGGGAAAAGCAGGTAACCAATCCAAACATATTGCTAATTCTGATATGCAGATATGGAATTACCTGTCGTCTGCAACTTCACCTCCAACTGGCCAACAGAAAAAGAAAATAATACTCTCCTAACTATTAAAAGAGCTATCTTTATTGCAGATTATAGTAGGTTCACCACAGTAGTTATAGGTTATAGCAATATATTAATCATGAAAATAAATCGACAGCTGCTTTGAGAGTTTTCTTGTCTTTTGTATGTGTGTACAGTTTGGCTCTGCTGTGAAATTACCTGGTAGCGGTGGCGCTGTAGTGGGCCTGTGTATGGATCCTGACCGATTGGTAAACTTTATTTTTTTCAATGCCATGTTTACTATATATGCTGTATGTTCTTTTTTCGGAGATAGACTGTTTCACGTAAACTATTAATTTAGTTGTTTAATTATAACAAATATTGATGAAGCCTATTCAATGATAATAAATGTGTAGTAAAGATGATAAATAAGGTCTTCCCTTTGAAAAAAAGATAAGTAAGTGAGATATTTCTTCCACAGTAATTATAAGTATGTTTGCTTGTTGTACCATTAGGTGGAGATGAAGAGAGCGTTCCAGGAGGCTGGCTATGTTTTCTCCCTCGTTGTGCCCCATAGTCAATATTAATGTATGGTGTACAAGTAAATTTCATATCAACAACATACAACAAATTAGATTGCATTTCTGTGACTACACACTCTGCTATTCAGACTTAAGAAGTCATAATGTATTAGAGGTCATCGTTACTGGCTACAGTATTGCCTGTGGCATGTGGATAGTGTAACCCTGGCCACATATAAGAGTTATTGAGCTCCTGCTGCTGTGAGTTTCAGGCAGCACAAACAATTGTCTATTTAAAGTGCTATCAATGCCAGCATTGTACACCCTTCCTGTCCCTGTGTCTCAGTACAATAATGGCCACAGACTTATAACCAAAATGTTTGTTGTAAGGAGTGCAATGTATCATGTATGGAAACAGATATATATATATATATATATATATATATATATATATAATGTGTGTGTGTGTGTGCGCGCATTGTTAATAGTGATGGCTTATAACTACTGCAGAGAAATATAATTAAAATATTAAATTTATTTAAATTAAATTAATAAATGATTAAACCATCTTTATGAGTATAATTCAATGTGACCTTGAAACCAACAGATTTTAAGAGAAAAACAAATAGATAAATAAATGAAATAATAATAATAATAATAATAATAATAATAATAATAATAATAATAATAAACAACCAAAAAACTGGTACCTTAAGTGTGCACACCCTTTTATTGACTCAATCATTTCCAAAATCATGTTCAAAGGTAAATAATAGATACAGTGTACTGTCATTACATATGGGCATGTTATAGATGACAGGAAAACAAGTACTAATTATTAATAAATGTCAAACTTCGTCGACTGGACAAGTATTAGTAAATCTCGTTTACACCATAGTGAGATGCAGTACTGAGACTGTGAGAAAATACTCAGCAAGTCTGGAACCCCCACTGTGTCTGTGACAAGCAGTCATCCAAAACCACAATCTGTTCTCAAATCCAAACACACGCTGCCTATTGACCTGTTGTCTCCACACACAACGTGCACGTCACTATCTCATACACAAAGAGGCCTGTGAGTCTATGAGCATGTGTCTTCAGATAAATGCTCCTGTTATCAAATGTACAGCATTTTGCCCACTTTGAGGGTGATTCTACCGCTATAGTGCTCCCCTCAGACACAGCTGTTGAAGGACAGAATAATCTGGTAGACAAATTTGTTAGATAAACCCCAGTCATACTGATAACAATGATAATTCTGAATGCACTCTCCGTGGTCCAGTACACATACCACCTAGTCATGGGAACGTGTTCATGAGGTGTCTTTTGAGTTTTCTTCAGTCCTCCAACCTGAGGCAGGAGCAGTTTATCAACACTGTCGATTCATAATGAGTAGGGTAACCTACTCATAGGTAACCTCCCCCCTTCTTTCAAAGATAAAGTTTCATTTTTAGCATCCACATCAGATTTTTTGCTGTTAACAAATGTCTAAAAGTGGATTATTTTGGATTTTTGTGGAACCGAGTGCAACAGAACCACCAACAGTTATAAGATAAATACACATGACGAATATAAAGAAGAGACTGGGGCTGATTTCTTTCTAGCCCAGACTGGAGATTCATGTAGCCTATCAGTTATAGTCATGTCAGGTGATTAGAGTAAAACGCTCCCTAGATTTGATCTATTTATATTTGGGCTGATATTTTTCAACTTGCTTCTCTGTGTGTAGACATTGTGTAGTAGTCATCACAATCTCTACCGAGACTCTACACTTTGTGTCGACGTCCACATTACTTACGAAATGAGGTGGATTATTTACTGTATCATAATTTTCCACCAACGTGCTTTTGGAGAAGAAACTAGAAGTAGATAGACTAAGCACAATTTTCTAATCGAAGTACAATTTAAACAAAAAGACAGATGACAGAATTGTATGTACCTTTTCTGTTTACCATGTTTGATGAAGCTCCTTTGTACCGTACTTAGATCTGAAATAATCGGAGTGTAGATTGTCGTGTTGGTCAGTAGTGACTATTATTCTAAGATATATAATATTACAAACAGGAAACATACTATACAGATGCTGATTTTCACATTAATTAAATCTGTGTTTATTTTTTTCTGCTAAAGCTTGAGGTTCTCAGAAGGTTCTTGAGGTTCTCAAAAGGTAACTGCTTAAAGCTTGCTACTCACCTGAGCTTATCATAGACCTATTAACATCTAACTAACCTTTTTTTTTATCACTCAGGATTTCCACTATGATACAGTAATCTACCTCTTACTTAGCCTTATAATCTTATAATTTCTTACTGATATTTCTACATCACACATAGTACTTTAAGCCACTAGAGGACAGTAGCCAGCAATTGTCACCTCTCCCTTCGTCCACCTAATTTATTCTCAAATAAACGCTGTGGATTAATCATTATGCTGTTCCTCATGTGAATGAGGAATTGATTATACTACTGACATATTAGTAAGCATGATTAGCCAAATGTGTGTGTGGGCAATGAAACGAGATGCCCTTATGGCCTAAAAGGTCCATCTGGTCCACAAAACACATTCATTAATGTACTTCTGCTGAAATATGAGGGAACAATGCACTCTTTTTGCATAATTTGTGAATATCTTGTAATCTTCATAAGCAGTGAGTAGAATCCTGTGCGGAAAAAGTTCTGGAGTCCCATTTTCAGCCATAATCGTGTCATCTTTTAGCACTTATCTCCATGCTAAGAATAAAACAATGTCATTTCACTAAAATATTCATTACCACTATGGCTCCAAGAGAAAACATCATTGTGACTGTTGTTATTGTCCTATAAATAGTTTCGTTTTCAGTAACTGTGTGTCCTCAAGGGCTTTCAAGCCTTCAATTTGTTTAGCTGACATTAGTCAAATGAATTCACATTCAACACAGGTCAGTTCAGGCAAACTCCATGTCATTTTCATTGTACACACTTCTTCAGTAAGTGATGAGCTGCTAAGACTTTTGAATTGTTTATCGGAGAAGACATAAGATAAAGTAAGACATACACTTCACATAAAAAATAATTTCTTTATATGAATACTTTTATTTAATAAATAAAGCTAAATATTGGACTGAAGGAGTGATAACGTGATTTCAAACTGAGAAATTAGTACAGGGTGATATGGTTGTTTTTTAATCATTAATCATCAGTTAAGAAAAGGTACAAGTGGTACTAACCCCTACCCCTAACCTTATCCCTAACCATAATCTTCATGTCTTTTCATATGAGTGAGGTCTTCATATTCACATTGTATTTTATATACAGATGTCGAAACAGTGGTGCTCAGCTCCACGGCCCCCAGATCAATCCAGAGCATGCTCTTCAGTGTCCGACTGGGTTTCCTTTTGGTTCCTGTCATCACCTTTCAACTTAGCAATGATGGCTTCGGCGTGCTTTGTACTATAAAATTGATCTGTATACTGAACACATATACTTAAGAGCAGTCATTTATGAGATATGTTGAGACAATGAATTGAAAGTGAGATTGAGGCTTGAAAGTGTTACAATCATTTTAATTACTAAAGAGTTTGCATGTTTCTTTAAACAGTAGTTATTAATGAGAAGCAGGTAACACCTACCAATATAAGGTGAGAACATGACGACATTAAACAAGCTGTTGCCAAATAACTGTTGTGTTCACTACTTACAGTATACAATTCAATTCAATTCATTTTTATTTGTATAGCGCTTTTTTACAAAGGTCATTGTCTCAACAGCGATTGAGATTGTCTATACAGCGATCAGCCATACCATTATGACCACTGACAGGTGAAGTGAATAATATTGATTATCTTGTTACAATAGCACCTGTCAAGGGTTAAGATATATTACACAGCAAGTGGCCAGTTGGTTCTCGAAGTTGATGTGTTGGAAACAGGAAAAATGGGCAAGCATAATCATTAGAGAGACTTTGACAACGGCCAGATTGTGATGGCTAGATGACTGGGTCAGAGCATCTTTAAAACGGCAGGCCTTGTGGGGTGTTCCCAGTTTGCAGTGGTTAGTACCTACCAAAAGTGGTCCAAGGAAGGACAACCAGTGAACCAGCGACAGGGTCATGGCCAGCCAAGGCTCACTGATGCACGTGGGGAGTGAAGGCTAGTCTGTCTGGTCTGATCCCACAGAAGAGCTATCGTAGCACAACCTGCTGAAAAAGTTAAAGCTGGCTATGCTAGAAAGGTGTCAGAACACACAGTGAATCGCAGCTTACTGTGTATGGGGCTGTGTAGCCACAGACCTGTCAGGGTGCCCATGCTGACCCCTGTCCACTGCCAAAAGTGCCTACAATGAAACTGGACCACGAAGCAATGGAAGAAAGTGGCCTGGGGAAGAGATGGCACCAGCATGCACTATGGGAAGAACGCAAGCTGGTGGAGGCAGTGTGATGCTCTGGG
>CM074958.1:7213667-7243832 GCA_037577455.1 Pangasius macronema
CACACACACACACACACACACACACACACACACACACACACACACACATATACATTGATTTTGTACACTGACTGGAAGAATGGTTGTGATTATATATGTATACGTGTGTGTGTAAATACATATATATAAATATATATATATATATATATATATATATATATATATAATGACAACCATTCTTCCAGTCCAGTGCACTCAATTGCTGATATTCTTACAAGTATTTTTTTTTTGTATTGGAACTTTTCTCAAAACTTTACATTTATTTACAGAAATAAGGCTTCATCTAGTAAAGTTGCATTCTTCATAAAACCACAAAAAATCTAGTCTTTTGATGTTAGAAATAAATATTTATTTCACTGTGAAGAAGGTGGGCACAGTAGCTTAGTGTTTAGCACTTTTGCATTGCACCTCCGGGGTTGGGGGCTTGATTCCTGTCCCTGCCCTGTGTCCGCGGAGTTTGCATTCTCTCCCCGTGCTTCGGGGGTTTCCTCTGGGTACTCCAGTTTCCTCTCTCAGTCCAAAGACATGTGTTGTAGGCTGATTGACATCTTTAAATTGTCCGTAGTGTGTGAATGGGCGTGTGAGAGTGTGTGCGATTGTGCCCTGAGATGGCTTGGCAGCCCGTCCAGGGTGTCCCCTGCCTTGAGCCGCGAGTCCCCTGGGACCCCGTGTAGGATAAGCAGTACATAAAATGGATGGATTTCACTGTGAAGAAGCGAAAGACTTTTATAGACAGGTTTGTTGGAATGTAATTTCCCCTCAAGAAAATCCCATGCACTGTTATTAAAAAATATTTTATGTCATTTTCCAGTATAAGATACAACAATCATTTTGGGGAAATGTTTTCCAGGGAAATGAAACAGTTGTAAAGCTTTTCCTAATAAAGTGAGTGTATATATCATTAAACAAGATTTTCAGCGATGTGTGATATGATGTGACTGTGCTGAGTGGGTAGAGATTAAAAGATCCAAAAATCTGAAAGAAAAAAAAAAAAGATTGTTACCAAAATGTGATAAAACCAGAAACCAGACTGCATAGCAGACTGCTATGTGATAACAGGCTACCAGCAAGAATAATAAACTTTTTCACTCTTGTCAGTTCAACTTATTTCAAATTTTTAAGTTCAGCTGTGTAGGAGAATGTCGGGAGTATTCACAATACCACAATTTTAATTTCAATAGTAGCAATGTATGGCGGAATAGTACCGAGTTATTATATTTTATATAGCACATACTCTCAGAAATAAAACTACCAAACTATACTTATCCTTGTTGCTGAGGTGATATTATTAAGGGTACATTTTTTTGGACCTTTAGTATGTATCTTTTACCTGGAAATGTGAGTTGTTGTTCTTCTTGCTCCCATTAGGGGAGGTTTTATGCCAGATGTCCCTCCTGATGCGACCCCTCCCATTTCATCCAGGCTTGACAGGCATAGAAATATGAATATAGTGTACCCTTAAAAACAATTTAGATATAATATATATAAAAAAATTGACCTTAAGGACTACTGATGTACCACTTAAAAAAAAATCTTTGCTCTAAAAACTAATAAAGGTACACTCCATGCACTTTCTGAGGTAAAAGGTACATACTAAAGGTAGAAAAGATGTACCCTTGATGGTACCACCCCAGCGACACACTGCAACAAAGGGCATCTTAGCAAATGAAGCCATCTTGAATACAGTCAAATGTATTTAGTATTTCCTATTATAAGGCAGATTGCAATAAACCAAATCTAAAATGATTAAACCTGTTTCTAGACATTTCTACTCTTTGAATTTTCTTATTCTATTGGCAGATAATTTTACATCTTTCTAGAAATGAATGCTAAAAATTAGTCAAATTATCTGCCAATAGAACAGGCCTATTTCTTATCTTGAAATTAGTAAAAAAAAATTGTCTATAAATAGGCTTAATAATATTTTTATTATAATAGGAAATACTAGCTAAATTCGATTATATTAAAGGTCTTTCCACTTGGTAAGATGGAATCTTCTGCACCACATTTGCAAAAATATTTTTGGTTGTTAAGGAAAAGCAAAAATTGCAGTGGGTGGTTGACTCTAATCCAGGTCCGATTTCTTGTTTTATTGGCATTTTGCACCACAGCTGAATGTTTTGGTTATTGTTGTGAAAAAAAATTAAAGAGCAGTGAGTGGTGGACTCTGACCAAACTCCCATTTCTTGTTTTAATGGCACTGTGGGGGGATCAGAAACTCCCTCTCCCCGCTTCTGCTTTTGCCCACATGAAAATGTCTATGCCCATGAAATATGGCAAAACTACTGGCAAATTACATGACAGAGAATATATTATGTATCTAAAAAAATGAAGGGACGTGCTGTAATAGGAAAATAATTCATCATTGATGGAGTGATGTGATGCGTTTCCACCTCAAAGTTGATTTTTTTTCCCCCAATAGCAGCACTTCCCAAATTTTATTCCTCTTATACCACAGCAATGTGCAAATGATTACTTGTTTTTTTAATGACACATTGTACTGTTTATCTGCTTGTGGTTACATTTAATGTTGTGGAACGTCCATGAAACTAGTTAGTTCCTCTTATCACTTACGTTATAGCAGCTGTAAACAGTTGTTACCTCACAATCTCTTGAAGGGGTTAATAAAACAGAAAAGAAATGCTTGTTACATGAAGTAACCATGAAGTGCAATGTCCTGCCTTCTTAGACTTTCTCACGGCAGAACACACATAGGAATAGCTGCACCTCCGACTGCTAGAAAAGCCCTGACAATGGAGACCCCGATCACAAATGTTAAATAAATGTCTCTTTACAAAAAGTTTCAAAACATCAACTATTCAACATTTTCTTGTGTTAAATAACATTTTTTAAAAGTCTGTTTATTATGTAGAGTGCCTGCCATACAACTCCCAGTGAAGTGACAGTAGAAACAATCACTTATTATTATGAGTGTATTAATATAAACCCTTTTAGAAACCTTTACATGCATTGTAGATAATTAATCAGAACCTTATGACCAATCTAAATCAAGAGTTCAACAGCACTGTGGAATAATATCTAAGTGTATCCTTTCTCCCTTCTCACAAAGAAAGGGAGAAAAGTTTTGGTCAGGAACGTTCTTGTGTTTTGCGCAGGCAAATGTTTCTATGTATCTACCTAAAATTATGCTACTAAACAAAAGTATGGTGTCAGTTTTGTTTGTTTTTATAGCTACCAGTTTGCCACATTTGTACTCGTTAGATTTAAAGATTGTGAAAAGTTAACAGTTCATTAGCAAAGCAGATCTCGTAGACAGAGATTTGCTAGTAGTCTGATTAATGGGCAGAATCCTCATGCTTTAAGTGAGCAAAAGTGAAAGATTAGCTAAATAAAAAGTATTTGATTGTTTTAAATTGTATGTTCAGCATTATATTTCTGCGTGGTATGATTAATAAGCAGACCAGAGTGCTGTAGGAAAAAAAGTAAAGGGAGGAAAAAGAGACAGTTTGGTCTCAGAACAATGGAAAGACATCATGAGTGGATCTCACACTTCAGGTCTGACTCTACCCACTGGACTAATGGAAATTCAGCATGGGAAGAGTTTTAGTTCTGTAATGAATTACTCTTGAAAATAACAGTATTTTGCTGTGGTCATTGCAGTACCTTTTGACGCTTCCTTTTTCTGTATTACGTTTACACCCAAGTCAACTTGTGCTTTTGGGACATGTCAGTAAATGCCTCACGAATTCTGACTCACTTTAGTGCAAATTCTTGCACTGCAGAGAGAATCATAGTAGGTATTACTTCAGAGTTTTTAGTTTTAACCCAGGAAATTTTGCCTACCAGAAAGTTCCTCTGATCCCTAAATGTCAGGAAACAGATAAGAAAAAGTAAAAGTGACTTTTTGGTGAAGAAAATGAATGTGTCCTGATTGCTCTGGGAATAAGTCCTTTGTGTTTGCAGTCTGTGGCGTAAAGGAAAAAGCCACCCTGTACTACTTGCATTAATCATTATAATTAACATATGATCGTCAGTGGCGTCCTAGATTATTTTGCAATGAAATTCTGAATTAACTTTTTAAGTTTAAAGTTCTTTCGACATTTTTGTCTATCACTTTGGTTAAAAGTTTATTACTTAACACAAAATGCATTGTCAACTAACTGATGAAAATGGCACCAGTGGGATTTGGCCCTCGTTTTATCTCTAATAAAGAGAGCGATGCAGCAGTACCTTAGTTCTTTAGTCTGTCCAGCTCTCTCAGCTCCTCATCCGTACACTCTGCTTAAACATGTAAGGTTCCAGAGCTTCAACTGATGTTAATATCGCCGTCAATGTCATCATGAATGTCAGCTCGTAGATCGCTAGCTGAGATGAGCCTCTGCTGTAACTCTGCGCAACTGTGTGCATAGCAGCATTGCATTCTGCAAATGTAAGTCCAAACTTTGCTGTCTCTACTAATTCTGTATTGGATTTCTCATTAACATTGACATTGAACATTGCTGGAGTATGGTGAGGGGAAAAAAGTCAGAGAAGAAGCTCTTGCGCTTTTGTTTTTAGCAGCTAACAGTGAAACCTGACCTTTGTGTTTGAGATTGTTGAATTTTTTTTCTCCTGTTAAACACCACAGTGTACCGCTATGAGATCAGCATGGTAGAAATCCACTAAATCAGGAGTTATAGTTAGTGACCCCATTTGCTGTGACCCCTACTTTGAGAACCCCTCACATCACAAAAATATCAACATAAACATGTTTAACATTTCAGGGTGGAGTTTTCCTTTGAGCTTTAACACAGAAAGTTATTAATACCCCTTGTCTCCAACTCATTTTTTTAAGTATTGGCCCATTTTTATTGTTCTCCCAAATGAAAAGGGAATGTCCCAAATTTGTTTAAGAGAACTTTCAGAATTCTCCCTTGTTCAGATCAGACATAACCTTACAGTCTGATGAGAGACATTCCAAAGTGTCACTGTGTGCTTAATAACTAAACGCGTGCACAGTAGAGTGGAAACACAGGGTCAGATAGCATCTGTGCTCATCACCCCATGACTTATGTTCAAGTCACAAGGTGCTGTCTTTCAATCTTCTTTTGACACAAGAACATCTGACACAAGAGTCATGGGAGGGAGCCTACAGCCTTGCAGCTGGTTTTAAAGACAGTTATGATCTCTTTGTTTTCTGAACAGAGGGCCTCCTGTAATATCTGAGCCTTTGCTTTCAACAAAAGGACACTCCTTTAGTTGATTTTCTTTAAACTGTACATTTGTTGTACAATCCTTCTGGGGTAGAGTCAAGGGTTCTTAGCTTCCTAAAATGGTTAAACTTGGAACCCTTCTGATAAGGAAACACTCAGCTGTAGAGTTCTGCATAAAACAGTTAAGGGCTTAAGTGGTTCTACATGACTGAAGTTGAAATTTCAACATCTTACTGCATCTGGTGTTCTCCTTCTGTAGAAGAATTCCCCATTACATTAGCTTTTTGGTTATAATTTAAATTGATTTATTTTTACTAAGATTTATGAGGTATCAATGCAAATCTGTTTCAATATCTTATGCCTCAAGGGCTAACAGTTGTATAATTTTCCTACAAGCAGAGTGACATTGAGATCATGCTGTGTCATTATGGTTAAGCTGTGATGTTGCTGTTAGTTTCCATCATGAAACATGATACACGTAGCACTGCAAATGGCTTAATTTACTTGGCTTTTATTTCATTAATTGAGCATATCATTGATCTGATTCTCCAAGTCTGACTATTTTATTGTCCTTTCTTTGGAACTAAATGGTGTACACTGGCCTTTCGAAGGCTTCTTGTTTGAGACCAGCTGTAGGCTGGGCAACAGTCACAGTTGTGCTTGCAGGTGTTGTGGTTCATGTTTTTGGATGGACAGCTGTGTGCCTCTTGTCCCCTCACTCAATCCCTGATTTGAGCTCATGTTTGGCAGACATAGCAGCTGTTGTTTCATGGGCTGTAGTTGAGCCAATGGAGATAGTTCTGCACTAGTCCCATTGCTGCCTATGTTCCATCATATGAAACCTCATAATAACAGTATCCGATGCAGCACTACACTCTGACACCAGAAGCAACCGAGATAATTTTAGCAATGTTAAAAAAAAACTGAAATACACTGACAATATCTGGTAAAGGCATACAGTCTGCCTTTTTTTCTCCAGTTTGCTTCACCACCATCAGTGTAGAGAATGTATTCGCCAGAGTTTGTGTGGGTATCCTCTCAGTAGTGAGTCCACCATCTGTGTCTGTTGTGCCCTTGCCAAATTAAAAAAACGTGCATCCAAAAGTGAGTGTCCTTCCAACCTGCTGCTGCATTGCCTCACTCTCAAGCTCTGGGAGATGCACGCTCTCAATCAGCCTGATGGAGACTGTTTTAGATTCTTGTTTGGACTTTTGGGCTTTTAAATAAAGATACAATCGAGAACATGGCTATTTTAAATGGAAAGACTAGCAGTATTGTCTTGCAGCTTAGAGGACAGCTTGTCACATTACTATCATAGGCAGAGCTTCTGAACAAAGCAAGACATCTTCTATTTCTTCTTTTTCTTTTCCTCCTTTAAATTTTTTTTTATTAAATATTTTTTACTTTATGGACCTTTTGCCATGTTCCTTGGCAGATTCTGTATACTATTATAAGAAATATCACTGTGAGCAGATCCGATTTGTGTCGATCTGCCAAACAAAAGGAATGCAGTATACATGTTGCCCACTCATGCTGAATTTAGAAAAGCTACTCACAATATTTTAGTTGAAATTGCAACTTTCTGATACTCTTCTATACAACTTTTTATTGTTTCAAATAAAACAGATGATTTTTTAACTATAGTAAAATGCAAAACTGCAAATGCCTGCCCCATTGTCTTAGTATGGTTGTTGATAGAATCAGATATGTACTCAAATGAAGTCCTATGCTGAAGTCTGCCATACTTTACCAGTACAACCTTACAATAAGCTTTTATCACAGTAATGAAGGGAAACCCATTGGCACAATTTGACTTTTGTTTGCTTTTGATGGAACTGTACTGCCAAAGAGCCTCCAGCATAATAATTTCTGTGTCCAGAAATGGAAGAAAGGAAGCTTGCTATTTGTTTTTAAAAACATGGCTGGTGCTGATGGCCAAGTATAATTAGTGCACAGGGCAGATTTATACACACTTTGTAGCTACACTGTCTTTCAGTTATACTGTATCCCATGTATTTAGTATCTGTGAATTTGTGAATGTTGAGAAGATCAATGTGATGGACTTTAATTTCACAGAACAGTCATGGAATAGAAGAACATTGTACCTTTTGTATTTTGTCTCTCTTTGTGACCATGAAATATAAAAGAACATATAAAGAAAGAACATATGATCTAATGCAGTGTGCATGTGGGGTGGTTATGAATAGAACTGCTCTTTCATTTATCACAAAGCATCACTATAAACAGGAAGCATAAGGATGCTGGGCCTGATGCCGAGAGATTTCCCTTCAGAAGAGCAGCAGGGAGAAGGTGTGCTAGCGTCTGTATGGACAGCTGTGTGGGGGTGGAAAGACATAAACGTAAACGCAAGGTGAAGGTCAGCAAGCTCTAATGGCACACTGGAATACGTAAAAAGCCATGTGTCCAACATGTCAACAGTCAGTTAGGGCAAAGGTCCAGCAGATGATGCTAAATTAGTTAAATATGAATCGAATGTCACCTTGTTAAATCTAAAATGATAATACTTTGATGCTACAGATGCAGACTGCAATTGCAGTAATTTATCATGTGGTTTATGGTTCACAGGAGGCATGCATATGGACTGAAATTGTCTCCATCTGTAGAGCACAATTGTAATGAGGCTTGCATATGGAGACATATTATGTGATGGTTTCCAACCATCTTTTCAGCCAGGTTCTGGTGATGATAGACACTCTTTTCGATCACATTATGTACAGTGAAATTCTGATTAGTTTTGGAATCAACCCCTTATAAAGAGAGGTATAGGTATGGCACATTGCTCTTGAAGGATATTGTTATTCACCTTTGCCAAAGACAAGGATTTTAGGGGGCATTCATATAGATGTAAATTGTTTTGGTAGCTGTGTTGATGACCATGGTACCCTATTCAAATATCCTCGTCCTCATGCTATCCAAAGCTAATGGGGTGTCTCATACACAGTAAATAATTTATGTAATATCTACAATAACATTCATTGTAATACATTACCTACACTTCAGTATAACAGCCTGTGTTTTTCTGGTGTATAAAAACTGTAACATGGCTATAGCCTTTACTGTAAAAACTCAAATTTTATTGGTCGCATACACAACTATACACTGTACGATGTGCAGTGAAATACTTTTTCCGACTGTCCATGACATAAAAATCGAATTTACATAAATCAGAATTTATTTATATACAGGTAGGAAAGGAAAAATACAAAAATATGATATGATATATGGGATACAAAGATCAGTGGCAGAAACAGCATGACTGTATTTTGTGTGCAAAACTTTGGGTGCAAAACTATGAACGATTTAGTGTAAAACTTTGCATCAAAGGCAGCAAAGCACCTTAAATTGTTTTTTCCTCCTAACTTTTCATTAAATGTTATAGCTTCGATAATATAAGCAAACGAGGTTAAGTAAAGGAGACGTGTAAGCCCTGCTAGCCCTGCTAGCTAATTTGCTAGTTAGCCACCTAATAGGCTGCTACTTTAAAATAGATAATCCATATTGCTGATGGTAGTTACTTCAATATGAATTCAAAATATGAATTATAACCATTTTCCATCATGAGAGCAACTTTGACTGCTTTTCCTGCCCCTTCTTACAATTATACTATCACAATGCCATGTTAGTGCGCAAAAATCAGGTCTTTATTTCCCTGTCTCCTTAACCCAAAATCTCTTGTTACATTTATTCTCTGGCAAATGCTTAAAAGCAGCTATATTTGTGAAAAGAATGTGTGTATCCACACACCAAAGGCTTAGTGTCTGACATTAGGGTAAAGCTCAGACAAATATAATTATTCTAACAAAAATTTAAACTCTATGACTGAATGGATCTGATATATTTTTATAGTCATTGAGGCATTATTCCTAACCCAGGTCTTTAATTCAATTCAGTTCAATTTTATTTGTATAACACTTTTAACAATGGACATCGTCACAAAGCAGCTTTATAGAAATCTGGAAATAAAATTTAAATTTATCCCTAACATGCAAGCCAGAGGCAACAGTGGCAAGGAGAAAGTCCCTGAGGTGACAAAAAGAAGAAACCTTGAGAGGAACCAGACTCAGAAGGGAACTCATCCTCATCTGGCTGACACCCAGCGTGAATAAGAGTGTGATTATAAATCATTTAACTTCTATAAATGTATGCTATAAAGTCAAGCAGTGCTAAGTGTGTTAAAAGAAACTTGAGTATGAGCATCGTTAGAGTTTTAACTTGAAGGTTTTTAATCTTCTAGTGTGAACAGAAGTGTGCCACATGCCTCATCAGTACACAGTTATGTTTTATTCCATATTGGTTGTCAGAAACGGATGTTATTTACGAGGGCATTTGCTGATCACAGCCTTTTTGGATTTATTATAAGAACGGAAATTCATAATAGGTTCTTCTCCCCACATTTGTGGTTACTTTGTTCTTAAGAGTGGAAACTGTTTCAGTAGCAGCACTCAACTGCTATATCAGTACAGAAGACCCCTTTCATATCATTTTAGAATATTTCATACTATTTAAATTTTACAGCTGACTAAGACTTTTGCCTAAGATTAACTCCTCGTTAATCTTATAAACTATATTTGAGAAACTGTGTACAATTGGCTCAGTTGCTCATATGGGCATTTCATTTGAGTATAATTAATTATCATATTCCTTTTCCTTTTTATTTTATTTTATTTTATTAAAACATTCAACTTTGTTTATTTTTGATCACCATTACGGAGTACGAAATGCATTTAACCCTGGAAGACTGTAAGCAAATTAAAGACAGTATTAGCAAATTTTATATAATTAAAATATAAGTTGTTTTCTGCCTGAAGTCTACACATCCAAATGCTTCAGAGGAAATAGCATGATAATGACCTGCAAATTATGTGAGTCAAACCTGTGGATATATCAGCATTTAACATCCAAACTGCAGAAACATGTACACGTTAGCCATTACCCAGCTGAGTGAGCTAAACTACTAGCCAGATCTATGAGGTTACAACGTATGAAAGCTTAGTATTAAACTTAAGATGTAGTTGATTTTCAGTAGTTATTGTCTGTTGTGTTAACTATAACAAAATGCTGCTACAGCCTTTAGGTAAAGCTCAGGACAATGTATTAAGTACATACTTGCTAGATAGCTAACTACGAAGCTAGAAACATCTTTGAAGTAAAATGAGCGAGCTAGCTCTAGCTAGCTAAGGAGCCTTGCAAGCTACTAAAACCCCAACAGCATTTGGCTAAGTTAGCTAGCCGGCTAATATTACCTTTCTTTATACACCCGATATTCCTCGTGGTCATCCCTTCTGCATGGCTAACTTGGTTAGTTAACGTAATTGTTTATAAAAATGCATTGTAGACATGTAAAAAAGCAATTTGTTTGTTTTTCACTGGACACCTTATTTACACTTACTTGAATAATTTGCTTGATTGCTTCATTAATTTTACGTGTACTTAAGTGAATTATTACTACAATATCAGTATTTTAACTTGTCAGTGTATTATCTTTCCACCACTGGTTAGATGAGCATGATCCTTTAAACAGTGTTTAGCGTAGTTTCATGTGCTCTATATCTGATTTCACGTTTCTGTGTTCACTTTGAGCAATGCAAGAGAGTTCTCAGAGTAATCAGGAAGTGGCCTTTCTGACAGGCCTTTCTGACAGTGCACTATGGTTAGCTTACCACTGTGGTGTAATTATACACGAGAAATTACTGATGTAAGGTGTAAGATGCATGATGAAACGAATTCATGCGTAAACTTCTGGTAATTGAGCATTTTCATGCTTAATCGTTTTCCCCCTTTTTGCATATGAAACAAGTTGCATGCCATATACCAATCCACAGGTGATTCACAGCTCTTTTGCTTGCATTTCTTAATTTAGCCATATGAAAAGTGGCAAACCACTGTTTTTATCACATTCACACCACTGGCTTTCAGTGTAACATAGGCACTGTGTGTTCTTCAATAACACAAACTCTATCTTTGAATGCTGTGAAGAATCTATGTGGCACTAGGTTAAAGTTTTCTGAATGGGCTATTGCTGAAGAATTGCCTCACTCTACAGTATAGGCCTTTGTTTCAGAGGCAATAGGAGACTGTGACCTTAAAGGGAAGCTCTAGCAAACTGTGGGGTTTCACTTCAATAGTTACTAAACTGTCACCTGGACACCTGTTTCATAATGCACTCATGCAATGGGTAACATTAACATACTAATGGGGTACAGCCTGGAAGGGAAGTGATTGCTGTGAATCAGATTTCAGTAATCATATTTAACAACCATATTCAGCATTCTTGCTTCTACTGCTATCTTTATTACAGATACACTAGTATGTGTACATAATAATGTTTTACATTACGGTTCCCTTATTCCCTTATCTAACATTAAGTATTCCACTAATTAACAAATTAACTAATTATCACCAATAAACTATAATTAATGCTAAAAAAGTGAATCATTTTTTAAATTGCACTTAGGGTTTATTCTATCCATTGCTAAAAATAAATCCACCTAAATTAGCATAAATTATGCTTGTAAATGTTGAACTCTGATACTCAGATCTCTGGAGTATAAATTTTAAAACTTGCTACTCATGTGGGAATTTTCGACAGTTAACAATTCGCAAACATGTTAATTAAGTTAACTCACTGTTGATGTAATTTTACTTATGAATGGGATAAACACTTTTTTTATGCCGGAGTTGATTATTTGGTTGCTTTGGTTTATTTTATTTTTTTTTTTAAAAAACCATCAAGTAATATGAGTTTTATTTACTTTTATGTAAATAATGTTACTTAAGGTTCATTAATGTTCAAGTTTTTAGTTTGTTCATGTTAAGTAATGCTTAAATAATGGCAGTGAAGGGAACCTTAATGTAAAGCATTACCATTTACACTAAAGTATTCTGCAAAAGAAGTACAAAAGTTCAGCTATAATTATGCTGTAAAGCTCATACCCTTGTTATTTTACTGGGGCGGTGGATATGACACACTTTCTCATGACTCAAATCATTCTTTGCTAATTATCTCATTAGTGAGCATGCATCAGGTCAGACGGCATTAATTATCCCAGATATACAGCATCCACCGTGAAACAAGTCCCTGTTGGACACAAGGCAGTTCAAGGAGATGTACTAGAGGTAAAAAAAAAGATCACATGTAAGAAATTATGTTCTGGTATGAATATAGGGATTATGTTTTGTGGTGGAGCTAAAGAATAAGTATGGAATAGCATATTACTTCGCAAACCCTAGTTGCCATTGTTGTAATTTTGTATTAGGTAAACTCCTTCTAAGGGTATTAAGTCTTATGCTGGTTTCACAGTTACCCCAAATGTACAATTTCATATTTTCTTCACTGTAGAATATGATCGTCTGTTATGTAACATGCTAATAAGTGACCAAGAAAGACCTTTCGCAATTCTATTCTTTTCAAACCCTTACTATGCAAGGGAACAGTATACTCATCTTCTCTCCCACATAGCTTAAATGTTTCCACACACTCCTGTGAAAGCATCAGAGAGGTGTTTTATCCATCATACAGCTCTCTCTGTGAGATGTTCTCCATTTTGTCACCAGTCATGTTAATACATTGTATACAAGCCAAAGTATGTCATATCTTTGATTGTGAGTCACATCATGGAACACAGAGTATCACTTCTTGGCTCTGTAGCTTCATGTCCGCCCACACGGTTTTAGTCAGCTCAAGCACGAACCCCTCCCATGATAAGCCATGTGCAACAAGAAAAAGAGACAGTGTTACAATATGCTAAAGAAACATCAATGTTTACCCTTGAGTAATATATGCCGCTCATTGAGGGTGTCAGAGTTAATGTGGTGTGACAGAATTGAATGTGGAAAATCAATATGGGGTCACAGTGCAATTAAAGAGAGAGAGAAAAAAAATCAGGTTATTTTACAACAGACAGTTCCACTGTCTTAGATTGAAAGATGATGAATGATGTTTTTGCTGTCCGTTGAGTGTGTGTGCTATCATTTGTCCATGTTGATTGCAGGTTGAAGGCACTGGTTTCTACAGGAGGCAGGAATGTACAACTTGCTTGTGACTGGTAAGACACCTTTTCATTTCCTTAATGCTGTAAGCAATCATACAAAATACATACCATCCTCAGATTTGGTTCCTTCCTACTGTGTTGTGCTGCCTCCCACTGGCAATACTGTGGTTGTGTCATGCCATACCGCTCCTGGAGGATCACAGAACAACACTGTTCTTGGCTTAGTCTAGCCTCAGCCTTAGACATGCATTTATGACATGCATTCAGCGCTCGTTTCCTGTGTTTCTCCAAAAAGCTTAGAAAATGTGTGTTTTCATGCATTTACATTAGGGCTAAAATTAAAAGATAATATCTTGCTCATTTGAATGTTGAGTTTTTGGCCTTAAATGCATAAATATATATATATATTTAAAAAAGCTAGGGAAATATACTCTTTTTCTTGTATTTGTGAACTGTTTTGAAACTTGTATTTTAAAAATAGGAAGTGGTTATACCTAAAGAAAAACTGAAATACATAAATAACTGGCTTAGTATTCTAAATCAAAATCAAATTGAATCATAAGGCTCATAACATATACATAAAATATCTAATAATACATATACTGCTAAAACATATTGCTCTGTCATGTAAAAAAGATGGAAAATTACTGAAACATATGATGGATCATTCATATGTCAAATGCCTTGAATGACACTTCATGATCGTGCATTCTGATGCCTTCCAGTGCTCTTCTCAAGAAAATAGTGTGACACATCTACTGTAAAGACATTTGGGATGTGCGTTCCTGGTATCTTGCACTTTCCTGCTGTATATTGCATAAGAAGCCCATTAGAAGTGGTAGCCACACCTCCATCCAATTAAAAGCAGCAGTGTCACTTGGTCCCAGTCTTATTCGCTGTCAGTGGTGGAAGGAGATGATTTAGAGCTATGGTCTTCCAGTATTGCAGTTTATTGTGGTTTATGTAAAGAAACTGACATTAGGATGAATTTCTCTTCAGTAGCATGGTGGCTATTCTCTCCATGTCTGTGTAAGGTTCATCTGACTTCTCTGGATTCTCCCAAAAAAATCTAAATTGCCACTAGGAGTGAATGAGTGTGGGAATATGTAGTTACTGAATGTGAGTGAATTAATTCAAATTATTTAGGCTATTTATAGTAATATAACCATCATTTTCTGAGATTTTTTTAAGATTCAGTAACTTGTGTGATATGTGATCTCTTGCTCTCCTCTCTGCAGGCTTTTCTCCCATGTAGATGACCCTTTTCTGGACGACCCCTTACCCAGAGAGTATGTACTCTACCTACGGCCTAGTGGCCCTCTTCAGAACCAGCTGTCTCACTTCTGGCAGCAGTCACGCCTCACCTGCGGCAAGAACAAAGCCCACAACATATTTCCTCACATCACACTCTGTCAGTTCTTCATGGTGAGCTTTTTCTGACAGTTTATTTTCATACCTTTTTCGTGGCCTTCTCAGAATCTTTTCTTTATCCTTTAAACATGTACCATATACTGTACATAACAGAATACCAAGTGATATGGTGGATGCTATTTCCTGAACTTGTATTACTGTTGAAATGACACCAAACTTTACATACAAATATACTATGACATGCATACAAATGATCAGCTTTTATACTTTGAGCCATGTTCCTAACTGCATTGCTTGATTCAGTCCAGCACAGAATTTCTGCAAAAAATCCACTGAATGTCTAACATAGGTTTGAGGAGAGAAGGACCACAGACCATGTCTTTCCCATGTTATTGCCTCATTCATACTATTGTACCAAAAAGAAACATTTCTGTGTTGCTACAATAACATATCTCTAGCAGTATTTTGGTTCAAGTTTGCTGGTGTTAGTTTGAGTAGCTGAGCATTACCATGAGTTGTATGCTCATAATGTTATCATATTTCTCTCTTGCCCAGTGTGCAGACAGTAAGGTGGAAGCTCTATGTGGGGCTTTGCAGTCCACAGTTAATCAGTGGAGAGGCCGCTTCCCTAGCCCTTTGCCCTTAGAGCTCTACACCTCTTCAAATTTTATCGGCCTCTTCGTCGAGGAGCAGGTGGCTGAGACCCTGAAGAAATTTGCTTTCGACTTTGCTGCAGAAGCTGCCACTAAAGCAGGTAGAGCTAGCAGTGTAAAGAGTAGTTGATTAGACTTCATCCAGCAGCCTTAATGTATATTGGTAATTACAATAAGTTGCACCAATTCAGAACACGTTGTACAACAGTTTAGAGACCTTCATTCCCGATATCGCACACTCACCTCTTTCAAAACTGCTACTTTTATTTAGAGACATTATCAAAGTGACTTTTTTTGCCCTGTACATTTCTATTTTCCTCTCTTTCTAGCCTTTCATGGTTCACTGTTCTTAAGAGTCCCTGTGAAGAAGGCCATTCCCATTAACTTTTTTTCTGGTTAATCTTTTGCTGATTGCAAAATACTGACATATTACTTCTCATTGTAAATCACCACCTTGATGGATCACATAATAATGAATTGTTCACTGATTTAAATGATCACAGTACAAGCTCACTACATTCGAAAGGAAATGAGCTTGAAAGGATGTGAGCTAATGGAAACTTCTCATCATCTCACAGATGTACAAGTGGAGCCACATAAGAAGCAGCTGCATGTGACTCTAGCCTACAACTTTCCAAGCAGCCATTTGGCTTCCTTGGAGAAATTGGCGAGAGGAATTGAAGTCAAGCTCAGTTGTGACTGGCTTGCTGTTCTCTTCTCACGGGATGTCAGATTTGCAAATCATGAGGTAGGTTTTGGAGATTAATTCTATTAATTAATTTGAAATTAATTCTATTAATTAATTTGAAAGACTGTACAATGACTGTTCAAATAATTGTGGACTTTTTAGACCCAGATTGAGCCTATGCAATTCAGGGCTACATAACTGTTGATGTAACATACTAGCTATACTTAGTCCATGTCTTGGAGCAAAATATGGATGTCTAAAAACTCTTCTCTCTTTGTTTCCAGACTCTGAAGGTGATGTACTCATACATTCCTCAGAATGAAGATGAGCTGGAGCTGGTACCAGGGGATTTTATTTTCACCTCTCCAGTGGAGCATATGAGCACCAGTGAAGGATGGGTGTACGGCACCTCTCTGAGTACAGGGCTTTCCGGGCTGCTTCCTGAAAATTATGTCAATCGGGCTGACGAGTGTGACACCTGGGTCTTCCATGGGTGAGCATGTTTAACACTCACTATCTTTTTATTTAGTAATGGGTAAAATGATTTCAATAAGAGAAGTTCTTCATTCATTGATTCATCTTCTGTAAGCATTTTATCCTGGTCAGAGTTACAGTCGATCCAGAGTTTATTCCGGGAGCACTGGGCATGATTTGAGAGACATTCACATTCTCTCTCTCTCTCTCTCTCTCTCTCTCTCTCTCTCTCTCTCTCTCACACACACACACACACACACATACACAGTGGCATGTTTTTTGGACAGGACCTGGGGGAAATACATGTGGATGTAGGGGAGTATGTAGGGGAGAGCACAGAAATTCTATACAGACATCAAATCAAGATTAGGATCGACCCTGGGACCCTGGATGTTTTGTATCATATTTTAATAAAGGTCAAAACGATATAAACATAATCTCAGATCCAATGACTGTTCCACTGTTGTAGTATTGTCAGAGGTTTAAGCATCACAGGAAGGTTACTCTGTTTCATTATACACAGGTCGCACTCATTCTTCAGTGCCTTGCCTTCAGAAAAAAGCAACAAAGAGAGCAGAACACTGGATGGGCTGCTCAGCATTCAGTGCCTAGAAAATTCAAAAGCTGGAGACTCATCTATTATGAATGTGGTCTGCCAACCTATGCAGGTGCCATTTTTATAATGACTATCACTTACTATCAGATAACATGACAATTATGATGTTAAATGCTTTGTATGCTATACACACATATAATTTAACATTTCTTCAATAGCCAAGAATAGTATAATAGAATAATTCTTCTTAGATTAAAAAGCTCACTGAGGATTCCTGCACTGAGGTAAATGAACAATAAAGTGAAGGTGTGTATTTTGACTGCAAATGGCTTTGTGTTGGTACAGGTACTCAGAGTTAACAGTCACTCTCAGTCCCCTAAAAGAACCCTGTTTGTATGTCGTCATGGAGAGAGAATGGATGTGGTGTTCGGGAAACACTGGCTTTCACAGTGCTCAGATGCCAAAGGTAGTGGGACCTATACCACTCACACAATCTCTCTCTCTCTCTCTCACACATACAAATAGATGAAGAGTGACTTCAGCCTAATTTGGTCTTTCTGCAGGCAGATATGTGCGAAGTAACCTGAACATGCCCCCTTTTCTGCCTGCTTGGGGTGGAAACCGAGATTATGACATGGACGCTCCCATTACAGTGTTTGGAGCAATACAGGCTAGGACTGTGGGTACGTGGGAACTTTTCACTCTACATTTTTTTTTTAACTAAACAGTTCAGGGAAGCTTTGAGTGACTGAATGTGTGTTGCAGGTGAGGCATTACTGGAGAATAATACTACTATTGACATTGTATACTGCTCACCCAGTCTCCGCTGCGTCCAAACAGCCCACGAGATTCTCAAAGGTATTTGTTTAATTAGTAATTATTGTATTATTGTGATTATCCATTACAGTAATTGTGTAATCCATTACTGTAATACACAGTAATTATCCATTACTGTGTCCTATAGTGTTGTAAAAAATAGTATAATAATAGTCTATTTTTACCCACCAAATTTGTATTTATTTGAGCAAATATATAGTCATACATATGGATATTATGACAAATTCAGTAGCCCAATATATGAGTTCTGGTGTTACTGGGTCATAGTACAGCTTTTGGCACTTTCAAATATAGAATACTTTCAGCCAAGTTAGAAAATTGTGTAGGACTTTCTGGAACAGTCCTTGTTTAGGTAGTATTTTGAAGGTCAACGTCACTCTGTCATCATTGGCATGAATCCCCTAGGGATCAGTTCTTCAACCCCTTACATTTAAAAATGTATATGCTCCCATTAGGTCAAATCCTACATAACAACAAAAATTACTTACCATATTTATGGTATGTACATTCAAATATATAATGCTATTTCACCAAATGATTATGGCCCAATAGACTTGTATGTGAATCTGGGGTCACTGTGTAAAAAAACATAAATAATTGGATGAATCCAGGGATACTGGGCATGAAGTGGGAGTACACCCTGGAACCCTGGATGGGACGCCAGTCCATTGCAGTGCACTATGCACACATACACACATTCACACCTAGAGCCATTTTAGAGTCGCTGATCCAGCTACTGTCATGTAACCTGAAGCTGGATTAGCCTGAGTGTGTAATTACATGGACCTGGCAAGAAATAAAATGGAGGAAAAATTAAAAAAAAAAAAACTAAAATGTTGGTAGGCTGACAGGTATGAGTCCTGTGAAACAGACCAGTTATTATTACTTATTTCAAAAACATTTGAAAAGGTAAAATCAGAGTATTAATCAATGCAGTGAAAGAACCTTGGAACTAGGCAAAATTACTCATCACTCCACCTAGAAGATAAACCCATAATATTGTTCCTCAAGGTGGCACTATAGGTTTTATTTTAACACTTGGAATCTAAAATGTTGACTTAGAATGCCCAGTGTGAGTCCACGTCATGATGTTTTTATTGTATACCTTTTTTTAAATGATGGATGATATTTTAAATTATTCATGAATGCTTTTAAAATATATGGATCACTGATCATACGATGGATCATTCTCATTCTCATTTTGATTGTGTGTATTCAATTCCTCAATTCATGGGTTTGACTATACACAGAAAACTTTTTTACCCTCTTACCTAAGCACAATGTTTTCTGATCTTCTATCTGCCTTTCTATGTACAGGTATGAAGCGGGAAGGGAAGTCGAGGATACGAGTGGAGCCAGGGTTATTTGAATGGACAAAATGGGTCTCTGGAAATTCTTTACCTGCATGGATATCTCCTATAGGCCTTGCTGCAGCCAATCTCAGTGTTGACACAACTTACAAGTACAGACTGAAATCAACTGAATATTATTTTATAGTATATTATTTTAATATCTACATACCATGTAACTACTATGGCAATCAAACATAAATCCTCAGAAGAAATATTTCTATATTCACAGACCTCATATACCCATTACTAAACTAAATGTGTCTGAGTCCTATGACACCTACATGAGCCGCAGTTACAGAGTGACCAAAGACATCCTGGCAGACTGCAAAAATAAGGGTGAGTGCCAAATAAGTGTGCTTCCTTAAACGATTTATGGTTGTGGTTCAAGTAAGTGCTCAGGGTTCTTGTGTTTCTGTTGATAGGAAACAACATTCTCATCGTGGCCCATGCTTCATCTCTAGAGGCCTGCACCCGCCAGCTCCAAGGCCTCACCCCACACAACGCCAAAGAGTTTGTCCAAGTCGTCAGGAAGGTGTGGTTCTTTCTTTCTTGCTTTCAGAATAGTATCCATAGCTTTTGATAACCTTTTTAAATGTAACCTCTTTATGGACATACAGCATTTTGGAAAAAGCACATGGTGCACGATGCACCAAACATACCCACACAATTTCATAGGAGACATTATTTACCGTAGGCAAACTCCTATTTTCCTACCAAAATTATACTGCTACTAAAGTGTTCATTTCTCCTACCAGATTCCATATTTGGGTCTATGTGCATGTGAAGAGCAAGACACTGGTGTGTGGCAGCTGGTAGACCCACCTATCCTCCCCCTCACACACGGACCCAATCACAGCTTCAGCTGGAGGGAGACTCTACAGCAGGAATGACATTCCCTGACCTGTCTGCTGACAGCTCTGTAGGGCTGTGCATCCTGCTGTCTTAGGTGTACTGGGACTCGGATCAACATTTTTGTGCTTGTGTGATTAACATGGGACATTAACATCATGTTTTACGTTTACGAGTGGACAGTAAACTGATGGATGTATTTTATTTAAATATGTGATATAGTTATCTTGGATGCAGGGTATTCTCAGGGCATTGTTAATCCCTCTAGGTGAGGCATAAGACCAATGGCACAAACGGCATAATTCACCCAGACTGTCTACAGACCTGAGTTTGGGGACAGAAGCATAAAACAGATCTGTTAAAAACTTGATTCTTGTGTAAAATTGTTCCTTGATCTGTCAAAAATATGACTGGCAGGGTAATATGTGCAACTCTCTTAGCACTTTTTATAGTCATGCTATGCATATTAACTTGATTAAACTATAACATTGTATTAAGGCACTGCTTTGTGATTTACTTTTAATTTCTGTAAGTAAATAAAGACATTCACTAGCAAGCAGCCTAACAACCTTTTGAATGCACAAACATGCTGAGGTCTAGCTAAAATGTTGGTTTATTAAAGAGAGAAAGGGCCTGTTGTACATCTTACTAGATGAAAAATTGTATTGATATGTGACAGCTGGATGAACTCCAAGAAGAGCACATGTATTTAATGCAAAGGTTTGCGTACCGTATGCAAAATCCAGAAGGTTTTGTTAATAAAAGTGATCAAAATTCATACAATATAGTCCAAACCTCCAATAATAAAACCACGGAGTTACTTATATGTCTTAAATGCAAATGTCTGCATTGGCTTCTTTGTGTTTTGCTATAGAAAACCTGGATTACATTTTAAAGCAATTGAGTTCTCTATACTAGAAAAAAAGAGTACTCTGGTTTAATCAAAGGCAATAGCAAAGAATAAATGAGTGAATGAATGAAGGAATGAATTAAAAAACAAACAGGCTTTAGAAGCAAGTCAAATAAAAGTCTACATTTATATTTTGTTCAATAATATAATTTTTAATTATTTATTCATTAATATATCAACATACATCAACAGACCATTTTATGATAATGAAATGACATTTGTAAAACCTAATTCACATTAAATGTCTATATAAAGTATTTAAGTCAATTTACAGTAGGTAAAATGTGCTTCTTACTTGATAATCTTGTTTGGTTATATAGTGATATTGAAGTCTGTCATTAATAGTGGTTTAAACCTGTTATGGCACCAGCCAAATTTGACCAAAGTCTCCCTGTTTTTCAACCTTTCAAGTTCAGGTTTTAATGTTTCCAGATCTACACAAAAACAACAGTTAATGTTCACATCAAGCATTAGAATGGGGGAAATAATGTGATCTCTGTGACTTTAACCATGGTATGGTTGTTGGTGCCAGATGGGCTTATTTGAGTATTTCAGAAACTGTTGATCTCCTGGGATTTTCACACACAGCAGTCTATAGAGTTTATACAGAATGGTGCAAAAAACATCCTGTAGCAGAGGGTCTGCAGGCTGAAACACCTTATTCGTGAGAGAGATCAGAGGAGAATGACCACAATGGTCTGAGCTGAAAGAAAATCTATCGTAACTTAAATAAGCACTCTTTACAACCGTGGTGAGCAGAAAGGCATCTCAGAACACACATCACATCAAACCTTGAGGTGGATGAGCTACAACAGCAGATCACATCAGGTTCCACTCCTGTCAGCCAAGAACAAGAATCTGTGATTATCATGGACACAGACTCACCAAAACTGGACAGTTGAAGACCAGGCGATTTTTTTCCTAACCTTCAACTGTCCAGTCTGGGTGAGTCTGTGCCCTTCAGATTTTTGTTCTTGGCTCACAGGAATGGAACCCAATGTTGTCTTCTGCTGCTTGTAGCCCATCCACCTCAGTTTAGTGTTTTGTGCACGTCGAGATCCGTTTCTGTTCACCACGGTCGTAAATAGTGATTGTATGAGCTACTATATCCTTTCTGGTAGCTTAAACCAATCTGGCCATTTTATCTGACCTCTCTTATCAACGAGACGTTTCCACCCACAGAACAGTCGCATAATCAGTGTTTTTGTGTTTTTTGCACTATTCTGTGTATTCTCTAGAAACTGTTCTGTGTGAAAGAGACATGACAGTTTTTTCCCCCCATTGTGATGTTTGGTGTGAACATGACCTGAAGCACTTGACCTGCATGTGCATGATTTTATGCATTGTGCTGCTGCCATATGATTGAATGATTGGGTGACTGCATAAATGAGCAGGTGTTAAGGTGTTCCTATTTTTAGCAAAAAAACCCACTCCAAACCTGACAGCTAGATCTAACCAAAGTAATAAAATGAGCAGAAACATGCAATCAAACTATAGCATTTGCACATGGATATTGTCTTTGCCACCCCAAACAAGCTCTGTGTCTCACCTTGGCCACCCAATCAGAGTGTTGCAGCTCTGCAGATAAGTTTTTCTTCCATGTAACTCTTTTATATGCACAAATGAGAAATAGTCCTTTTACACATCACTTTCACAGTGTCGCAAACCACGAATCAGGGCAAGCCTTATGTAATCCTAAATCTTAGGAAGAGTTGGATTGGATGGGATAAGTGTCAATCTTCTGACATAACAAGTTAGATTGTGTACCGTGTCTTTGCAACCAAACACAGTCTGCACTTGGGAGAGAGACAGGTGAAGCTGTAAAAAACCCTAAAGAATGTTTACCAACATATATCGTCAGACTTGAAAGTATCTCTCGTTTCGTCAATAATTCTTTAGTGATTTGGAGAATTTGAAGATACTACTGATATTTTCTGAGCATTTGTTCTTAATTGGAAACAGGATGATGGTGCCTAAATCACTAGGGGGCAAATATGAATTACGTGAGAGAAGAGAGAATATTTTCTATAGTCTCTAGAATATTTTGGCTTAGACAGGAAAACATTATTCTGCATTCATGTGGCTGTGAAACTAATCTGAAAATTACAGAGGGATTTAAACATCAGGAGGGCACTTTAGGAGGTTTTTAATTCTGAAGGCCATGAGCACTACTTCATGTTCATCAATTAAAAAAAAAACAGCCTCAAACTTAGACAATTTATTTACATACACCATCATTTTCTAAATTTTTTTACATATTATGTTTTACACGATCACAAAACTTATATTATGGGAGTCACTCCTAGCAAACAAATGGATGAATTAAATATTAGGAATTATTCTGGGATTCAAGTTTTGACTGTACATTTGCAACAGATTTTAGCAGTAGTTTGCTGACCTGAGGAAAATTTAAACTGTTAGAATTAATTTGGACTGAATTAAGTCAAATCACATGGGTTTTTATTGTCATTCTTCTGTATACACTCACCGTCCACTTTATTAGGTACACCTGCACGTTCATGCGGTTAACTAATTAGCCAACCATGTGGCAGCAGCGCAGTGCAGGTACAGGTCAAGTGCTTCAGTTAATGTTAACACCAGAATGAACATGATAGATCAAATCAGAATCTTCAAATCTGGCCATCGAGGTCCACTGTCCTGCAGAGTTTTGTTCCAAACCTAATCAAACACACCTGAACAAGCTAACCAAGATCTTCAGGATTACAGGTAGGTGAGTTTCGAGGTTGGAGCTAAACTGCAGATTTGAAGAAACCCGTGATAGATCATGCTTCACTGTTGTCAGTATCAAATGTAGTAACATTTTAGACCTCAGTGACAAGCATAAGTTATTGTATGTCAATTATAAATGCAATTAATGTTTTTATTATTTGTTATGCTTACAGAACATCTNCATCTGTTCATTTCTCAAAATGCATGAACAAAGTAGGCTTTTCTCCAGATTTCTACTAGCCCTAGCTCTGGAACCAGAAGAATCTCAAACTCAATTTTTTTAAAGCAGAATGACACACTAGAGGACTTATTTCTGTGAAAATGTCAGGTTCTTATCTGGTCCCACACCAGAGATATTCAACCCAAAAATGAGGGGAATTTTAAAAAGTTGCACTTTCTTACTCCCATAAAAAAATAAAATAAAATACGCAATCTTGAGCATTACATTAGGACGTAAGTTCTAAATCTAAGGAACAAGAATTTGTGAAATGTTGATATATGTACCCGCACCTTGTAATGTGCTGTAGAGTATTTGTTCCAAGGAGCTAAGACCACCCTGAGCCGAGATATTGAGCTTTATGTAAACAGCTGTATAACCAAAATTTGTTGTGTGCCATGACATAAAGATGGCCGTCATGGTTAAACCAAGTGAAATAAGTATAAATTTTTTTTAATAGTTTTGCAATGCCAGTACATAGAGGTAATCACTCAAAAAAAAAACAGTATTAGGGGACTCTGGAACACATTTACATTTAATTAAATTAATTAATGTAAATGTAACTGTATCCCACAATCAGTATTGGGTGGCTCTGTTCTAGACTACAAACTGAGATTGTGAAGTTATGGCACAGGAAGAGGCTGATCAGCTCTACCTCTCACTTCTTGGCTTGAATTTTCTTGAAGTTCTGTTAAATGACATAACGATCAGTGGTAAACCTTTCTTCCTTTTTCTTCATGACTCCTTACTGTCTGTTATGGATGTGATTTGTACCCTGATCAATTGAAGATATTTGTTTTCCAATTTCAGTGTTGTCCTCTTCCTAGAGCTCTCAAATTAAATTGGAATAAAGGCATTTAATCTCCAAATTAACCAGTGGCTGCCAATTAAGATTAGAATGGGCACTAGTATAATTTTTTCCCCATTTTACTAATGGAGATAAAGAATGCAATGTAAATAAAAGTCTCAAGGTTCGGTGTGTACTCTGAGATGATTTTCTGCTCACTGTGGTTGTGAAGAGTGCTTATTTGACCATTCTCCTTTAACCTCTCTCCTCATCGAGGCATTTCTGCCCGCAGATCTGCTGCTCAGTAGATGTTTTTAGTACCATTCTGTGTAAACTCTAGAGAATGTTATACATGAAAATCCAAGGAAATCAGCAGTTTCTAAAAACTAGCCCATCTGGCACCAACAACCATGCCAAGGTTAAAGTTACAGAGATCACATTTTTTCCCCATTCTGATATTTAATGTGAACATTAACTGAAGCTCTGCACCTGTATCTGCATGATTTTATGCATTGTGCTGCTGCCACATGATTTAATGATTGGATAACTTCAAAAATGAGCAAGTGTACAGGTGTCCCTATTAAAGTGGCAAGTTGTATGTACACTATGCCCTAAGGTAGTAAAGGTCTGAAGAATCTTAAATCACATTGTACTTTACCTGAGGCACTTTGGTCAAATCCGTACAGACTAATTACACAACTTATAAGCAGCTCTTTTTCTCCATATGGTTCTCATTTGACACCTGTAGTGTTTCAGTGTGTGGGCTGTTGGATTTTTCCCTGATTTATGGCAGTGATTGGTAAAAGAAGTGGCCGATAAATGGCTGGGGCCTTTCATTCCTTTAAAAATTCAAGTCATTATCTGTGAGCTCCAAATCCCTGCAATCTAATAATGCTCTCTGTGTTCTTTTCAAGCTTTTAAACTAATTTGTGATTGATTGCTAATTTTCAGTGATGGAGCCTCTTGAGACTGCACTTTCCCATTCCAAGCATGTGTTCCTATCTTTAAACTGTTTGAAAGGGCCTATAACTTTCGAACGGTCGACTCGGCTTCCCCGGTAGAGAGTCAATACGCAGCTGCCAGACAGTTGAGTGATCATTGATGGCCTTTGCCAATACTGGAAATTGCTTCTCAACAAAAATAAACCACCTGACACATAAATGTCTAGCCTGGTTTTGATAGTACTGTAGTCACCACTGAACATGGTTATTGCTCTTATTGAACTTCTTATTGGGTATTTGTTTAATACCTTCCTCCCCATGCACTTTGCTTGACAGATCCACGTTCCTTAATTGCGTCACCATTGATTTCAGCTCCAGTCAAAGAAAGGGAGAAAGTGGAAGAGAAAATGCCCTCCTAAAGACTGGACATATATAAGTCTTTTCAGAGCAACAAGAGCAGTGAAGTAGCAGGTCTCTGAGAAGGAGTTACCAAGTAGCTCTTGGTTTCTAGTTTAACAGAACAGGTTTACCGTAAAAAAGAATAGACTGACAAGTCTATGAAATTTCCAATCAATACTTCGGACAAAATATGTTTGTTTTACAGGCTAGGGCAGTCACAGCTGTAATGGGACTCAACTGCATTGCTCACTCAAGTGGAAGTTCAACTTAAAGGCTGTTGCTGATGTGCAGAACATGAATAGGTGAGTGATTTAAACATTTTGAATTCTATGCACTCGTATGACCAGTAAATTGTTTGAGTAATTAATGAGTGATAACCTGTACATGTGAATTGTCTTTACATTAGAGTTAAAGCATTGGTCTATTCTGCAAATGCATGTGCGTAAATGTCAACTACCAAGTGCCTTTTAATTACTTAGCAAATCCCACAGCTTCTTAGTTACTCTTAACTAATTTAAAATAAATAATTTACTGTTTTACATGACAAAATTGTGAGTGATACCAGCAAACTCAGGTTTTGCTAGTAGTCTACTCAGAAGATCAAGTACCTTCAGGCACTTGTTCCATTCAGTGCCAGTAGGAGGCAGTAGAGATTTACAGCAGGAGTGCCGGACCACTTTGTGTTCTTGCACATAGAGCAAAGCATATACACTCACAGAGCACTTTATTAGGAACATGTGTACACCTACTTCATGCAGTTATTTAATCAGCCAATTATCTAGCATCAGTGCAGTGCATAAAATCATGCAGATACGGGGCCTGCTGCTTCGGGTAATGTTCACATCAACCATAAGAATAGGGAAAAATGTGATCTCAGTGATTTTGACCATGGCACGATTGTTGGTGTCAGATGGGCTTTGAGTATTACTACTTAACTACTAGAGGACCTTAAAATTACGTGTCGTCAGAAACCTCAAATGAGTCTTACCACGTTGTTTCTTTTTTGTACCAGTGAGTGGCAGTTCTGCGGACGGAAACACCTTGTTGATGAGAGAGGTCAGTGGAGAATGGCCAGACTGCTTCGAGCTGACAGATAGGCTACAGTAACTCAGACAAACACTCTGTATAATTGTGATAAGCAGAAAAGCATCTCGGAATTAAAACATGACGAACCTTGAGGCAGATGGGCTACAAAAGCAGAAGACCACGTCGGGTTCCAGCCAAGACCAGAAAGCTGATGCTGCAGAGGCTCATCAAATCTGGACAGTTGAAGCCTGGAAATATGTAATCTGGTCTGATAAATATTGATTTCTGCTGAGGCACACAGATGGTAGGGGCAGAATTTTGCACCAACAGTATGAATCCATGATCCCAACCTGCCTTATGTCAACAGCCCAGGCTAGTGGAGGTGGTGTAATGGTGTGGGGAATGTTTTCTTGGCACACTTTGGGCTTGTTAATACCAATCAATCATCGCTCGAATGCCACAGCCTGTTTGAGTACTGTTGCTGACCATGTGCATCCTTTCATGGCCACAGTTTACCCATCTTCTAATGGCTAAAGCAAAAGTTGTCTCAAAGTGGTTTCATGAAAATGACAGCAAGTTCAATGTTCTTCAGTGGTCTACCCAGTAACCGTATCTGAATCCAATAGAGCATTCTGGGATATGGTAGAACAAGAGATTTGCACCATGAAAGCGCACCTGAAATATCTGCAGGAATTGCACGATACTGTCATGTCAACATGGAACAGAATCACACAGGAATTTTCCATCATCTTGTGAAATCCATGCCATGAAGAACTGTGGTTGTTTTGAGAGCAAAGGGAGGCTCTACCCAATATTAGTATAGTGTTCCAAATAATTAGTTAATAATTATTAAAATGTTTGGTGAGTGTATTAGCGTGTTTACTTGCAAAGTACTACCTTGGGTTTAATGATCTCATTTTTTTGTAATTAAATTTTTTTACTCTGGAGTCAGTGAATAAATGTGACAAAAAGCATGGTTCAAATGATATAAATGTTATGATGCAAATGCAACTGGATGTAAATGATTATAGAATTTAGAGAAGTGACTGTGAGGTGTAATTTGTGGGGTGTAACGTTTTGAGGCTGCATTTAGTTTACAAGGATATTTTGCATTGTAGTGTTTTTCTCAGTGCTGCAATACTGCCACCTATCTGACATTGGCGTTCATTATTAAGTTCTGTAAATGACATGTATTTTGAGTCACTTAAAGGGCCCATATTGCACAATTTTCTTAGATTTTATTTGTTCATTAAGCCCATTTGTTTGAATGTATGTACAAGAAATATAAATAATTCTTATGACCATATTTCACTGATTTTTGCTACTTTCTCTTTAATGTAAATGGTCTGAGTTATGATTGGCTGACTGATTCACATATGAAATAAGACCACCTTCAAGGTGTCCATGGGTCCTTAAAAGTCTTAATTTGTCTGAAATTACATTTTATAAATTGAAGGCCTTAATGAGTATTACATTGTCTTAAATTTATAAACAAATAAAGCCTAATCTATACCTGGTGCATCTGTAGTGTACAGTGAGTTACCATGGACAACACTGAGGTGTTTATAATATTTTACGATAAAGCTAATTTTATACCAGACACAGTAAATATGCTGCACAAGCCCCACAGCAGTGCTGCTTTAAATGGACTACTTGCATTCAACATTCGGATACATTACATATTTTCGGCAGCATTATTTATATTAGTCAGACAGCTACTTGTACTGAAGGTTATTTATGAGTTATATATAAAGTAGATTTTTTTCTTATGTTCATTTGACAAAGCATACACTTTGAAGCCTTTCTCCAGCTTCCTAGAAAGGGCTTTGCAAGTATTCTTACTTATCTGCTGAATGATATTGATGTTCATCTTGGGAGCACTTGGAGACACCAACTATGAACTGCCACCATCGTGAGTGTAGTGAAAGAACCAGAAATGCAGGAGTGGTACTAAGAAGAATGCAGAACTGCAGTGAGCCCATACACTCACATAAATTAATGTGGACCTTTAACACTGGAAGTGATGAGGTATTGCGTCATGCCATAACTCCACTGCAATGCTTTTTAACGGGAGTTAAGATCAGTGGGGGTATTGAAAGCATTGCCATTGTGGTGCTTGCACTGTGTCTCGTATAAAATAAGCTTAAAACTAGGCCTTGTATTGTCAAGTGACTGATGTCTCAAAGTCTTCTGTTGTCTACAATGGAAAGTCAAAATGTAAACAAACTACAGCCCTATCAGGTGTTATCTCAAGCAAGAATGAATGAGTAGTAAATAATAACAGACATCACTACAGCCATGGAATGTGGCAAGTTTGATTTCTACATTTGAAGTGGCAAGTCTTAAAAAGTATTAAGTTTAACCTTTTGATACCAGCAGGCACCGTGAGCCACATGTGCAGATTTAAAGGGGAAATAAGGCAGATTCGTAAGTAATGGAATAATTATGCAGTAATCTTTTTCTCAGTAAAAATAAATGCATGGCTTTCTCAGTAAAATAAACACTTATGGTGCATTTCTCTAAATAAAGCAGCAGCCTTATTTCCATATATATATGCCACAATGTAATTTAACTAATACTATGAAAACAAGAGGTTTATCCATCTCTAATATAATTAGCTAATTGAAGCCTGACACAATGACAATAGAATTATCCTGCATTAGCAAAGCTGCAGCTAGCCAGCTAGCGTATTACCAGCTGTGCATTTATTGCCCAGCTCTGCCTCCCTTGTAATGTTCTTACTGCATAGTCACTGACGGATAAAGGGAAATTAAATGTAATTGGAATTGATCACTCGTTCATCTGAACACAGTCCCATCCAAAAGTATTGGAACAGCAGAGCCAGTTGTTTTGCTATAAGACATTTGAGTTTGAGATCAAAAGATGAATTTGAGATGGTAGATCAGAATTTCAGCTTTTTTTCCCTAGTATTTACATCTAGATCTGTCAAACAACTTCAAACATGGCACCTTTTGTTTGAACCCACTACCCATTTTTCAAGTGATCAAAAATATTGGAACATGTGACTGGTGGGTGGTGTTGTTGCCCAGGTGTGCCCTGTTAGATTGATTGTTTATACAGTTAATAGCTGTGAATGTCTACTTTTGGTTTGTGTCCTGAGTTTCACCTGTGAAGACCACATTTGTTGTTAAAAATATAAACCAACATGAAGACCAGAGAGCTGTCTATGGGAGAAAAGCAAGCCATTTT
>CM074958.1:7243932-7277203 GCA_037577455.1 Pangasius macronema
TCGGAGGTGTTTTCACGCGATATTTTGAAATGTCAGGCGCTTAATTTCTTTATAAAACACTAATTTGGCGAGAGCCCGAGCCAAACACGTCTTACTCCATTGCCATACGACAGCGCCCCCCCAGCAAGCCATTTTAAAGCTGAGAAAAGAGGGAAAATCTATCAGAGCCATTGCAAAAGCATTGGGCATAGCCAATACAACAATTTGGAATGTCCTGACAAAGAAAGAAACCGCTGGTGTAGTAACAACCAGGCATCGAACAGGTTGGCAACAGAAACAACAGCAGTTGATGCCAGAAATCTAGTGAATCCTGTGAAGAAAAACCATCACCAACAACCTCCAGGCCAGGGGTGAAGGTATCACAATCTATTGTTCAGAAAAAATGTAGAGAGCAGAAATATAGAGGCCATACCACAAGATGCGAATCACAGTAAGAATTGGAAGGCCAGACTGGAATTCGCAAACAAATACAGAGTTGAGCCATAAAAGTGTGGCGAAAAAAGGATCTGCCCATAATCCAAAACATACAAGCTCATCAGTCAAGCATGATGGAAGTAGTGTTATGGCTTGGGCTTGCATAGCTGCTTCTGTAAATGGCTAACTAATCTTTATTGATGATGTAACTCATGATGGCAGCAGCAGAATGAATTCAGAAGTCTGCAGAAACCTTCTGTCTGCCAAATTACAGAGACGTACATCCAATTTAATTGAGAGTAACTTCACCATGCAGCAAGACAAAGACCTAAAACACACTGCCATCACATCAAAGGACTTCATCAGGGGAAAAAGTGGAACATTTTACTGGTCAAGCCAATCACTAGACCTTACCACAATTGAGCATGCATTTCAACTATTGAAGAGGAGACTGAAGAGGGAGATGCCAAAAAAAAAACAAAAAAAAAACAGCTGGGCAATGATGTGATACAAGCCTGGAAAAGCATCAGAAAAGAAGAATGCAAGAGTTTGGTGATGTCAGTAGGTTGCTAGCCTGATGCAGTTATTGCAAGCAAGGAATATGCAATGAAAATTAAGTGTTATTTAATTTACTTTAAGACTAGCTGTTTCTTTTGCTCACCTAAAAAATGTGTGGTCTGCCACCAGAAGTGCCACATTCTTGGTTAACACTTCTAGGTGTAAATATCAGGAAATGAAAACTGAAAGTTTGATCTCTCATCTCATTTATGATCAACGTATAGCAAAAACAAAAGTATCGGCCTTGCTGTTCCAGTACTTTGGGAGGGGACCGTATATGGAGTGTGTAGATTGAGGAAGGTACAGTACATTTTAAAACTATGATTACTCTGATGTCATGGATATATAATCGTAATCTGTTGCTTTAGATTTGGCTTCAAATCTGTCAAAGACATAAAAAGATTAACAATTTGATTTAAGCTGTTTATTTCTACAAAATACATGAAATTTCTGTAAATTCAAATTTCTGTTTATTAGCAATCAGAGCATATTCAGATATCGAGAACTACTTTCACAAGGTGTACTTGTATCCCTGGAGTCATATTTACTCTGTCTGCTTTTGTGATCTAAGTTTTTGTCATTACTATGAGTAAATTGGAGTAATATTGATTTTACAATGGATGTATAGTGTTTTTTTCTCTGGTGTTGAAATTCCAATTAGCTGGAAAACAGACCAATATGATAAAGTCCTTGCTAACTAAGTGTGCTTTTCTGATGATTTTCAGATGATCATGTTTTTAGATAGTGACATGTAACAGTAGAGCTCATACAAGCCTAATCAGACACGTTTCTGAACAGATTGCAGATATCAAAATGCCCATAATGCCCATAACAAGCGTCATCATGTCATCATCAAAAAGAGGAGAGCACTTACACACACTGTACAGATGACAGCAGACAAAGTTTGAAAAATGTTTAATTGACCCATTAAAAAGACATTAATAACAAGAAATTTAGTCAACAGTGCATAACTAACTGAATTAGAGATTATTTCCCCAATTGTGTTTGTGTGAAAAGCGCTCAGTTGAGTGAAGAGGTGATGAGGCTTGTATTTAAATACTGAAAATGAATTTAATAAGACAGAAACTGATGTGGGTGATGCTGATAATCAAAGTGATAACTCATTTCCCATTATAAACTTTTAATTCTTTAAAATTTGGCAGTAATTTTATTTTTGTATAAGTAGATTAGCTTATAAATGTTGAGGTAAATGGGGTGTCGTTCAGTGGAATTGAAATGAAATCTTTAAATGTGATTTTCTCTCTTTTCAGTTTTGGGGTAAGCAGATTTTTAAAAAATGCTCTAACTTAAGATAAGTGCAAAAGAGTGAGGTAGTTTTCAGAACTACTTATATAGCAGATAATCTCAACATTTGACCATGTTCAGGGTTTTCCCAGGCTTCCACACAAATGGAGTTAGTGTTAGTTGGCACATTCAAATGCAGAATTTTCAAAGCTGGGAAAATCTCATTCTCATCATCTGACTTTTTTAAATATAATTTACTGGACCTGTACCTCTCATGGCATTCTGTTGCGAGGCAAGGTGTGACATAAATGCTTTATAAGTGTAATGTAAGTTTAAAGTGAATGGTTAAGTTCAGTTGTGCATTTGAATGTGCCAACTAACACCAACTCCATTTTAACCCCAGATGTAAATTTTTCGAGATTTTTGGGTTGTTGAATATTGTGAAACCTCACATTTGTAAAGCAGTAAATTTCCCAGCTTTGTTCTGCTTGTAGTTTTTGTATAGAGGCAGTCCAGCCTGTTTGACTGTTTAGAGTAGACATTAAAAGTGGCTAATAGGGCCATAGGCTTAGGACACTGGCTGCTTACATGCCTAGGGTCTCTTAAACTTTTAATAGGCTTTATATTCAGGCTTTGAAGTGTCTTGATCTAAGTGCTTTTATTTTGGTCACCTTGTTGACAAGCCTCCACCCCCTTCCTCACCTCTATAGGCCGTATTGTTCTGGTGCAGTCTGCGCACCACCTTCACTTCAGTGCAAGTGCTCTCATCTGCTTTGTTCCCTGTGGCCTTTGACCTTTCTGACAGATCTGCAGGCAAAGCAAAGCCCTCCACATTTTAATTCTCCTTTCCTGCAGTCAAGCAGAGGGAACAGCCGGCAGTGGTGTCCAGCCCTTTAAATTAATAGAATCCATCAGAGGGTCTTATATTTGTCACTTCTCAACTGGTTTCTTAAATAAGCTGTAATTATAATATGCTTTAATTGTAAACCAGGTATTTAAGGGGTTACACTTGGATTTTCATTACAGAATTAAGTAATAGTAGTAAAGTGTTCCCTGATGAGTCTATATATAGCATGGTTTAGAAATTGTTCTGTTCTACATTTTCAGAGATACTATAGGCTCTTCACATTTCTGTTCAGTCAGCTACACTGTTTAAATTCTCTGCATGCAAACAATTCAAGCACTTACTTTTCAAGTGTTCCTCCACAAAAAGAGAACCAGGTTGATTAACAAGAGCTGATTATTGTGTATACATTGACAGAGGTTTCACTAATGAGCAGCTGTGAACTGACAAACTGAGGTCAGAGAGAAGGATAGAGAGAGGAAGTGATGAAAGTGGCAGGCTCAATGAACATGCTTCTAGAAAATTATGTGCTCATTGTACAACTTGTTTTGATCTGACAGTAAAAAGAGTCTTACGTCCACAATATGAAGAATGCACAATATGCTGTCACCAACATGCAGAACAAAAAGCAAAATCAAAAAATTGTTGAAATTTCCAAATAATAGATAAAATATAAAATGATAAGTTATCGGATTGCACGACTGCTGAAAAAATTAGTGGTTTTAGCATGTGCTGTTTCATATCCATAATAGACGTCTGTCATGTACTTTGATCTCTCACAGGTTTTCTTACACAGATTACACTAAGATTTTATATGAAATCCTCTAAAATACAGAAGGTAGGGTTTACAGGCAGTTCTCATCACAAAGTTTCTAAGCTAACCTATAGCCCAACTGGCAAATGTTGAATGACAAAAACAACAGTATTTTAATTTCCAGCCACAAGTTCTTGTCCGAGGTGAAGTATTTCCTGTGTAATTGTACATAATGCTTTTTGTTAACCTCCCAGTCAGAGAGTGACTGCTTAATCCCAGTGGTTTAAATTAGTACAAATACATTAAAAAATATAATGGGCAGGTACAAACAAAATTATCTGTGGGATTGGCCAGACTTTCTGTGTAAGCAGACAGGATTGGTGAGAATTCCTCTAAATTAGTGGTTACAATCTATGAATCTGGTGTCAACATTGACAGTGTTTTATGCTCTCACTGTAGAACTGCCCTTAAAACTTCATCTGAAATATGGGATGCCAAGTAAAACCGGAACAAGATTTTCACATATTTGCTACGTAGGGAAAAGCTGATTACAGTAGATATAACACAATTTTTATTATAAAGGCAATTTTTGTTGTTTTGGATCCAGGACCTTATAATTAAAAATGAGTAAAAAAAAGTTTACGTTTAGAATGCCAGCTTTAATTGAAGGGTTTATAGCAACAAATATCTAGGGCCATAACCAGACTTTAATCTGTAGTTTAGATTCAAAAGTTACACTTTATGGCTAAAGGTTTGTGGACACCTGACCATAACACTCATATGTGCTCGTTGAACATCCCATTCCAGATTTATTGCCCACTTTGCAGTTATAATAACCTCCACTCTTTTGTGAAGGCTTTCCACTTGAGTTCTTCCACTCCAGCCTTGGAAAACCATGTCTTTATGGACCGTACATTGTGCATAGGGGCATTGTCATGCTGGAACAGGTTTGGGCCCCTTAGTTCCAGTGAAAGGAAACTGTAATGCTACAGCATGCAAAGACATTCTAGACAATTCTTTGCTTCTTACTTTGTTAGTTGTGTAGGGAAAATTATCTATACTAAGTCTTGTGTTTTGCAGGTTTTTAACTTGATCTTCTTGTCAGCCCCTTAGGACTATTGCAGTTAATGACCGCATGTCATTTACATGTTTGACATTGCCAAGTTTTTCCTCGAGTACTGCTGCCAAGGAAGGAGTTTCAGACTCTCTTTAAAACCAAAATTTGCCTTTATGCTCTAAATTGATGGAAAATACAGATTACGTTTTTGCTGTTAATTGCAATGAAGTGTAACGTAAAAGCAAGATGCAATTAAAATTTAGACTAGCAGCATTTAGTGTCCCTGCCTCAGGGTCCCTAGTTTGTCAGTATGGAATTTCACATGTCCTTCCTGTTTCCATGTGGGTTTCCATGTGGTTCTGTAGTTTCCTCCCACCTCCCAAAAAACATACCAGAATGTGGATTGGCTGTGCTAGGTGTTAATGAGTCTGTGAATGTGCATGTTACCCTGAATTGGACTAGCATCCCATCCCTGGTGTATGCTCACCTCATGTTCAGAGTTCCTGGGATAGGCTTCAGTTCCACTACAACCCACTACCCTGACCAGGCTGAAGTGGTTACTAAAGATAATGAATGATTTTAACTTGAAAAGAAAGACTTGAAGGAGAGTGTACTATGTTTTTATTTATCAGGGCCTAAATAATAGTTGTGGTCCTCACCAGCTTCTATAAAAAAATACACAACAGATTTCAATATGTAGTATTTTTTCCCAAAAAGTAAACCAACATTTAAAAAGCAGGTGGGAAAAATAAGTACACCCTATAATTCAGTAACATGTAGAACCTTTAGCAACAATAACTTGAAGTAAACATTTTCTGTAGGAGTTTCAGTCTCTCATAGTTTTTAAGAAACTTTGGCCCACTCTTCTTTACAACATTGCTTCAGTTCATTGAAGTTTGAGGGCATTCATTTATGTACAGCCCTCTTAAGGTCCTGCCACAGCATTTCAATGGGGTTGAGGTCTCAACAGGGTTGAGGACCTTTATTTTTTTTTTCTTTTTAGCCATCCAGTCGATTTGCTGGTGTGCTTGGGATCATTGCCCTGTTACACGACCCAGTTTCAGCCGAGTTTAAGCCACTGGATGAATGGCCTCACATGTGTCTCAATAATACTCTGGTATAAATTGAACTTCATCATTGTCTCAATGACTGCAAGTTTCACAGGTCCTGTGGCTGCAAAATAAACCCTGCCCATCACCCCTCCACCGCCATACTTGACAGTTGGTATGAGGTGTATGTGGTGATACGCTGAGTTTGTTTTTCACCAATCATGGTGCTATGCATGATGACCATGCTGCCATATTACTTTTGGAGAGAAGGGGCTTTTCCTTAGCCACCCTTCCTTGAAAGCCGTACTTGTTCAGTCTTTTTCTGATTGTGCTGTCATGAACATAAACATTTAATGTGCTTACAGAGGACTGTAGGTCACATGATTTGGCTCTTGGATTTTTCTGCTAGGATGTTTACTCCTGGGAAGATTGGCAGTTGTCTTGAAGCCTCTCCATCTTGTAAACAATCCTTCTCATTGTAAAATGGTGAATGTCAAATTGTTTGGAGATGGCCTTATAACCCTTCCCAGAATGATGAGCAGCAACAGGTTGGACATGGCTGATGTCCTTTCTTCTTGACATGATGTAGACACACACCTGAGTGCTTTTTTTGTTGTCACCTGAGGTTATTTGTTTGTTTATAGAATTTGGTGAGAACCACACAATTGTTATTTAGGCCCTGTAAATAAAGGTGTACTTTCTTTTTCCCATTACCCATGATAATCCATTAATTTCCTGTCTCTGCAGATTAGTTTAGTAATCTATAAATCAGTCAGATTATTTGACAGATTGTCGTTTGCTACTACAGTAGTATATAGCAGATCCTAAATAATAATAATAATAATAATAATAATAATAATAATAATAATGGTGAAATAGGCCAAACAAAGAAAGCTAAATTTCTCACACGTTAAACTAAAAGATTTCACCACTGAGATCCCAAATAAGCACACATTTTTTTCATGTTTGTGAATATAATTTTGCTTGGTCAATTCACAGCTTTTGTGTTATATATACAATTTTAACAGCCTGTAGAAAGCTGATGTTTTTTGGAGTTGCACAGGAAGTGTAGAATATTCATACAGTTATTTTTCATTACATATGTGTTTCATTTCATTTACAGTATATATTTAATATTGCCCTCAAATGGCATTCCACAGTTTTTGTGTGTATTGTCCAAAACATGAATTTAAAGATGAAATGTTGTGACAGCAATTTGTCAGACAGTTGTACTAGACTTACTGGATACAGCCCCTCCAGAATGTATATTGTGGAAGAAATACACTTAAATTTATGGATGGTATTAAGGCAAGGCATGTTTTTAGCATGTAGTATGTAGTTCATGTTTTCAGATCTATAGTGTATTCTTTTCAGTGTTGTAATAAAAAAGCCAAAAACTTCTGTTTATTTGAGAAAATGACGTTTGATGTGAACATTAACTGAAGCTCTTGAACTGTACCTGCATGTTTTTATGCACTGTGCTGATGCCACATGATTAGCAGATTAAATAATCTCATGAATGAGCAGGTGAATGTGGTCCTAATTCCGTGGCCGGTGTGTGTGTGAGTGTGTGTGCAGTCTCCTCCAAAAGTATTGGAACGGCGAGGCTTATATAGCAAGTTTGGGTTTGAGATCAAAAGATGAATATGAGGCGATAAATCAGAATTTTTTATAGATCAGCTTTTTATAGATTTTTTCCTGATATTTACATCAAAATGTATTCACTGCAGGATATAAAAAGAATGAAATTGAATTAGATTTGATCGCTCACTCATTTCTAATACAGTCCCCTTCAAAAATATTGAAATGGCAAAGCCAAATTTTTTTGTTTTTGAATATGAGATTTCCTGGTATTTACATCTAGGTGAAGAACGTAGAACATTAGGCACCTTTTGTTTTAACCCACTCATCTTCAAGTGATCAAAAATATTGGAACATGTGACTAACAACTGTTTGTTGTTGCCAAACTGTGACCTGTTAGATTGATTCTTTAAACAATTGATAGCTGTGAATGTCTGCTTTTGGTCTGAGCTCTGAATTTCACCTGTGAAGATGACATTTGCTGTTAAAAAGGATAAAACTAACATGAAAGCCAAAGAGCTGTCTATGGGAGAAAAGCAAGACATTTTAAAGCTAAGAAAAGAGGGAATGTCTATCAGAGCTATTGCACAAGCATTGGGCATAGCCAATACAACAATTTGGAATGTCTTGAAAAAGAAAGAAACCACTGGTGTACTAACAACCAGACACTGTACAGGTTGGACACAGAAAACAGCAGTAGTTAATTGCAGAGAGCTGATGAGAGCTATGGAAGAAAAACCCAAAAACAACAGTCTATGACATCACCAACAACCCCACAGGGTGATATGGAGGCCATACCACAAGATGCAAACCACACTATAGTAAGAATCAGAAGGCCAGATTGGAATTTTCTAAGAAATACAGAGATGAGCCACAGAAGTTTTGGAACCAAGATTAACCTCTACCAAAGTGAGGGAAAGACCAAAGTGTGGAGAAAGAAAGGATCTGCTCATGATCCAAAGCAATAAAATAAAATAAAATAAAATGGATAATTGAATAATCCAAAGCTTGTTGGTGAAGCACGGTGGAGGTAGTGTCATGGCTTGGGCTTGCATGTCTGCCTCTGGAATAGACTCACTAATCTTTATTGCTGATGGAACTCATGCAGGTAGCGGCAGAATGAATTCAGAAGTCTACAGAAACTTCTGTCTGCCAATTTACAGAGAAATGCATCCAATCTAATTGTTATGAATTTTATCATGCAGAAAGAAAATTAAGCATGAAAAAACTGAGCATGCATTTCATCACCTGAAGAGGAGACTGAAGGGAGAAAACCCCCTAAACAAACAACAACTGAAAGAAGCTGTGGTACAAGCCTGGAAAAGCATCAGAAAGGAAGAATGCAACATTTTGGTGATGCAGTTTTTACAAGCAAGGGATATGCAACCAAATATTACGTGTTATTTACTTTAATTTACTATAAGACTATCTGTTCCTGTATGTTTACTCTTGTTATAGGTGTTCATTTTATGACTTCTGCATTATTGAGTCAGTACAGAAACATTTTATATTTCCAAACGTTACTTTTCCAACAAAAGTAAATGTTTTTTAAAAAAAAAAGCAACATATTGCATAACAACACTTTTCAGACAAAGACATAATGAAGCCTGCTACATTTTACATGCAAAAAATCAATGTGACAAAGAATCCAGGAATTAATGCAGTGTACTTTAGTGATAATGTAAGAGGTAGTAAAAGTTTAGTATAGAACAAAAATTTTCAGTGAAACAGAATGTTTCAGACAGAAGTCTTTTGTCAGCTGTGTATGGAGTGTGCTTCTGAGGCTGTGGTAACCACGGTCGTTTTTAAGAGTCTATGTAAAGGCAAATTTACTTATCTTGTTATTAATTGATTTAAATATAATATTTGTTAAGCTTAGTTCTAGATATTTGACTGATCCTAAGCTTGAGATTGTCTTATTCAAGTCACCTTATTCATTATCATTTGACTTAATTCAAGATAAAAATAAAAACTCACTAGACCACATTAATTGACTAATCATCTGTTTGAATGACTAACCAGTCTATCATTTTCATCCATAGTTCAGATTGCATTTTACACTAAGCTGTACTGCTGAGTCCTATTAAGCCTGTGAAGCGTGTGTAAAGGGGGTAGGGGGGGTATAGGAGAGACGCAGGGAGGGACAGAGGCAGACAGGAGGTGGGACCCAGAGGCTGAAAAAAAGGAAGTCCTATGTGTATAAAAGTGTGTCTTCTACTTCAGAACATGCTTGCTCAGGCATGCTTGGCTCCCCTGAAACCCAGCCTCTAAATAGGGAGGTGAAGTTCTCCTGTTGATTTTTTATTTATTTTTTTTTGTGTAGCACTCCTCTGTCTAGCTGTCTTTCACTGTGTGGCTCATCTTTTTACATCCGGCTGAGTGGGAAGAGGGATGGACAGTGGATTCATCTAAAAAGGACACACAAATGAAACAAGGAAATACAAAACAAGTGTCTGAAGTGGTTTCCCTCCCTTACACTGCCTCTGCCTCTGAGACTTGGGAGAGAGAAACTTCAAACCAGAAGGTGTGAAATGTGAGGAGGAAGGCGAGGGAACAAAACCGTAGTCTGCAATTTTGGTCAGTATTTTGGGTAGTGGGCTTTAAGTGAAAAGAATGTCTGCTTGTTTTAGTATTTGACCTAACACATGAACTTTGTAGATATTATACTGCTGTGTATATGTTGGTAAAATGGGGTTAATAGATTGGAATTGTGCAATGGGGTGGGTGTACCCATAAGCATGCTGGGCACATTTAAACTGGAAAACGATTCTGTGCTTCAACTCTGTGCTTCAGAGTTTTTAGGTTTTAGGACTGTACTGTATGTTCTAGGAGGTTTATGTGTGAATAGCTGTTATCTTCGATATAACAATAGATATTTGACTTAACTGTGGCTGTGTGCGTGACACGTGGTAGTGCCATGCTTATTTTTTTGTTTGTTAATATTAATGACTAATATACCTAATGGGATTATTTCACAAGCATGACAATTCTAGATGCATTCCTACTTAAAAGTCTCTCAACCCTTAAATCATATTTGCATTGATTTTTATTTTATGCAGGGCAGTAAGTTCTTCATAGAATAGCTAGATATTTGTAGAACTGTTTTGCATAATTAATAAAAAAAGGATTTTTTCCCCTCTGAAATGTCACAGTATCAGTTTTACTTTTATATCAAGATTTTACAAATTTTACACACAACCACTCTGCAACTTGGGCATCCTTTATGACAAAGCCTTGTTCTTTACCTTATGGTGATTAGACCATTTGTTGCATGTATCTCTAAGATAGCTGAAGCTGTAAGTTGGGCTTTCAGACTTTACTGCGGCCTAAGATGACCCATAAAACAATATGGCGGTGTTCCTTTCATGTTTAGGTGAGTGAATTCTGCCAGTGCACATTTTACTATGCATACTAGGAAGTATAGTTTGGACTACATTAGTAACTAATCTTTTAGTTGCCTTACAAAATCTGTTCAGTTGTTTTAGTGTAGGATCCTAAGTATTTTTATATAAGTGTAGAGAATTTCATTAAAATTGGGATTCCATATACAGTGTACACACCCCTGTTAAAATGGCTGGGTTTTGTGATGTAAAAAAAATGAAACCAAGATAAATCATATCACAACTTTTTCCACCCTCAATGTGAAATTACAATGTCTAAAAATTAAGTGAAAAATAAAAACATTTACAATAACCTGGTTGCATAATTGTGTACACCCTTAAACTAATACTTTGTTGAAGCAACTTTTGATTATAATACACCACTCAGTCTTTTTGGCTAAGAGACTATCAGCAGAATCTATCTATCTATCTATCTATCTATCTATCTATCTATCTATCTATCTATCTTGCAAAAGCATTCTAGATCCATCAAATTGTAAGGGCATTTCCTGTGCACAGCCTGCTTCAGGTCACCCACAGATTTTGAGCTGGATTCAGGTCTGGGCTCTGGCTTGGACACTCAAAAATATTGATCTTCTTTTGTATAAGACATTCCTTTGTTGATTTGGATGTGTGCTTTGGGTCATTGTCGTGCTAAAAGTGGAAATTCCTTTTTATCTTCAGCTTACCAGCAGACACCTGAAGGCTTTGCACTAAAATCAACTGAGTGTTGTACCTGTTCATGATTCCCTCCACCTTGATAAAAGCCCCAGTTCATGCTCAAGAAAAGCAGCCCTAAAGCATGATGCTGCAACCACCATGCTGCACCATGGGTATGGTGTTCTTTTGGTGATGTGCTTTTTTTTTTTTTTTGCACCAAACATACCTTTAGGAATTGGACTCATCAGACATCAGACCATAACACATTATGCCACATGGTTTGGGGTGATTTAGTTGAGCTTGGATGTTTTTTTGTGAGAAAGGGCTTCCGTCTAGCCACCCTACTCCATAGCGCAGACATGTGAAGAATATGAGAGATTATTGTCACATGCAGAGAGTAATCAGCACTTGTCAGATATTCCTGCAGCTTCTTTAATGTTGCCGTAGGTCTCTTGGCAACCTCCCTGATAAGATTTTGTCTTGTCCTTTTAGAAATTTTGGAGGGACTTCCTGTTCTTGGTGATGCTCCATTTTCTCCACTTATTGATGATGGTCTTCACAGTGTTTTGTAATGTTTTGGAAATTTTTGTACCTCTCTTGTAATCGATACTGTTTGACAGTGGGACCCTGTACAGGCTTTGGAATCTCTTTACAGACCATGGCTTCAGAAGTCAGATGAAAATAAGAAGATATGAAGAAAATCCTACAGAAACAGCTGGTCTTTATTTGGGGTTAATCAGAATAATTTCATTGACGACAGCGGCATGATACTTACTTTTGAACATGAGATTGAATGTGATTGGTTCATTCTGAACACAATTATAAAAGGGTGTGCACACTTATACAACCAGGTTGTTGTGCTGTTTTCCCTAAAATGTTTCTGATTGTATTTCACTTAATTTCTATACGTTGTAATTTCACATTGAGGGTGGAAAAACTTCTGACATGATTTATCTTGGTTTCATCACAAAAACCTGCCATTTTAAAAGGGGTGTGTAGATTCTTTTTATATCCACTGTAAATGTAAGATCTCAAACAGTTGTAATACTTGTATTCTTAATCCAAGTCATTGTAGACTGTCTGTAAAATAATGTACAGTTGTATGATATTGTGTCCAGCCACCTTGACTTCAAAGTCCTTCAAGTCCTTCAAAGTTGTTAACAGAACGTAATGTGCTTCAGGAGTGAATGATCCCAAATCTTTCTTTATTTTGTAAAAGCTACTAGTTTGTAGTTATAACTGAATCAACGTTAGTTTTCAACCAACAAATAAACTTATAAATTTGTTGGTTATACTCATTGTGACATCAATATTAGCAGGCATATACAATATATTTAATGGAAAAAGTAAAGCGGTATGCATTGGCAAACATGAGGTCATTGACATCAAATCAGTTTTGTGTTATATACAGTATTAACTGCTATTCCAGGTCAGTATGTTTGTAGATAATTTACTACCGAGAACCAAGTTGGTGGAATTTGGATTTAGTACAAGTTAACGCTAAATAATAAAGTGCATAACAAAGCAATACATTCAAAACCAGTCATCATTAGAGATATCTCAAATAATGTAAGTATATAAGTAAAGTTTTCAAAGAGATGAACTGCTGCCTTTTAAAGAGTGCATGTAGGGCAGATTGAAAAATACATAAAATGTGCAACTTTTATTGAAAAAATAAACAGTGAGAGAACTGACAGTATACAGCAGTGTCTGTAGTGCAGTTAAGAGATGAGTATAGTAAGAGGTCAGAATTCCATGACTGGTGCTGGGTCCCTGATGTCCTCAGGGGTCACAGCCCTCGCAGGCTGTGAGGCAGTATAGTTCCCCTTCTGTAATGAGGAATGTTGAAAATGGCCCCCATTTTGTATCCTGTGGATCCCTGATTTCTTAACTGGGGATGCCTCATCTAATGGACCAGAGACTACAGGTCTACACAAAGACACATGGAAACTAGGTAACAGGTAGTATGTTATGTAGTTATGTGACAGTTATAGTTCAACTGTCCTCTTACCAGGGTCTTTCACTTTTCTGGAGCCATTTATCTACACCTCTCTCAGGTGCATCACTACGTGTAGCATTCTATTGGAATAGTGGAGGTTGGTAGCCAAGTATACATACGTATGTTCTGTACATATTTAGAACATTTGGCCATTCTTCAAGTTGCTCAGGACAAAAGGTTGTTGATCTCTTGATTATCCCTGTCTCAACTTCTTTATTTGCCAATATGCTTGTGGGTGATATCGTGATATTAGGATGACTGAAATTCTTCCATGAAGGACCATCATATTTGTGATGTGAGTTTGGTCCCAGTGCCAAACACCTTGAGAATTCCAAATAACAAAATATATGCTGAAATAGCAATTCAGCAGTCTCACAGTCTATGGGCAAGTCTGGCAGTTGTGGGCAAATCTTAGGATTGATCAGTTACTACCGCAATGATAGTCACATAGTAGTGTGAGACCAGGAACATTGTGGAATCAGGAGTGGAAGTAATTTACCTGTGGGACTGAGTTGGGCACAGATTGACCATGACTTTACGCAATGCTCAATATTCTTTAACATTCACTACATGGCCAAAAATATGTGGACATCTATATTTCACCCATATGTCAGTCTTCCCCAGACTGTTGCCAGAAGTTGCCAGTTGGAAGGACACAATTGTCTAGAATATCCTTATATGCTGTAGCTTTAAGATGTCCCTCCACTGGAACTAAGGGAACTAACCTGTTCCAACATGACAGTGCCCCTCTACACAAAGCAAGGTCCATAATGACAGGTTTTGCCAAGGTTGGTGTGGAAGAACTCAAGTCGTCTTCACAGAGCAATGACCTCAATCCCAGTGAACACCTTTGAGATGAATTGGAATGCCAACTGCACACCAGGCCTTCTCACCCAACATCAAAACCTGGCTTAATTAATGCTTTTTTGGCTGAATGGGGACAAATCCCCACAGCCACATTTCAAAATATAGTGTAAAGCCTTCCCATAAAAATGAACATTGTTATAGCAGCAAGGGAGGAACAAACTCTGAAATGGGACGTTTAACACACACACATGATTTGTAATAGTTAGGTGTCCACATACTTTTGTCCATATAGTGTAGATTCTAGGCAACATTTGCCTATAAGCAGTTGGTGTATTTTGGTCACCCCCAGATTCCCTGGAAGCAGTGGCATCTAAGCCTATGTCAAGAGGCCAGGGAGGAAGATATGTTTGATCTGGTGAACACTGAGGTGCAAAGGGATCTTGGTAATTTCTTGTCCTAATGTTGCCTGTGAAATAAGATTTGGGGAGAACGGTGTCCTGTATTTGGGGCTGGGTAGACTAGGTAAATTCAGGACAGGGCATTACCAATCATCAATTCTGGGTGATATGAAATCCATCAGGCTTGTCAAGGTGTGAGTCATTTAGTAGATTTCAGATATGGTATTAACATCCATCTTGAGTGATCAGATCACAAGTGGACAGCAAAAATGCATATCTGTTTACATCTTGCATTTTGAGTTCATCTCCAGTTGACCTTAGGATCGGATTTCATGCATCATTTCTGCTGGAGGAAGGGTGTCACTGCCATTTATTACGTAGGTCTTCCTCTACATTGCCTTTAACCATTAGCCTATTGGTGAAAAACTCTACTGTTTAGCACAATTTCCAATCAGTCTAGCAAAAATTACGTATTTTGCAGCTAGGGCAATGATGTAGTTGATTATCCAGTCCATCATTGCTGTCAAGGATGTATTGGGATACGTTTGCATTCACACTACGAATGTTATGTGGTCATATGTGTCCCAGGCCACCTCCAGAGGTGGTTTGAGTGACTGGATAGCAATGTGTCTCTGAGGCACATTGGACACCATTAATCTGCAGGTAGTGCTGTCTACTTACAATTGGGTCACCCAGGATGCATGTTAATGCCTCCCCTAAAAATGAGATGAGTGCTTCTCCATAATCTATGGAATGAAAAGAGCAGATCAAACAAAGCATCACAAGAAATTGGTGAATCTTAAAAACCTCTGGAGGTCCTTCATGTATTGTCATGTCATCCATTATGTAACTGCATCGACTTTTGTTTTATCCACTTTTGCCTTGGGTAACTTTAGTGTATATTAAACTTTTTAAATCACTTAACTATATTTGTTAGGGATGCCACCTAAAAAAAAAGCCAAAAATGTTCAAAATGTCTCATCCAGTTTAACAGTCTTGCTTGATAGTTATCTAACATAATATTTAGATTGCTTTAACGAGCCTAAGTAGCTTGCCTAAAATCTACATCAAGAAACTACCTAGCTAGCCAAGCTGAAAAGATCTTCCTGAGTTCCTGATACACTATTTTCTGGTAGATGTCTTGTATAGCTAGGAGTCTGTTGCATCACTGTTTTCACCACTGTTTTTAAGAGCCTTGCTTTTGTGGGTGTAGCAACTGCCATACCATACAACAATATACCTGGTCTGGATGCTGTCATTGGTTAGAAATTGATGTGAATGTTAGGGTCCACTTATACTTCTTGAGGAAATAGTCAATGGAAGGCAGATAGTCATAGTGTGCATATGGAGGGACAAGGAGTGGTCATCTGTGATATGTACACTGAGTAACTTGAAGTTCCTGATCTCCATGACAGCTCGGTTGATGGGGGCATGTGCTTCACCATGGAATGTCCTGTAGTCTACTATAATTTCCTTTATTTTGCTGACTTGCTAAAACTAGGATGGATGTATCATCAGTGAACTTAATGATGACATGGCAGCTGCATTGAGCTACACAGTCATTAGTGAAGAGGAAGTACAGGAGGTGGCTGATTACACACCCCTGGGGGCCACCTATGTTAGTATGGAGTAGGTCAAGCCACCTGTGGGGGCCACAGTGTCAGTACAGGGGAGATCAGGTTACCAATTCTCACCAGTTGAATCTGTCTGTCAGGACTTACATAATCGATTTCCAAATAGGCATATTCAACCTCAAGTCTTTAAGCGTCATGATGAGTTTGACAGATGATTAACAACATTCTCACATGTGGATCGGTGTGCTTTGTCAGGGCAGTGGCATCCTCACTTGATTTGTTGNGATTTGTTGAAGATTTGATGCAAGTACATGGTGGAGGGTCCAGGGTGGCAGATAAGGAAGTACAGATAAGGGTTTTAACTAACCTCTCCAAGCACCTCTTGATTGTGGAGGTCAGTGTGACGTAGTCATTCCATACACGAGACAATAAGGTGTCTTGAGAACTGGATGTGATCTTGTGACTGTGGAGAGACCAGAATGAGATTTCACATTCACAGTAGAAGCAGAGACCATTTTCTAGGTGTTTGACATTCACAACTGGTTAGCTTTTTTGTTGCTGATATGCATGGGTTCTGGAGTGTTTCATTCTCCATGGTAACTAAGGCTTGAATGGGGATAGATGACCTTCTTTCAGTAAGGAGATTATTCAGATAGATAGCTACTCCTGTGAGGACATCAAGCAACAAGATACTGTCTCCACAGGCCAGTTCAGCAATAAAAAATGTTTAATGTTGTTTTTTGTTGTTGTATATAAATATAAAAAAAAATCAAATATAATGAATAAGAATAACAAGAAAAAATAAAAACAGATTAATGAAATAAAGAAAAGAAAGTACCTTACAGGACCTTTATAGGACTCTGTTACTGGTCCATTTCCGATATATCCAGATTTATTGTCATAAATTATAAGATAATGGACCAATTTAATATATCTATTATATTACCTGCTTTAAGACTGGTAAAACTGCTGTCCTGTATGCCCTGATGGACAGTGTCTGGTAGTTGTGAACACTATAGAAATTATCTACAGCTCCGCTGAATGATCTCCCAATTGAAAAGATCAGCAGTGAATTAATGAGTCTGTCTATTGAGATGTCAGAAAGCTTCACTAACCAGCTGCATGGGCTATTTTGAAATTACAGTAATGTATAGAAGCTCTGTGCATACACTGGCAAACCTTGAATAGATAATAGGCACGGTGGATTTGGTGAGGTCAATTACTATTGGTTCTACACCACAGTCCCTACCCCCTGTTGATGGAGCATACATCACACTGTATGCAGCCTTGTTTTCTAAAAGCCATAAAATTGTCAGATGTCTCGTGCTCCCCTGTCACAGCATCAAAGACGAGCACAATTTTGCATTGTATCCTGGAGCAAAGAGTATTCAGCTGCCCAAAAAAAACCTGCTACTGGCATCTGCAGAATGAGGCAACTGTCTTCAAAATGGTTGGAATGGAGGTATTAATCTCATAGTTTGTTTTGTCCTGCAACCTGAAGGGAAACACAAAGCAGATCAGGGAGTAGATTTGTGATCAGGGACCATTGTGAAGCCTCACTGATGTCACCGTGACTGCCTACAGCAGAGTACATACCTATTTTTTATTTGTTCTGTTTATTTGAAAGCTTAATGGCATCTATGCAGTGGCTGGAGTTACATTGTTCTTGTGTGACATTTGTCTTACATTTTCAGTATTTGCATTTCATCTAGTCATATGCCAAAGTCCCTACATTGATTTGTATGGTGCACCCTAATCTAGTAGGCACAGTATTTTGTCCTCTTGTATAAAATGTATGTGATGGGATTACAGGGGATTCTGAGAATTAAGGAAAGAATTGGGGTCATTATTTGTGTAGGAGTAACACCACAATGTCTATTCAGCTGCATATATTTTGAACTGTTACTTCAGACTAGCAGCACTATACATGGTGCTGGCTTCATACTTTATTACCATAAGTTTCGAAAAAAAACAACATAAGTTCATAATTTTTCCCAGTAGACAGTGTACTGGGATGACAGAGTTATGATGTCAGTTTATCAAGTTTTCGTCCAAAATATGTCAACTGGATCAGACTTCTTAGCTAGTCTAGCACACCAGCGTCAGGGTTTACTCGATTATCTCACTGATGTCAGCCTTGTGTTTTGAATATGGGGTGATGCAGTTCAGTGTTTATGCTAAAAGCATACAATGTGAGGGCACAGAGCCCTGTAGGAAGGCAGGCCTTTCCTACGTGACTGGTGTTAGGCCCGGTAAGGAGCTTCCTTTCTCACACTAGTAAAATGATGTAATCTCACTGAAAAGCAATATTAGTTTTGACCTCTTTGTTCCTTCACAGCTTCCGTCTGTCCCAATGATTGATTTAAAAGCTAAATGGTGAAACGGTTAATAAAAATGAACATAAACGGAAACACTGTTATTGTTCTGTGTACATGGTATTGCAGGGTCCATATGAATTTGAAAAGCAAGTCAGAGATGTTATTTGATTTTGAGAGCTTTTGCAACTTCTCACCAGTTATTGTAACTTGTTTGTTAGTTAATATAAAGTTGTTTTTTTTTATTTCTAGAATGAATTATTGCATGTTAGTTATTAATTAAAATCTGTTTTATAATCCCTTTCATAATGTATGCAGAAGGCAGAGAAATATAAAGTAAAAGCTTAGTAGAAGTCAAAATTCATTGCACAGAGCAGCTGGAGGCAGCACCCATTAGCTCACTTGGCTCAGTTTGGCATGTCTCATGTTTAAAATAGCATCTTTGAAAACATCTAATTAAGTTTCACCTTGCTGGCCTGTTGAACAGACTGTGCTCAGTGGGCATTTAGTTGCCTTTCAATTATATCTCGATGAATAGTTCATTTTGATGGGAACTGCACTAATCATTCCCACCAGGTTTCAGTTGAGACGAATGTCTGACATTGCTATTAGTCTGTATAAGAGTGCCTTTAACTACCATTGCTGTCTCTCTTTGGGGTGAAGCAAACAGCTGATGTTCACTGGTTGCCTCTTTATGGGATAGCACTGCTGGAATATATTTATAGGGATGATAAAAGCTGTGCAGGGCAATAATGACAGAGGAGGATGCTCTGGGCCATAATAATGCACTGCAGAGAGAGAGAGAGAGAAAAGAGAGCGATAAAGGAACAGAGACAGAAAGGAGGATCCTTAAATCCATTTAATGATGCTCTATATATAGCTTTCCTGGGACAAGTAGTTCATCACCAGGCTACTGTTACAGAGTTCATTTTCAGAGTGATTACTACATGCATGTACAATCACATAGGCTTGTTTTGGACCTTCACAGTGATGCTCCCTGCCTATAGGAGCCATTCACGTATCTCAGTCTCAGATAACATCAGCCATTCATCACTTTAGTATAAGGGAGTGACACCTACTGTAATTCTGGCCTGACAAGCTGGAGGAAAACCAGGAGAGGGTAATAGCAGGAGAGGACAATAATGGCCTGTCAGGCTGCAGATTGATGCTGCTTTTTGTGCTAGATCCTAAAAGACTAACAATGATAAAATATCACACCATATATCTCCAGGTAGTAGTCCTGGTTTTCTTGTTACCTGAATGCACACACATACAGGCTTTAGTTGTTTATGATATTCTACAACCTTGCTTATTTTCAAACATCACCTATACTTGCGTATGACCTATAGTATATTTGTAAAATGTAAAATATGTTCAAGATGCCAGGGCATAGCTGATTATGGAAGGAATAAAACACAACAGTGTGTGCAGTTATAGAAAAAAAATCAATGGCAGGGTGCTGTGATGCAGCCTGCATAAAGAAGATTCATGTTACAACCCCAGTATTGATTATTCTCCTATGATCGCACATCCCAAAGTGTTTTATTCCTCTTATGCCATAGCAATTTTCCAGATTACAATTTTATTCATTAAAGATCATGTCATACATTTGGTCACCTGTAAATACCCAGCTTTCCCCATCATACAACAGCTAATAAAAGGGAATGGTGAAGGCTAATGTGTGTATCATCTGAGACATGTGAAGTCTGCCAACTCTATCCTCTAAACACACTCGGAGGAAAATGTTATCTGCCCTCTTCCGCATACATGAGCTCACAGTGTTATGATTGACAGGAGAGAGAGAGAGCAATGTCACCCATCCAACCCAGAGAGCACGGCAAATTTGCTCCCATGGTCCCCGACAACGGCTGGCTGTGGGACTGGCGGGACTCAAATTTGATATCTTCCAATGAACGAACCCAGTTCTGTTGTGCGCTGACTCTGGAGACTCCTTCCATAAAACATTAAATTTAAAAAAAGTCTCCTTCAAAAAACTTCACTTTATCAACGATTACATGGCCATACAAGTCCTGTAAATTAACTGTTATTATAGAAATAATAATGTGTAAAGCTGCACAGAAAATCATATATAAATTTCAATTAATTTTTTCAATGCAGTTTGTCTCACATTGTCAATTGTACAGGTTTTGCATCGAGCACCAATATTCCTCCTTATTCCATAGACGCTGTGCCACATGACCTCACAAACACCTTAAGTGTGCTGTTAGTCAAGAAAAATTGTAAGAAACAATGCCAGAATGAGAATTTGTGAGTGAATTTTATCTTCTTCTTCTTTCAGCTTTTCCCTTCAGGGCTCACCACAGCGAATCATCACTCTCCACCTATCCCTATCTTCTGCATCCTCAACACTTGCACCCACTAGCTTCATATCNCTCCTGCCTGGCAGCTCCATGTCCAACATTCTCCTACCAATATGCTCACTCTCCCTCCTCTGAACATGTCCAAACCACCTTAATCTGGCCTCCCTAACTTTGTCCCCCAAACGTCCAACAATTCGGAGTACTGACAATTCACATGATTTAATTTGGCAAAATTTATGCCGGATGCCCTTCCTGGCGCAACCCTCTCTATATATCCGGGCTTGGGACCGGCACAGAAGTCACTGGACTGTGAGCCCCATGGCTAGATTTTGTGAGTGAATTTTATAATGAATCAAAACAGCCAATCGTCCTAAGCAAATAACGCTAGTACTGAAAATGACAGTAAGAGCCTCATTCACAGGTATTACATAAGCTGTGGGTGTGTCTCCACTTTTTTTTTTCCACATGTATGGTTTTATACTCGCCACAACTGAAAGTGTACTTCAACTCTTTTACGAGCTAGCCTGTGACAGCAACCGATCCAGATGTTTTCTATGAGGGTCAAATGAAAACATAAATATTACATTTTGCATCGTTCATGCAGATGTGTCACAAAATTTGACTCATAAAAATATCAATTTATTCATGTCGTCATTTCTAATTAATAGTATTCTCTATGATAAAATCTTCGTATCTGGATACATATAAATTAATGGCGCTAGTGACCTTCTACCACCTGCCATAGTGGTGACAAACATGGCAATAAGAGATTACTGCATCATGAAATAATTTACATAAAACTACAGTCATAATATTGTGGTATATGCAAATTTATTCAGTGTACATCTTTCATTCTTTCATTCATTCATTTTTTAGAAGCTGTTGGTGTGGATTTAAACTTCTGTGAGTTGTGCTTCTTACAGAGGATTAAAAGGCTTTGAGAAATGCTTTGCACATTGTGGTTTCTAATTAATCACACATTTTTTACCCCATCTTCCTTCTTGTCCCCAGCACTTTTATAAACAAAGGTAGTGCATAAAATCAAGCAGGTACATGTTAAGATACCAGAATGGGGAAAAATGTGATCCATAGTCAAAGTAACTGATCACATTTTCCCCTTTCGATTGTTCGATGTGAACATTGACTGAAGCATTGTCATGATTTTATACATGATTTTATACTGTGCACTTCTGCTTTGTACAGGTGTTCCCATTAAAGTAGCCAATGAACATATGTATATGTTTATGCTAACTTTATATTGATCTATGAGCTGATGTTAATGTTATGATTGATGAAATGTAAGAATTTAATAAAAATAAGTGTCAGTTTATAAACTGAGTTTATCAGGAATTATGTTTATTGAAGTATCATGCAGCTGTGTAACATGCTAGAATGAGGGCGTTAATATACACCTGTGATTTGTCTTGTAGCTGACACTATTGTTAAAGCTGCTGTTATAGAAAATTAATCACCACCTTCTGACCAATCAGAAGGTTTTAAAACAAGTATTGTATTGCCAAAACAACACACATTCATTATCTTTGTATATTCATTGCATCATGCCAGTTTTATGTAACTGCCAGGTTAATTTGTTACATGTGCTGTTACTTTTGTTCTGCACTAATGACAAGCACTGTCTCTTTGTGCACAGCTGGAGCCAAACGACACGATCGGGGGGCCCATTTGTAACTGCACAGAGAGAGAGACAAGTCAGGTCAGTGCAAGTGTTTTCATTACTTTACTTCTCTGTCTCAAGCCCCAGCAACAGGCCAGAAGCCATGCACATGGACCCCTGATGAATGGGGTCAATCTGAGGGCTGCCTACAGATTAGCTGCTGGGGCAATAAATGATCTAATGTAAGGCAAGTTTTGGGCCAAAGAACAGGCTGAATCTTGTTTGGAGAACAGTCCTTCAGGATGGGCTGGAGCCAATATCCAAATGACCGTTTTGTCCTCAAAACGATTTATAGCTCATCCAGTGCCACGGAGCAAAAAGTTCAAGTATCTCGTAATTTATTCTTGAAGTTTTGTTTTTGAAACAAGCTTTTTTTTTATTTGTTCAAAAGATCTTTATATTTTTTCTGTTCTTTTGTAGGACTATTATACAATCTGTTGCTTGGTCAGTGACAAATGAATTAAAGTTATAAGCTTTGTTCAAGTAAAATGCATCGAAATCTTGAACGTGACTAAACTTCAAACACAACTGTGTTGTTTTCCTATGAATAATTCCATAACTCATTTCTTCTTTAGAAAGGCTGAACAAATTTCAATCAGAAGTGGGAAATCCTGTGTGTGATTAGAAGATGGCAGGCACGCTTTGCTCTGTGTTCTATCATTCTCTCATTTGCACTCACCCCTCTTGCAGTTCCATCATTTCTTTATGGTTATTCATATGTAGATGGGGGTCAGGAGATGAGGTGGTTCTCACGTTCAACTTGAAACCCTGGCCTTTGTGTGGCTGGAGCCCAGGCTGTAGCACCGAAGCCAGAAGTGAAATTAAGATCTGCTGAATGCCCCAGCGGGGAGGAGAGGGGAGAGGAGCGGTGCAGGGAGGACAAGCAGCTGCTGATGCTGGATAAATGTGAGATGCCCACTGTGGCATTCCATGCCCTCCTGAGGGAGCCAAATGAGGCATTGCTTAGTCTGCCTTTCATCTTAATACAGGCCTGTTCCTCCCTCAACAGTCTATGTTCACTGCATCTTCTGAACGCCTTCATTTACCAGATAGTCTAACTCCGTTTTCAATGCTTTAATTGCTTTACCTAGGAACCTTTTTCTTGCGCTCCTCATAGGGGGACCTGCAACTCATAGGGGGGAGGGGGAACTAATTGACGGTCTCCGTGTCAGTGTACCTCACTGCCTTTAATTGTGAATATGTGACGTGAATATTTTTTACTATTAAATTCATTATCTAGCCCACCAGGTAAGTAATAGCACCAATGTTCGGCCCAGTCCCAACTTTGTGTTGCCTGGAGTCTTAATTGACTAGGCTAAAAAGTGGTAGCTAAAAAGAATAGAATAACGTATGGTGAGATAGTTAGCTAGTTAAGTACATTAATAGCTACACACTAAGGGAAAAGAATGCATGTATGAATTCGCTGTGTAAGCCATAGTCACTGTTCTCTTCTAAGTTTCTAATTTGCATCTTTTACAAAATGTCAGCATGTCGTTTGGCAAACATTTTGGTTATGAGCGGAGTTGTTCGCTCATCGCATATAAATGATATGATTTGAGTCTGGATACAGTCTTTATTTTCTCTCCATGTTATCTCAGTGAGGGCACTGAGCATTGCACTACTGGGAGAGTTATATGACAGCTTTGTACTGAGCTTTATTTTGCTTGGTTTCGTTAATGGTTCCACATACCTACGTGATAATGCTTCTGAAAAGGTTATTTGTTGTGCAGGCTAATTAACCTGTCAGTAACAAATCAAAGTGCTCATTAAGTTTAAACATTCATACCAAATATTTACAGTTATTTTGTGGAAGCTATTATTGAGTATGTTGTTTAACCAAAGCTGCTTATCACAGGTACCTAGGCTAGTGATTTGAGCACACTAGTATGGACTTCTTTATTAAAGACAAATAAAATATAAATGTTTCAGTGGATAAGTTTATACGCTTAAAACATACAGTTTCCAGTGATTACAGTGCTGCTCAACTGTACATTCAAGGTCTATGTATGCAGGTGGAACATATGTCAATAATTTTAGCTGTCCTTCACCACGTCAACTGTAAATGCAGCAGTGTGTTTAGATCTCCCCCAATACTGGCAGACAATTATGGATAATTTAGAGAAAATGTATCATAATTGCACAGTATGTGCACATGTTTATTATTCTTTTCTCCTGTGATTGCAGTGTATAAATTCCAGGTAAAGGTTAACAGTGGAGTTCAGCTTTCGGTTACTTGAGCTTCATGATGAAAGGAAGGCTGGTACATAATCCATTTTCTCGCTGCCTTGAACCAGCACCGATTTTTCCTGAAATGTAGTGTGTATCAGACTTATTTTCCTTATTCCCTCTTGGTGTGGTTGCCTCAAAAAAATCCATTTAATCTGTGACAAGGCCAGTTGGTATTTGTATAAAGGTTTTAAAAAATGAAGGCATTTAAGAAATACTTTCCAAACCAAGACTGACCTGTTGGCCTGTGGAACGGAAGAGAGAACACTGTTTATGTCTTCTTAATCATCACCTCCAGAACCCTGGAATGCTGTGGGAAGTCCCTCCTCAGATATCAGCTTCCAGTCTTAAGACCTGGCATTAAGCCCTGAATGTAAAATGTTAACCGTGTTAGCATAACACATTTAAATTGCCTGGAAGCCTAAAACCACAGGTGTATGTTCATTGCCATGTTTTCTTATTTGGAGGGGAATGGATTCAGGAAGGACACATGAAGTACACAAATGTGTTTGAATGTTGTTTCTTAGAAAAGTCCAGTGATTCTGACTTGTATTTAAACTATACATACATGCCAATCAGACATTGCATTAAATCCATCTGCTTAATATTGTGTAGGCCCCCCTTGTACCACCAAAACAATCTGATCAGTCAAGGCATGGACTCCACAAGACCTCTGAAGGTGTGCTGTGGTATCTGGCACCAACACATTAGCAGCAGATCCTTTAAGTCCTGTAAATTGAAGGTGGGGCCTCCATGGATCAGACATGTTTGTCCAGGACATCCCACAGCTGCTTGATAGGATTGAGATATGGGAAATTTGGAGACCAAGTCAACACCTTGAACACTTTGTAATGTTCCTCAAAGCATTCCTGAACAATGTTTGCAGTGTGGCAGGGTGCATTATCCTGCTGAAAGAGGCCACTGCCATTAGGGAATACCATTGCCATGAGGGGGTGGACTTGTGTTTAGGTAGGTGGTACATGTCAAAGTAAAATCCACACGAATGGCAGGACCCAAGGTTTCCCAGCAGATCATTGCCCAGAGCATCACACTGCCTCCGCCCGCTTGCCTTCTTTCCATACTGCATCCTGGTGCTATCTTTTCCCAAGGCACCCAGCTGTGCAGGCCACCTTCTTCTAGTGCTCCATGGTCCAGTACTGATGCTTACATGCCCATTGTATTCGCTTTCGGCAGTGGGCAAAGGTCAGCATGAGCACTCTGTCTGATCTGCAGCTACACAGAAAGCTGCAATGCACTGTGTGTTCACCTTACTATCATAGTCAGCATTAACTTTTTCAGCAGTTTGTGCTATAGTAGCTCTTTTGTGGGTTTGGACCAGACAGGCTAGTCTTCACTCCCCACGTGCATCAATGAGCCTTGGGCAAATTGGGTAAATTGCATTTAGCTAGCAAGGTTTTATATATCGTTAGCCAGACTCACTGTTTTAACCACAATGTTTTTTAAGCTGATTCCTTACCCAACATGATCTTTGCAGGAAGATAGCTTGTGCAAGATTAAAAAGTAGACAAAAACTTTTCTGCAACATTTTGATAAAGTATTTTAATGGTTTTTAGAAGTTGAGGTCTCAAAGAACGTTATAGGCAGAAAAACCCAATTTTGACCCAATTTTTGCCCTGTTTTGCTCTGAATACAGTTATAGTATCATCTGATATGTGTTTTCCCAGACTGGGACACAAATCTCTGACACAAAATATTTAGGTTTATTGTGAGCTTGTGTACAAACGCCGTGTAGCGATCCATTTGTCAAAATTGCAATAACAAAACTGCAATAACTGCAATTTATAGCCAGTTGTCTTACAAAGCACAGAAAAAGATTATTAGCTGCCTAGCCTTTGTCAATAGCACTGCTTCTATAGATATATTTCTATTCTATATATTTATATATTTCAGCACTTCTGCTGCAAATTGTAAACTTCTGCAGCTGTAAAGCCATCATTTGCAAGTATGACTAAGATCATTCCCTACGGAATTACCAACCCACTTACACTCTACAGATTCATAGACAGATGTGACACACTTGACAAGTCTTTAATAGGTCTCTTCTCTGCCTGGTCAGAGTTTGGATAGCAGACTGTAGTGACTGGCTGACACTCATGGGATAAATATAAGTCATTATATAGGAGCACATACTGTGTCTTTGGTCAGAGAACAGATATACCATGCATCAGCAGAGCCCCCTTTCTCTTCATATAGTATAATGGTCAAAGGGCCACCATTTCTCCATTTGGGACAGTAATTTAATTTGCTTGCACACTGTACGGATCGAACAGGGGTTGGGGTAGTGGTGGGGGGGTATATGGCTCTCGCAACGCTAATAGCTTCTGGGCAGGACGTCGGTCTCTGATGGAGGACCATTTATTTATTCTTTTTCTCCCACTAGCCTCAGAAAGTTGGCAATGCTCCAGTCATCACAGATCTTGTTTGTTTTGTCATGGGGTGTGATGGCTGAATGTGTCTCGGAGGGAGCTGAGGAATGACTGCAGCTCTCCCCAAGGCTGGGCCCCTTCACAGCTGCTCGCACTCAACACCATGCCATACCACACCTCAGCTGCACGTGGATACATTCCTCAAACTGGCCCACCGCAGTGGTGCCCCCCCCCCTTTTTTTTCTTTCTTTCTAAGATTTTCGTTTTCTTTATTTTTAAAAGGGCATTTCCAGCATGTGAGCATGTACATTTGTATTAATGCGTGTCTAAGCAAATAGTATAATTTCTAGTGTATATTGATATCTGGGCAGCATGGTGATGCACTGGGTAGCTTGGTTTCCTCACGGTTCCAGGGTCATGCTAAACATGCCAGTAGCAGGATTGTGTGTGTGTGTGTGTGTGCATGGTGCCATAGTGCCCTGCGATGGACTAGTGTCCCATCCAAGGTGTATTCCTGCCTCATGCTACATGTTCATGGGATAGGCTCCAGATCCGCTGAAACCTTGACCAGGATAAATTGATTACTGAAGATGAATGTATGATTCAATGAATATATGATCTATTGTGGGGTAGTAGTCAGTCTGGTCAGACTTGGTGTTATTGTTATTCTATATGTTTTGACCTGTCTGCATTCATATCAGCATGCACAGCTATAGCATTAGACAAGATACGTGAAGGAAGAGCAGAAGCTGGAAAAGGGGAGTTCATTTCTCCAGGCTGTTATACTTCACTGAGAAAAACCAGCTGCTCCTCATGATATTGCTGTTTATTTGTTTAATTACATTTTAATGTATATTCTTTCTTTTGCCAACCTGTTCATCCCCCTCTCTTCTCTTCCCCACTTTGCCTGTCTCTTTTGAAACTTTTGAAACGTGCATTCCCAAACATCTTTCTGCTTATTTGACCAATATAAGTGATAGACACGTGGACCAGTGCTTTACGTCTTGGGCTTTTGTCATGCTTCTCTTTATTCTCCTCCTCCACACCCCTCTTTCCTCCACTGCCTTATTAGAGCTGCAAGAGCTTGTGAGTGTTTTATGACATGCTCTGTTCAGCTAAGTTACTTTGTGGCAGCAAGGAGGATCAGGGTAATTGCTCCTGCACGTGGAGTTGGGGACAGTAAATCACCGGGAATGTTTATACTTCAGTCACCATTGGCTTCCCACACTCCAAGTATCTGGTCTGATTTAGTCTGTATCTCAATTAAAATTTAACCAGGCCATTGATCACACGTCTCTATCTATGGTTATGGTTTGAAGTTTAGACATCCAATGTACAATCCAGAACCATAAAATGAAATTGAACATTGGTGTGAACTTGTGAACAACTAAATGACAAAATTCAATAATAAAAACAATTAGCAACCAATTATGAATTAGTTGGAGTGTGTTTTGGATGTCACCTCACTCAGACTGAAAATGCATTTGATGGAAATGGCAGTAAAATTTGGCTAAAGTATGGGAACTCTTTACATTAGACTATGCTCTTGGCCTAATGACGTAACCTACGTTGTCATGGGAATAAGATTTCTATTTCTATTCATTCATTTGTGGGAATGTGAGAAACAGTGGAAGTGCAATGTACCAGGTGGAATCATTCTTAGTAACTGCCATGTATTCTTGCCTCAGCTCGTTTTCCCATATGTATTGCACATACATGACAATATTTATGAATCCTTTCTACCCTATCAGAAAACATTATCCTATTTTGATAGACTATATGGCCAAAAATTTGTGGACGCCTGACCATCATACCCATATGTGTTTTTTAACAGCAATTCCCAATTGAGTGCCCCCCTTTGCTGCTGTAATAACCTCCATTCTTCTGGAAAGGTTTTCCACTAGATTTGTGCCCGTTCAGCCATAAGAGCATTAGTGAAGTCAGGCACTGATCTTAGGTTAGGAAGCGTGGGATGCAGTCAGTGTTGCGATTTATCCCGAAGGTGTTGAGTGGGATTGAGGTCAGGGCTCTGTACAGGCTACTTGAGTTCTTCCACTCCTACCTTGACAAACCATGCCCTCATGGACTGTGATTTGTGCACAGGGGCAGGTTTGGGCCCCTTACTTAATCTTAAAGTTACAGTATACAAAGACATTCTAAAATTGTGTGCTTCCAACTTTGTGGCAACAGTTTGTGGAAGGCCCACATATGGGTGTGATGGTCTGGTGCCCACATACTTTTGACCATATAGTGTATATTATTTTTTAAAATAATATTTGTGTCAAGTTACCAAGTTTCCATCTGCTTTTGGTTCACATTGAAATTGTTCCCAAAAAGAGTTGATTCACTGATTACAGGCAATGGAAACACGGCAAGCAATTAATTTAACATTAGAGTTTTTCAGTTAGCGAGACAGCCAGCGTTTATTTATTTTGCCTTTATTTTGAATTTGTCTGGTTAGAATTGAATAAATCAAGGCTAGAAATGCAGGTAATACATAGTCTGAAAATTGTGTGTGGAACCAGTAAAAAAAAAAAAAAAATAATAACTGTATGGAATGCCGTACACCATTATATTTCCACACTGGTGCTGTGTTAATAGAAGGGCATAGAGGCTGGGATGAGCCCCACACCCCATGCTGCTTTGTCTTGCCCCTGAGTGATGAACTCCGAAAGCTGAATCAACAGCATGATATTTACCAAAGACTGGGCTCCTCCTGTTTTCTGGATCAGGTGTCTTTGTGCACCGCAGACCCTTGTGCTTCTGTGGGCACATGTGCATGCAGATGTTCTCTGACCACCAAGGACACAGTTATCAGCTCCTCTGAAGTTAAGGCTTGGCTGTTTAGACTTATTGCTAGCTTTTGCTGGCTACAGTCATTACGTCCTACATCCTGCTTCTTGTTTGTACTATGGCGCTGCTCCAGATTAAGGTTCATGAGGAAATGCTTGGCACATCATCCAAGGAGGAAAAAAAGCTGTCCTAGCAGAGGACACTGCAGCAACTCTCAAGAGCTTACATGGGGCTGCAATCTGCAATCATCTGTCATCTAGAGATTAGCGCCGGAAACCAGGTGTAAAGCGAGTCCTGACTGGTGCTAGGATACAGTGGAACATACTCAGATGTCGACCGTGTAGTGAAAGTGATGCTTCACCTAAAAGGCTGCTCTGGCCTTGTCACTTCCTCTTCAAAAGGAGACTAACCAAAGTGGATATTGGCAATCCGAGCAAGACATAAATCCTCTGATATTGTTTTCCTTGTGTGAATCCATAGCAATTGTATAACATCAGATCAGCTCTGGCAATTCTAGCACACTTTTTCATTATCCTTAATTGTGACAAAGCACAATGATTCACCCAAGAATGGAGATTTTTTGTAGTTTTGGACCGATTGACTGATTGTCATTAACTTATAATTGAAGAGGGCCTATTTCAAATAGCCGTCCTTTGACTAGGGATGTGCACAGATATCAGAATACCCAGTTAACCCTTTGATTGTCAGTGACAAAATATATTTTTAAAAAAAAGCCATTTGAGGGCAGTGTTACTGTAGTGTACCCATTAGATGAGTCTATCAAGAATGAAAAAGGAGGAAAAATCAGGGGAGTGGGCAGTTTTTACTTTCATGCAGGCAGTAGGTCAGATATGAAGACAAAAGAGAGAGAATACTTCCAGTTTGCACAATTAAATTCTCCATTAAAAGTCTTCGAGTACGTTGAACACATATCAGGTATATCGGGTTGTAGGGTAATGCTCATTTTACACCAGAAGTGACATGCACTTTGGTAAGCTGCTATTCAGTGTTTGATTAATTTCTTTTGTTTATATGAAATAAGGATTTGTTCAGGATGGAATCTCGGCACGTCTATATTTAATTAAATCTTGAGACAGATCTGGTCTTTGAGTTCTAAAATGAATTAAAGCTAGCTATAAATATACTTGGTCAGAAGGTAGGAAAACATTTCATTTTAATAACCTGATTTTGAAGAACGTATTGCAAAAGCCAAACCTATTTGACTGTCTTTAATTTTATATTTTTTCAAGTTTTCATTTTGTGGTCACCTTTAATGGCATTTTTGAAGCTATCAGTATCTTTTTTGCATTAACCTTGAATACACACACCTCTAACTCAGCATCACTGAAATTTCCTCGTATCTTGGACTGTAGTCTGCTGAACGTTTTTCTTTAATTGGCCCACTGTTGCAACACTTGCATAAATTAGGGCGTTGTTCCTGAAAATTGGTTGTATGTGATGTAAATTGGGGCATCTCATAAGCACCTCTAAATAAGGGACTAGTGGATGGGAGCTTGAATCCACACAGCACAAGCTGAATCATTCGTCTTCAAATCACCAGTAATTTCAATGTCTTAAGTCAGTTTCAGATCACATCAGATCAGTTTGTGTCAGTGTGTCATTCTAAACAGTCCTACAGAATCTTCAGGAATTTGATAATCATCAAATTATGTATTTGAATTTATTTACCCCTTCTTTGAAACATTATGCAGAACGTGTTCTTGTTTTCTTTTGTAACTTGTTGCAATTGTTGCATTGTTTAAAACATAAGTATTATAATATTCATGACTTTTAATTTTTTTAAATTAAATGTGTCTAAACCACTTCCACATACACTAAAGCCCCTGACAAATACTCATGTTGATGATTTCAGTGTCATACCTTGCTGTACTAAAAATCTCACACATTCAAATGTGTAAGGGATAACATATGATGGAGCATGCTGTTATTGGAAAATAATCCAAGATTGGGCAGGGTGATACAGCACAATGTAAAGAGCTACTGTTACCAGCCAGCAGTTGATTATTTCCCTTTAACAGCACATCCCGATCTAGATGGCGGCGCATGCACATCGCAAGGCTTGGTGTCGCACTAGTTTTTGCAAAATAGAGATACTACATTTCGTTGCACTCGTACTCTGACAATGACAATAAAGTTGAACCGAACCTAATGCCGAAGTGTTTTATTCATCTCATAACACAGTGATTTGCCAACAAGTGCAATTTGTAATTTATTACTGGATGACATTTCATGATTTATAACCTTTTTTTACCAGTTACATTTAATGTTGTGGAACGTCTGCAAGATATGTTAGTTCCTCTTTTTATTTATTTTATAGCAGATATAAACAGCGGTTCCCTCACCAGCCTCTTGTGCACGAAGTCCTTCCGTAAATGTTAAATAAATATCTTCTTATAGAAAGCTGCATCATGTAGATTATTATATCTTTTTCTATGTTAAGTAATTCATGTTTTTTAATCCATTTATTATAATCATTTGAATATGTAGATTGTCCGCTATAGAAGTGCCTGTGAATGAGTTATGATGGAAATGATTAGAATCTAGATTAGAATAGTATTAGAATAGGAGCATTAAGATAAACCTATTATTTTAATTATTGCCGGAGCTTCGGTCAAAGCAGCTACTGAAACTTCATCATCACCTTCTGACCACTAATCAGAATCAAGAATTCAGTATCGCTGTGGTTTAACTAAAATATTTGCTTTCTCAGCAGTTTTGTTTGTGAAACAGTGTGAACGGTAGTATCTATAATGGTGTCTTATCAGATATTCTATTAAAAGGCAAGAAGGAATTGACTTTACTTGGCCATTGTAAATAGGAATTGTTGTCTTTGCATATGCCTACATCCCTTCCCAGACACGAAAGGAAGTTCAGGGTCAGGGCACAGGGTCAGCTGCTTGTGTGCCCTTGGAGCATTTGGGGGTTAAGGCCTTTGTCAAGAGCCCAGCTGTTACTGTGTGGTTCTACCTGTGTCTCAGCCATTCCACTTCCTCTCCACTGCTGCCCCACTTCGTATTTTATTAATTAAGAAAAAGTTGCTTCACTGACCAGCACAACCAATTTGATGCGTATTTGCCAGGTAGTGTCGTGGCAAATACTTCTACAGACCAGAATAAGAAAAATGAGTTACAAAGACAAGGGGTTCTGGATGCCAAAGATCTATAGACTTTATTGAATCAGACAACAAAGCCGAGATGGTCTGCAGAGCATCTG
>CM074958.1:7277303-7289145 GCA_037577455.1 Pangasius macronema
GTTGCATAGATATTGATTAATATAATACTGATTAACAAATGATATTAATATAGATAACAGGAAATTCCTCTATAGTAGCTACACTAAAACAGTGTTTGTGTCCATGTATGTGTTTACATTATCAAGGTAATTAGGATAAGTAAAGATCTAGGTATGTAAACTAGGCCAAGTGTTGATCATGGTCTTGCTCTGCATAGCCTGCTAAGCTGTTGTCGAGAACTAGTTGTATATTGTATATACTAGTTGACATTTTATGTATTATCAGGTATTCCAAGTCATTTAATTTCTCCCATCCTCAGTCTTTTCGTTCTTTTTATTACCTGCTTTGATGAGTAAGAATACTGACTACTAACCTGCAGCAATGAAAAGCATAGACAACTAACGGATGATTAACATTTTGGGATGAGATTTATATTTACATTAAAGTGGGGAAGTGGGCTGTGGATTTGTGGTGGCACAATTTTATTTTTTCTTGTCGTTATTTGAAAGTGGGGTGACAGATGCCTAACTAACGTATGGGTTACCATATGGGGTGTGGGTGTGTGTGTGTGTGTGTGTATGTGTGTGTGTGTGAATTTGCTTGTGTGTACGGAATAGAGGCCCTAGTGTGTGATTGATGCTTGCACACACTCTGCAGCAGACAGCCTGCCACCGTTTCAGACATTCTTATTACTCATTCCCTCCACTGCTGGAGAAAAGCATCAGACCCTAAATGTAATCCTGCCCCACCACTGCTGCAAACTCTGCTTCACACATTACACATGGACAGCAGGCAGAGAAGTCTTAGTAATTGCTTCTGCTGGATAAAGAATGTTATGGTAGAGCTGCTTTGGTCACCCCACACTGGCAGGCTATTGTTGTCATGCTAATCACTGCAGGTATTTTGACACTATTGGTCAAGGACAGCAGAGAGACATGGTTAAAAAAAAAAAAAGGTCAAACATTCGCTTGCTTTTAACCAGCCACTATTTTATTTTATTTTCCCAATGTATGCCTGGCTGTAGTACGATACCTCTTACAAACTGATTTTGTGATAATGTTTGTAATTCTGGTTTATTTAAGAATGTAAAGTAGTAGTATTTCTTTCCATGAATTATCTCGTTAATAATTATGAGTTGTAAGGTACAGGCCATTATGTACTAAAATTTGACTCAAGCACAACACGTCAAACCTTGAGACAGATGAACTACAACAGCAGAAGACCATATCAGGTTCCACTCGAGTCAGCCAAGAACATGGTCGGCACAGCTTCACCAAAACTGGACAGTTGAAGATTGGAAAAATAGGTGATGTGTTTCCAGTCTTCCACTGTCCAGGTTCAGTGTGTACAGTTGTGTTGACTGTAGCCTCAGATTCAAGTTCTTGTCTAATAGGATTCGAAGCTGATGTGGTCTTCTGTTGTTAGCCTAGCTGCCTCGAGAATTGACATGTTGTGCATTCTGAGATGCTTTTCTGCTCACCACAGTTGTAAAAAGTGGTCATTTAATTACTGTAGCCTTCCTGTCAGCTTGAGCCAGTTTGGCCACTCTTCTCTGACCTCTCTCATCAACAAGGCATTTTCACCAGCAGAACTGCTGCTCATTGGCTGTTTTTATTGGGTTTTTTTTGTGAAAATCTGAGATGATCAGCTGAGATCAGTTTCTGAAATACTTGAACATTTCATCTGGCACCAACAACGTTTGATGGGTGACCTGTACCTGAATGATTTTATGCATTGCACTGCTGTCACATGATTGAATTGGGTGAATGTGCTGTGGTACAGGTGCTCCTCCTGAAGTGAACTCTGTGTGTGTGTGCGCGTGTGTGTGTGTGTGTGTGTGTGTATACTTTCATACAGCATTAGCAAATACCAAATTAGGAAAAAAGTAATAAAAATTTGGTCTTTTGCTAATGACTTTAATGGTTTGCTAATGGACGTTATTTCAATTTGAATGTGACATTAGTATTAAAGGAATTCATACCATAATGTGTTTGAATTAGCATTTGACACAATGCTATGTGATAGAGTTTCGAATAAATTGTGCGGCTCAGTTCCTGAGAGTGCCATGTGGAAACCTAAATCTGAAATGCATCTCAATTTAACTGTGCTCTCATCATTTAGAATTTTACTAACAAACATTTCCTCTTGTTTTCACTTGGTTTAAGTGCAGCGATATTACAAAACGCCAAAAAAAATCCAATTTGTCTGGCAGGTAGAATAATAATAAAAAGAAATCTGTTGATGCTGCTGCTGCTGGCTCAGCACAGATTTTTATTATAGAAACCAGTAATCATTCTTAAACCCCAATCATTTGCATAACTATCATTTGATAATGATATGTTTATAGGAAAATTGCAGAGTATTTTTGTGCTCATGTAGATCAGCAGCTTTACAGAAGCAGTTTTGCCAACAAACCAGCGCTTAGTGTCATGTCTTTCTTTTATTCTTTTAGTTAAGCTTTTCTTAAATTTCTGTCCTGACTTATGTTATGCAAGTGTGTTTCCTCTTGGCTTCCTGTCTCACTTCAGCCGTTAAAACCCGGCAGCTCTACATTTCTCCCCTATCGGCACACTAAATGTGTGAGACACACTAACGCACTATTACCGGTGACTGGATTTCAGAAGAGAAGAGAGAAGTGAGTTCCACTTTCTTCTTTTTTCGCCCGCTCTTGATGGTATTCTCTGACAAGGCTGAACTGATTGGTGTGAGAATACTTAATGAGCCAAAATGTCTGTCTTCATATTTTCATTTTAATTGGTGTAGTAGTGATGTTTCCACTGCACACACAGTCAGAAGGAAGTGTATGAATATGAGGAAATAAATGATGTGAGTATGCACGCACTTATAACTGGACTTATTATTGGACTCAGAAGTATGAAGTACACCCCTGAATGATACACACACACACACACACACACACACACACACACACACAGAGTCGTTGCCACTTCTTATACTTACTTTTCCACTTGCAGGTGCTGATAAGGATGACGCGTGGGGGGAGTTAAAAAGTCATTCTGCTGCAACTGTGTACCGAAGCAGGAGGGATTCATAAAGCCCAGTAGAGACAACAACCAAAAACCCCCAGCAGCTGCCTCTGCACCAACCTGCTTTTCTCTGACAGCACAGCGAGTCCAGACCTGACCAAGCGGGGGCACGGCAGGAAACTTAGAAAGAGAAGAACCCAGAGAAAGAACGGTAACGAGCAATGTAGGTTTCTCCCTGTCTGGAGCTGCTGTCTAGCTTTAGCTATTTTTCTCTCTCTTTTAAGAACGCTCTCTTTCTCTCTCTCTCTCTCTCTCTCTCGGTAAAACTTCATGGATTACTGCAAAAGAGAGAAGGGGCAAAAATGTTAAAACGAGACTAAAAGAAAAATTGAGAGACGGGACAAAAGGTGAGCGTGGTCGGTCGATCTTGCCCCCCATTTTCCATTCATCTTCTTTTTTCGCCATCACTTGCCCCTTTTCTTCTTTTCTTGTGCTGTCCCTCCACACTTGCCTTTGTTCGCGTTTACTCCGTCTGTCTGCTTGGCTGAATGCGGGTGTCATGGTGAGGGAGCCGAGGTTCCAGGCGTTGGGCTCGGAGCAGGGGTGCAGAGGGAGGAGGACATCCATTTTCAAAGCCATGGCTAGCTATTGTGTTAAAGCAGTCTGTCAATATGAGGGGAAAAAGCCTGCCAGCCCAGGCCTCCAAGGAACCGCTGAGTCCAGCACAGAGATGGACAAGGTGGAGAGAGAGAGAGAGAGAGAGAGAGCTGCTGTCCTGCTGAGGTGTCTCTTCTCCAGAGCTCCCTCTGCCCTCTGCTTTCTGTCCTCTGTTATCCCATCCATCAGTTACATCTCTCTCTGCACTCCACTGATAGTTCATTCAGCTCCTGGGCTTCGGGCGTGTTAGTGCTGTTTTAACACACCTCATCTGTAAGTGCCGTCTTTTTTATTAGCAATTTCCCCTCGCATTAATACACTGCTTTAACCTGAAAAGCATGACAGGATTATCTTATCTGCATTTGAAAAATCAGAGATCAGCAAAAAAGAATCAGCATATGATAATATTCAAATTAATCTGATTGAGTCACATTATAACAAGTGTTTACTGTAAAAGGAGTGAATCTGTGAATTGTAAAGTAAAAGAAAACAGTCAAGATGGAGCAATCTTCAAACTTCTGTAGTTTGCAACAGGTATAAAGTATCTTGGTATTATAATGCCATTCTGATTCTGAAAGTGCTTTTATAATAAAATAAAGTTTTTTGTTTGTTTTACGAAGAGGGTTTTGCAAAAATGCACTTAAAGACGAGCTGTACGGGAAACTGGAGACTGATAGTGTTTCATTGAAATGCTGTGACAGTACTAAAATTATTTTGACTTCTTTAGAGCATTAAAATGAAACCTAGCTAGCAATGCTAACTAGTATGGCCCTTACATACGTATATATAAAATGTAGATATCAATGAAATAACCATAAAAAAGCATCGCTTGCACTCACTGAATGCACACAAATTCAACGTGGTCCCACCTTTAATATCAAGGTATATATTTTTTAACATCTATAAGTATGTGTGTAACTAAAAAATAATATTAAAAAAACATGACTTTACGTTGCTGAGAAGAAATAACATGTACCCACTTGAACATGAGCTTGCCAGTCCATTCTATCTAACATTGATCAAATGCCAGAAAATAGTCGGGAAAAAAAAAAGAATGTAAGAGAAATCCTGTACAACATTTAAAGGCTGAGAGGACTTCCTCCTCTTCCCCCCATTTCCTGTCCATGGCTGGACTTCAGAGCATGACACTTGAGCACCTTCAGGGATGCAGAGTCGACTCCGAGTGGCACGCAACTCCAGGTTTATACAGCTGACCTGAACTCACTGACTTCTTAAAAATAATAAAAATCCTGGCTGGAATGTGTGTGAAAAGCGTTAATTGGATTAACACATTGGAGACTGTTGTTGTTAGAATATTTGTCTCCTTCTGTCTCTCTGCTTCGCTTTTTTGAGGATCTTAATGAACGGCTTTGTATGGGGATAAGCGGTGTGATTTACCTGTAGTGCTTATGTGGATTACAGTGACTGCAGAGTCCAATAAGTCTTCATCTCTACTGCTTTAGAAGTCAGAGTATTAGTTATGAATGCGTGAGATGATTTTTTTTTAGTCCTTTCAAACCATATATAAATTATTTACTTAGAGTATAATTGAACTAAAATCCTAAGTGCACTTTCAGCGTGTGCTGCTGTTTCGTACAGAGCTTGCAATTCCATGATATGGTGTTGTTTTAATTTTATTTTTCTTTTCTACATTTAGTTAAAAGCCTGAAGCTTAGATTGGATTAAAAGCAGAATATTCCAAGTCCTCAGTAGATAAAGGGGTCTAAGTACTAGGACTAATAGTGTTTATTTCTTTAATAAGACTAATAGTGATATTTTATGCAGTGTTATTGTTGTGGTTTAATTCAATCTTTCTGCATCGTAAAACTAAGATGCTTATTTTATGCTACCTACAGTGTGTCTTCTCTTTTACTGTAGGCATTGTGTAGTTCTGCTGTTTGAACAGAAGGGGGAGGAAACTGTACGTCTTTGCTCGGAAGCTAGTTCTCGTGGCCGCAGTGTTGTACCTCAGCTCCTCTGTACTGTGTATGAGACATTTGTTAGACATTTATGATATTTGGTACTGTGTATAATTCTAAAATCAACAGATATTGTAAGGCTGTGATGCTTTAGAGGTTTTTACTCTTTACAGAGTAGCATTTTTGTTATTCATGTTGCTGACCAAGTTGAAATCAGTTGTAGTATTTTGTGATTATTTACAGAAACTGTAACAATTGAATTACAGTTCAAGTGAATAACAAGTGAAATATCTATCTATCTATCTATCTATCTATCTATCTATCTATCTATCTATATATATAAAACACAATATACATATAACAAAAAAATACAATATGATGCCCTGTATTTGTCTTCCTTTATATTTTTAAAATAAATTCTAGACATTTTGCAGTCATAGTATGGAAGACATTTTTCACAACAGATCGTGTATGTATCATAATTCATAATCATAATAAAATAATAAATTGTGTCTATACAGTATTCCTAATGTAATAGACATAAAATACAATTCTCCAGTATTTTTTTTTTAACAGATCTGTATAACTAACTGTTGATTTTCATATTTGATTTGATACCAACTGATTAGTTTTCCGGTTTAAAATACCAAATTTAAATTTGTGAACAGTTATCAGACTCTTATCTAGAATCTGTCTTAAAATATTGATTTGAATGTGTATAAGAGAAGGATGAGTAATTGTTCCTTCCTGAGAAACGCACGCAGTGAGTCAGAGCACCTTCTAATCTTTTAATATAAGCTGAACTTCCAGTCGTCCTTAGGGAAGTAAAGTGAACATCAGATTACGTGATCTGTACTACTCATGCTCTTTTCTCTGGAGCTGTTAACAAATTTATAATGGGAATGTAAATTAAATGCAAGCCAAATCCTGAAAGAGGAGGATAGGATTGTTGACCGTGCAGGTTTTCATATGTGATCAGGCAGTGAATGAATAACCGCTGAGGTCTAGCTGCGCCGTAGCAGGCCTCCAGACCGCACATGTTTTGTGTAGTGCGCCTTGGAGCTGATTTGTTTCCCTTCCTGTAAGGCCCTCATGCACCCCCTTGCTGACTCCCCCTTTCTCCAAGCAGTGTAAACACACAGCTCCAGAGGAATGTTGGACTCTCTGACCTCACGGCAAGCACTCGGCTGTAGTTCACTCGGTTCAGCTTGGCCGCACTGTGCTCGGGAAGAGAGAGCGCACATCCAGCACCGCTCTGGCAGATTTCTTCCTGCTCCTGCTGCCGCCACCACTACCATTGTCCTCCTCTCAGGCTATGTCTGTCCGTCTCTCCTGTGTCTCTCCTTCCGTGTCTCTCTCTCTAGTTCTCACTCTGTTTACTCTCTCACTCGTTCCCTGTCAGTCTTTTCCACTGCTGACACTGTCACATAGACTTTAACAGGAATACTCCAAATGCTTTACATCTGTTTTTCCCACAATGCTGTGCAATTAGTCAGTTGTGCTGAATGTAGTCCACCCTTCCCCCAGTCTTTCTGGGCTGATTGCGTACTGTATGTGCATGCTTAGGGGCCTAGAACAGGCAGTATCTCCAAGTTGCTTTCCGGACAGTGGCCTACAGATAGGTGTGCATCGGCTAAAGATAGATCAAAGCAGGCAGCATCTGTCAGTGTGTGTAAAGGCAGTGTAAAATGAATGTTTGACCTCCTCCCTCCCGCGCCTGTCTGAGCTCTGCCATTTTTAGCATACATAGAAGAGTCACACTCGTACACCCTACTTCCTAGTCTTCCGAACCTGCGCTTTCTGGAGGACAGGAGCTGCTGTTAGTGTCATTGGGGACAACACGACTTAGTCTTTAACCTCACGCACACACCTGAACTTGGCAGTGGCCTACTTTTCCACAAGCCATTATCTTGTGTCTTACTTTCATAAACCTGGATTTGCAATCATTGGTGTGGCCGCATAGTATAAAAAGCCTGAAAGCATATTTCAGTGCCAGTTCAGTGATGCATTCCTGAAGCCGGCACACTGCAAGCGAGTGAGAGGGAGAGGCTGTGGATATACCTTTTACTTTTACTGGAGCTCTTATTGTCTTGCTGTTCCAGTCTTACATCTGTGTGGGAATAAGTCGGGGTTGGCTTGGAGGGGTGGTGGAAGTGGGGGGTGGTTTGATGCCCGCTCCAGGAGCCCTAATTAAAGCAAAGGCAGCCACAGACTTTGGAGGGGGTGCAGATAGCACAGAGGAATTTCACCTGAACAAAGACGCCGCTTGTGCTGGCCGTCCACCAAGAGCTTGATCTGCGCAAGCTGTAATTTTGGGAGAAAGGGGACACTGTTTGACCAAAGGCCGGAGCCCTGAGTGGTCTCATCATTTAGATCATTTAGGAGCCTCTCCAATGAGCTCCATTCCAGCTCCCCCCTTTTTCCAAACACTGCCTGCACACTTTAATATAAAGTTTGTTTGTTTGTTCTGGTCCTCTATACAGTATAATTATGGCTTTCTCAGCAAAATTATGACTTGAAATATTATTTTCAACCAGTATTTGGTGTAATCAAATAGCGGGCCAATCTTGAATGTTTTCATTAAGTGCTATTAAATAAAACCACATGATTGTGGCCCGGCAGTGGGCTCTGCGTCTCCCTCTATTGGACGCTGGCTGCTAGTGCAAAGAGTTAACTAGTTAGTGCATACAAGTCATATGAAATGCCAATTTCACACATCTTTGCCATACAATAGATTTGGCACAGCAGGAAGTCCATGCCCATTAATGAGATCTGAAATGTTGCCATTGCTTTATATTTATTGCAGTTGAGAACGGAAACAACAGCGTTCATAGTGATGCAAATACAAGAGACAGCGTTATGATCTTTAATCGAAATGGATAATGCACAGATTAATTAAATATATGCTAATTAAGAATAAACCTTAAATACCCATGGTGAATTACAGGTGTGAAATGATTCATAAATGATTAATGCATTCTCCATGATGAGGACCTCAGAGACACAGACGCTCTGTGCTGTAATGGATCCAGTCCTGGTCAGTGGTGTGAGACCCCCTCCCTCCTATTGCAGCACTTCTTGTTTGGTGACACAGCACAGCGTAAAAGAACATTGCGAGTAAGACTGATGGCGAGGAAAAGAGAAACAGATGGCTGCAAATATCAACTGCTAAATTATTCATCAGCGCTCCTGCTTTGGGATAGATAGCACAGAGAGAGAGAGAGTCTGGTTCTTTAGTGCAATTGCAAGAGTGTGTACCAATGATCTATTGGTCAGAATGTATTCTCAAAAGTATTCTGATGCAACCATCGAATATCATCACATTTTCTTCTGGCATGGTATAGGGTAGAAGGCTAGATCTTTGCGAGGTGTCTCATTACCTTATTTCACACTACCTGCAGACATCACATTCGAGCGATTTGTAATTTAACGTAACTGACATGTGATGCACACACTTGTTGTCTCCCATCTTTTTTCTCGCTCAATGCTGTCACACACAGACACACACTCTTCCCCGTGCAAAGCTCTGGGGAAATAGAACAGAGGAAACTACGTGCCTTCACCAAGCAAGGGCTGTCTGGTGTCATGGCAACCGGTGCAGATTGACCCCACCCTCTTCCATCAGCCTGAGAGGGGAAATAAGAGGCGGAAGGGAGAAAGTAAAAGAGGGATGAAAGTGGCAGAAAGTGAGGGGAGGCAGAGAGAAGGAGCGATTCAGGCATGGACAGAGATGGTCTGAAGGTGTATGTGAACAAATCCTTGCTAATATTTTGGGGGTCATGAATGAGGCAATGCGGTAAAGTACATATACTACAATGGAAATAGTAAAGAGTCCTCCAGCAGAGAACAAATCAAGAGAGGGAGAACACAGTAATTGATATCTTTTTTTTTCCCATTGTATATTTCAGATAAAATACTTAAGCAACTCTCATATTGCAGTAAATACATGCGCAAGTTTTGGTTCGATGTGAAGGAAGCTGATGTCCCAAGCTGTAACAAACACCCGGTTGAATCTGTACATGTCAGAAAAACACTGAAAAAGTCTATGTTAGATGAATACTATCTACTATTCAGCATTCAGAAAAGAGTGCAAATGAATTTGACAACATTATCAAAGTAGCGACACCAATTCATTTCATTCTAAATCCTTGACCATACAGTCAATTGGATTTTTGCCTCAGCAACATGAAACCCACCAAATTCTGAGGAGCATCAAGACACCATGCTGTCCTAAAAACAGATAGATAGATAGATAGATAGATAGATAGATAGATAGATGGAATTCATTTAACAGAATTGCTGTTAAAAACCTGGTTTCAATGAATTACACTTAACCAGGACAAGCAGTGACGCAATGCCGCAAAGACCCACTTAAAATAAAATGATTAAAATGTCAAGTGTTTATTCTCATCTGTATGGTTATATTAACTGGGGTGAACAGAACGCAACTTGCAGGATTTTTTCCAATAAAGCGTTGTTGAGTTGAATTGAGAACGAGAGAAAGCAGAGGCGCTTTCAGGGAGAGACAGAGAGGGAGAGGGAGAGAGAGAGGCAAACTGGATACTAGTTCATCTAAGGACGCAGGAAAAAAGATGCCATTTGCTGCCATCTCTAATGGCTGCCTGATTACTGCACAGAGGAAGCAGAGACAGTGAGTGAACACTGCAGTAGCCATTCCTGGTACAGCGTGGCCCCACTGCACAAGACGTATTGCAGAGAACGCTAAGCTCTGTAATGACACCCCACCCCCCCTTTTTTTAAAAGAAGAAGAAGAAGAAAACACTGAGAAAATAATGTGTAAGAAATACCACATGGCTAACACTGTTGCGTGAAAGAAAGACCTGTGTAAAATCACATCATACTGATGAAGTAGTAGTAATAAAATGAAGAAAAGGAATTGATGCTGGAAGCAGACATCCTTTGAAAAGATTTTTTTTTTTATTTCTACAGTCCTTTCAGGAGTTTGATATTCCAAACGTACTGTACTATAATACCAGATTGCTGAGGAAGGAATGTAATGGACTTCTCCTTGGGATCTTTGTGGGCTTTTGAGGCAAACCACCATTACAAAAAGGTACAGGCCTATTATTTTAGAGCTGTGCCCTAAAACAAACCTCATTTCAAACCTTATTTCAAATTTTAAACAGTTTGACAGAGAAGGATTAAAGCCACACACAACCTGAATGAACTTTATTTAAAATGGTTACGTGCAGAAGCAAAGGATTTTATACTATTGTCAGAATTGTTTCTGCACCTGGCTAGTTTTCCAGTAGGCGCAAACATTGAATGTGCCCTTCCTTCAAATATTAAAATTATATTTGCATATAGAACACATACAAACACCTAAACAGGCAGTTCAGCCTTTTGAATTAGACAGTCATTTATGGACAGCTTGTGTTGTTTCCAGCATGTCATTTTCTATTTATGTTTTAATTCCCTACTTAATTTCCCAGAGCAGCCATTAATTGCTTCTTTTTATGTGCTTTAAACTATGGGCAGTGTGTGTTTCTGCAAGTTCTCTTTCTAGTGTTTAATCCGAAACAGCACTCTACCACTTGATTTCCATTCCTGCTGTGAGCAGGTAAGAAAAGGGAACTCTGCCTGTAATAGCCCTCTTCTTAACCTGATGTCGGTTACAACAAATTCTTGCAATTAAACCTATTTACTGATCAGTAACTAGGTTTAGTAGAGGTTTGGGATCTAATAAAAGAAAACCTAGAATACTGCAACAACTAATCTTAGCAAGAATAATATCTTGAATATAGTTGAATTTATCTAATATTTCCAATTATTAAGATCACAGTAAAATAAATCTAAGATTATAGAGCCTATTACTAGACACTACAGTAATGTCAAATTGTTGTGTTCCTTTGGCAGATAATTTTGTTTATTGTGCACAGATTGGAAGAATGTTACATCGTCTTTTTCCAGTCTTCAGTTGTTCCGTTTCAGTGAACTTGTGCCCACTGTAGCCTTAGATTCCTGTTCTTCACTGAATTTGATGTGGTTTTCTGCTGCATCAAAACTTGACATATGCTTTGTGAGATGCTTTTATGCTTTTCAGACTTTTATTTGAGTCACTGTAGCTTTCATGTGAGCTTGAACCAGTCTGATCATTCTCCTCTGACCTCAGCATGGCGTCTCTGTATGCAGTATGGATGTTTTTTTTTTTGTTTGTTTATTTTTTGCATCATTCTGTGTAAAATTTTATATATATATATATGCTCAAAAAAATTAAAGGAACACTTTGAAAACACATCAGATCTCAATGGGGAAAAATATCATGCTGGATATCTATA
>CM074958.1:7294654-7310867 GCA_037577455.1 Pangasius macronema
TCAATTGTATTTACTCAGCCTTTCAGTTTTTATTACAGCAGATTGAAATTACAACTGAACAATGTTTTTAATGGTGAGCAAACCGTCTATCCACAGATAGCATATGCCAGCACAGTAATGTAGCACATTTACTGATCACTTTCCAGAACACAGACAGAATCTTATGACAGGGAATTTTCTTAAGGCATGCGAGATTCAAACTCTGCATCATTAGAGATGTAATAATAATAATAATAATAAACAGTTATGGCAATTCAGGTCCTTAAGTATTTAAGAAATGTTTAAATTGCTGTTCTGTCAGTCATGTGCTGGCTATGTTTGGTTGTATAGTTTATTTGTATACCACACCACACACAAACCATATTCCTGAGCCAGGGACCTGAAACAAAAATACCACCATGGGCTTTGAGGTGGCTCGGGTCATGTTTATTTCTCAGAGAAACAGGTACCTGGAGTTCCTGGAGTTCCTGGGCTTGCAACTCAGTGCCCCCTGAGCACACAAAATTAACTGCAAATTCTATTTAGAAGAGAATTGAGTATAAACCAAATTAAGCAAATTCTGCCACTGTTTAGTGTGTGGTTTATACTTGCACTTTTTATACTTTATAGTGTATCAGGTAGTGTTAGGATTGGGACAAGACCCAAACCAGAATGAGTGCAAAAGCAAAATGTTTGACAATTTAAGCACTCGCACTCACTGGCCACTTTAACAGGAACACCTGTACCCTTTCTCATTTATTCAATTATTTAGTCAGCCAATCATGTGGCAGCAGTGCAGTGCATGAAATCATGTGTGTTCATCACCTGGTCTTTTTCCAATCTTTAACTCTCCTGTTTCAGTGAGCCTGTACAGCCTATGTCCTGTAGTCTTAGATTGCTGTACTTGGCTGACAGTGGTCTTCTGCTGTTGTAGCCCAACCACCTAAAGGTTTGACGCATTGTGTGTTCTGAGATGCTTTTCTGTTCACCACAGATGGAAAGAGCGATTATTTGAGTTACCATATTCTTCCTGTCAGCTCAAACCAGTCTGAACATTCTCTTCTACCATCTATTATCAACAAAGTGTTTCCACCAGCAGAACTGCCACTCACAGTATGTTTTTGCACCATGCTGTGTAAACTCTAGTGTAAACAGCCATGCCACAGTCACAGTCACTGAGATCACATTTTTCCCCCTTCTGATTGTGAACATCAGCTGAACCTCTCGGTCTGTATTGGCATGATTTTTATGCATTGCATTGCTGCTGCCATGTGATTGGCTGATTGGATCATTACATGAATGTACAGGTATACAAATGTTCCTAATAATGTGGACAGTGAATGTATGAGAATAATTTTTTTTTTATTTTGCATTGTTCATTGCAAATAGGTGTCACACGTGTAAAATGGAGAAGAATGGACCAGTAATGCGTTTTTACTTTTAGAACTATAAATGTAATGTACAGTTTCTCTAATTCATGTTGCATTTTTAAGGTTTTCGTTCACCTCACCCTCACATATGATTTATCTGAAAAGAGCTAAGCGATGCAGTATGTTTAGTAGTTCACAAATAGCAATTAGGCTAGATTAGAAATAATCTGCTCTATATGTTTATTATTGGCATTGAAAATAACAAAAAGTATTGAAAATAACATTAGGACTCATCACGAAAAAGCCTAGGCCCAACACACATTGTTTTAATTGTCAGAAGGCATCCATCAAGCGAAACATCATTCGGCGATAGCCAGGGGGTGCTCTAGGATGATGCTATGTTTCGCATGACAATGCTATAGCTCACACAGTCTCCTAAGCCGTATTCCCACGTTTGTTTGTTTGAGCTCTGTTCATTTTGAATGCCATATGTTAAGCGGCGAGAAGGAGTGCCATGCTTTGCAGCAAGCCTGCTGTTTCCCAAGCCATGGCTCATTCACTACAAACAATAACAAATGCGACTTTGCTCCGCTCCTGCTCCTTCTATTTTCTAAGGCACTCCATGAGCGGAAGGCAGCTTAGCCCTTTCCCGACTACATGCGTCTATGAGCTGTCTTATAACACCTGACAGACAATGAGTGCGAGGGCTTGCACACGCTTGCACTTGTGCTATCAGATATCAGGTTCCACCCAGCATGCATCATCAGTTGCGCAATGACTGCGCGGTCCCTCTGGTGGATCCATATCATCATTCGCGTTGTTTGGAGACTTTGTTAGGGGGCACAGGGAGACAGCCAGCAGTGTGCTATGGTTTCAGGCACCTTTTGAAACCTGGCTGCTTGCCCCATCCACCTATTACTTTTCCCTCCACTTTTATCTGTGCCCTGAAAAGATAATACAGTGCCATATGGTGGAATATTACTTACAGTGATCCGAGTGTGGCGATACACAGGAATCTGTGTAACAGACCAATCTATTTAGGTCAAGTTTCACTCCAGCCTCACTTGTCTGAGTAATTTTTTTGGTCATCTGTACAACCTTTGTAAAATGGTCACATTCCTGGCATCTTATTTTTAACGACGCGCCATGCTTTAGCCTGTTTCTATTTTTTAGACTCCCTTGTCTATTTTTTTGTGACTTTATTAACTGACATATTTCTGGAAGAGCAGCTTGTTCAGCCTGTCTGCTGAGGTCTTTAAAACCGAGCTTAAGAAAGCCATCACACACCTTACTCTCACTGCGAAGAGACAACAGATAAAAATAGACAGCACCAGCAGTGGTTAATGCCTGTCGCGCTAGACACACACATTTGCATATCTTTTATGTTCTTTCCTCTGTGTCTCTTTTTTTTTCCCTTTTCTTCAGGTTCTCTTACTCTTTCTCTTGCAAAGGGTCTCCTCCTGAGGCTCGAAGGGTTTTCTTTTTTTTTTCTTTCCCTTCAGAAGGCAGGCCTGTTCAGAAAGGAGCATTGAAAAGCAGCAGCAGACAGTCGGGTAATTAAAGATTTGGGAAGGCAAGGCTTTTCTTCCTGTATTTTCTTTCAGACCCTTTTGGAGAGAGTAACGGTCTGCTTGCTCTATCAGAGGGAAGGTATTGAGTGCAGGGCTACAGGACAGCCATCTGGCCCTGGACCACTACTTCAGCCTTGTGAAAATAGGGAGAGTTGCAAAAAAAAAAAAAAAAAAGGTCTGTGACTTTTCAGCTTTCCCATACCAAGGCATTGTCTCTGTAGTGGATAGACAGCTCCGTGTCATGCCCATAGTGATCAGTGTCAACAAACCTTCAGTCTAACATCATGTGCATGTGCAGTGTGACCTGTTTTATTTCAAGCTTCTTATGCTGGTAAATGTCTTTTTTTTTTAATGGTTTGTGTCACATTTATCGTAAGTTAAATTGCTAACTAAAAAGTCGTCTCTTTTTTTTTTTCTTGTGATTGCGTTTTATTGGGGCTCAGAATTTACACGTCATATTTTTCACCTGGCATTGGGAGCACTTTATTGCTGGAAGTTGGACGTTACATCGCAACGACTCAGTGATGTCTCGACAGGTGAAATAATGAAACTGTGGACTCTTATTTTTCAGTCCCATAAGTCTGCTGGTGAAGATAGTGGTAGAGGATCTTTCTCAATTCACACTACTTTTGGTTACTATTGATTTTATGATTAAAGTTTTTAGGTGGAATTCATGTTAGAAGAACAAGGTCATCACATTCTTCAATGTCTAAGGTACTCAAATAAAAGATTTATTTATTTAAATAACAGGAAAAAAAAATGTATCAACCAAAATATAAAGTGGTGGTGAAGGTTCCATCCATTGCATAATACACAAGGCAGACTACTGCCTGAACTGGATAATAGGGCTTGCATATGCAGGCCATAAACAGAGATGTATTCATGCCATAGAAGTGCTGTGGATATAAAAAGAATGTATACAGCACATTTAAGATAATACAGCACATTTAAGATAACTCCTCTAGCCTGTTTAGAAGTAGAATGATAATGAAAACTTTTTTTCCTAAATCCACTGAAGGTTTGACAGTGTATGCTGGGATTTGTCTCTGAACATAGCCACTATGTACTCCAGTGTTAGAACTGAGCTACATACATACATACATACATGGTCATTTAGGAGGCAAGGACCAATGTCTTAAGCAAAAAGCATAATGGTATATCATTACATTTTCCCCCTGTTTACTGGCCGCTGCAGTGTTTATTCTGGGTTGTTTGTCATTCCACAGGAATTTATTACGCAGTTTATTAAATTGCCAGAAGTAATTTTGTGAAATTCTAATTGGGAGTGTCTGTAGTATGTAGTTGAATTAGCTCTTGTCAATAAGGAAACTTGTAGGTGGGTCCATCAAACGATATTCTTCTGAAATTTATAACAGCGTTTTTTTTTTAATTACATTTTGAATACATTTTTGGGGTTTCCCAAGCAGAGGAGGGATTTTGGGACAGTATTTGGGAACTTGGTATCCAGAAAATCTGTTTATTATTGTTAAGCAGTGAGGGTAGAGAACTCTGCAACTCTGCTACAAATAGAAAGATATCATCTGCGTATAACATAAGTTTATGGGTTCTATGGAGTCTTGGTGGAAAGCTTCGGCCAGTGGTTCCAATGTTAAGGTTAACAGAAGAGGAGAGAGTGGGCAGCCCTGTCTAATGCCCCTACCCAAATTAACGGATGTCAGGGTTTACCTGCAAAAATAGAAGCAAATGTGACAATCAAAGTCTCCAGAAGAATTGTGGCGGATTCTCCAAGGAACTCTTTTTGAATGGTCGGTTAAAGGAATGTTTTGAGTGTTTGACGTGGACTCTGATGACTACGTAAAAATTCTTCGTTAAGGTTGCCAAGCCAGATATTGACTTTGTTTAGTTTATTACTGTTTACTGCTTTGATTGTTGTGTGGAAATGTTTCATTTTATTAGGTTTGAAGGCATCTTTGGTCTACAGCATTCTTTTTGTTTTTGTGCCTAGGGTTTTTCACAGTACTCTATGTCTTTAGGGCCTCCCACACGACTGCCAACTGAGGTAAATTATTTCCTTTAAAGAAAAAAATATTAGCTCTCAATGATTGACAGGTGATATTAGATACGTAAGTGGCTAGAGTTCCCACCAGACTCCACCTTCTGTATTGGAAAATTTCCTATATCACTCAAACTATTCTCAGGATATACTGCTTAGTCAATGATAAACTGCCTCCCTTCCACCTCCCTTGGGAATGAATGGCCTCAAACCCCATCATCAGGTTTGCACTACATGTTTTCGGATGTGTTGTCACTCACTGCCTTAGAGAATGCTATTTCATTCTACTTTATTCTTGGATGTGGCTAGAATGACAGTAAAGCTCCCTAATAGTTTGGTGTATAAATATTTGGTAATATCAAGATATATAGTATCTGTAGTGAGCCCAGAGTTGATGGGCACTAGTTGATGGGCACTAGGTTGATGGGCACTAGCTGGTCACGTACATCCATACAAAACGATTGTTCCAGACAGACCGACGATCGACAACAGAGTGACCCCAATAAGGTCCAGTAGTCTGAGGAGACTTTAATGTTGTTTGAAATTGGCTTCCACAAATTTAATACCAGGGCTTCAGTGGTATTAATTTACGCTCTCTGTTTCCAGCTATTTATTAAGGAAAATGCACCAAACGTTCTTGCTCATGCTTATGTTGCTCATAAATCAGTTTTTTTGTGAGTGTTAAGTGTGCACATGTTTCTAAACTGCTGTATCAGTCTGCTACCGTTTCTTTGTTTTCTGTCACGTACCAAACTGGTTTTATTGACTACAATGCTTCAGTTAAAAGGTATTTTAGGATCAAACCCACATCAGCTGTAAAATGTGCATCAATTTGTACTGTTTTCTGTGTCTTAATATTAATCTAAAAAAGACATATGTACATAACAGTCAACCATGTCATCAACAGTTTCAGCATTTCAATTTGCACAAGTAGGTTCCAGTTTAGCAAACAAGATGAAAACGGAAGAGAGAACGAACTGACAAAAACAAAATATTACTCAAAATTGCCCAGAAGATGATCTCAAACCATAACTATCCTTATAAAAATGTAAAGAAATTAAATCAAGTTGTGAAATTGTTTTTGCTCTTGGTCCTGTTATGAAGCAGGTTTTCTGTATAAAGCATGTGAGACACGCTTGTAATATGCTTAGCCACAACTGGTACGTGTAGAGTAGGTAGTGATTCATGAGAGTTCAGTTCCGCTGATAAAAACACAAAGTGATTATTTAGAATTTATCTTGGAAACTCTTTGTATGTGATTGAAAATGATTCACCTCGCTGCAGTGCACAACCTCAATTCATTACAGGGCAGGAGAGGAGCTGATCTGATTGGATATCACAACAGCACACTTAACCATATGTTTTGATATTACATTAAAAATAACCCCTTTTGACATTTTCACTTTTTTGCTGTTGGTCACAAAAGGACTGGGAATGTACTATAACGCTGTGATCGAATGCCTTGTTGTATGGCCTTGTTGTATGGGGAAACTCATGCACAGTAACACAATAATCACAAAAATAGGGTCCTTATTCTGTTGACTGATAGAATGTTGGAAGATATGTTATTGTCCTTTACCTTTTTGTTGTGTTCACTGTTCCATTCACTTTTAAAGGCCTGCACCAAAAGAACAACCTTTAGAAAGAAACCATGGACTCAGTGTTATTCTGTTAATTCATTTCTGAATATAGCCAATATCATCTTTTATGAAACTCTTTTTCTATAGAAGAAAGGTATTATTGTATTCACTTTGGAAAGGCCCATGGATTGTCAAATATTATAAACTGAATACAGAGCCTGAATGCTTTAGAATGCAAAAGAATGTGTTTTTCTCAGAAAATACTTTACAGCAAATTGACTCAAAGGCCTTCTTTGATTTAAAATTGTGAGGCATTTAAAGACACATTTTATATACTGTTACTAAAACGACAACTGTCTTTTCTGTTGAGGCTTTTAATTATAAAATTGAGCCGTTCCGTTTGGTGGATTTACTAGACACACCTGAAATGTGACATGCCCAACTATTAATCATTCTATAATTTCTCTTTATCTGTAATGGTGGATTCAAATTTATCAGTGAAAAATGAAGTATGTCTCTCTTTCTTACTGTAATGTGTTGGATTTTCAGGATGTATGGAGGACACCAATGTTTCAAGTTGACCAGCCCAAATGGTGAAGACAAGATAAAGTAAAGGTGAGGCAGTTTTTTTTTGTGTTTCTGAAGAGCATCTCTTACCCTGATAGCAGTGGAGTGTGGTAAAGTGACTAGAAGTCTGTTATTTTCAATGTGAGCTGGTGAACTACAGCGTCAGGGAGTGGAGCAACCATTAACAATGCAAAGTGGCCAGGGAGTGCAACGTGAGTGGTTTTCAACTTCATGCAAATTAGAAGCAAACCAATGCGGCGACTAGCGATAGGAGTGAGGGATGGTGGTACTCTTGCCCTTGACTTTTAAATTGTCTGTGTTCAATGTAATAGTTCTTACTCACAGCTTCTGAGGCAGTTGGTGATGCTGGATGTACTGCTACCACTCAATGTGCTAAATCAACCTGAATAGAATGGTGAAAACAACAACATCTATACTGTATATGCTGACTAAACACATCAAAACTCTTTTTACCCATTAAATACGTAGAAATCGTGAAAAACGTGAAAACGTTGTTTTAGGTCTGCAGACTGTAACACACTACATGTTTACGTTCGTTTTTTATTTTTATATGATTACTGGTCTAATGGGTGGTTATGTATACATTTTGTCACTAGCTTGTGGAGATATTGTTGCTTGTACGGATATTGCATTAGGCACAATCAGGGAAACCATGGCAACCTGCAGTAAAGTAAAGATAACTTTCGAAAAAACAATGCCCATTAGCGTACAGTGTGGAGCAATTTGAGGGATGTGCAGCAAAAAGTCGCTATTGGTGTGAAGGCAGAATTACAGTCTATTGCAGTCTATTACACACCAACATAAAGGCACTTGAAAATATTGCCATGACCTGCCATGACCTGCCAAGACTGCACAGCCTTTAGTGAGCAAAAATGTCGCCATTGCTTTATGTATGTTCTAGCAAAAAAATGTTCTCTTCGAACCTTTTTTGTGCGATTTCTGTACTCTCAGGAGATAGCCTTGCGAACGCTTGCAGGTGTCAGTACAATGAATTTTCTCCTACTCCTTTCTCCTGTTTTATCATTGTGTAACAAAGTACCTGGGCTTTTGAACACATTTTTCTTGCTTAATAGCTAATGTACATTCTCCCCGATGTAATCTGCCTCTGTATGCGGTCTGGCTCTCACACACTGTTCTCCATACATCAAGGCAGCACCAGAGCAAGCACATCAATCATGGGAGATTATTACGTTTGCTTATTTGTGAGTGTGAGAGAGATCAGGTCTACAATAGATCCACCAGGACGTAGCCCATTGTGTGATCCTGGATGTGTGTGTGTGTGTGTGTGTGTGTATTAGTGTGTGAATGCTGGTTTGAGAGGTACAAAGGCTCCTTACCTCACAGCATTGGCATTCCCTTAGAGAATGAGTAGGGTACAGAGCAAAGGAGAGAGGGGCACACAGTGGGGGCATTCATAGGCCTTGTCCCCACGGGAAGGAACCAGGGTCGAGTATTAGCCCCTATTAATAAACAAAGCCAGCCCAGCAGGGGCCTGGCGCACTACACTGAGAGTGTGCAGAGAGAGAGAGAGAGAGAGAGAGAGAGAGAGAGAGCAGTTTGGGGGGGCCTCCGGGAGAGACGGAGCGAGAGAGAGCAGGGCATTTGAGTTCATGCCTATATGTCATTGTCCCTTGGAACTGTCTCACCAGACTAGCACTTTGTAGCAGAGTGAAGCATTTTATTAACGCAGCACTCCATATGTTGCTTACCTGTTCGCAGTGTCTGACTTTACAGCACTGTTTCATAATAAAGATGAACAGCCTTGAAAAGTCTGTTAATCTTTTTGTCCCTTAACATTTCTTTGTCTCCTGTACAGTTCAATCTACAGTTTGTTGCACCGTATTGTTTTTATCTCATCAAATCCATTAGTCACACTGGAGGAGATTATTTGTATTAGCTGAGAAAGAGGAGAAAAAGAGAGAGACTCTTTTTTCCGTCTTTTTAGTTTAATTCCAAACGGTATTACCATTCCCTCCAGGCCCTGAGCGATAAATGGGAAACATGTGCTTATATGTAAGCTTAGCCAACATCTTCCCTGCAGCTCAGCTCACCATGGCAACAGTAATTACCATGCATGTCTGTAATGATGCAGGGAAAACAGTGGCAATTCTGTACGACTTACACCGAGCCGCTAGTTTATCACTTACACCTATCTGTCCTGTGCCTGGGCATGTATTCTATATAAGCTATAGAATACAGCATGCACACACCAAGATATCCCATGCAGAAAGGATTGCCTTTCTCAGTCACTGGAAACTGGATGGCTGCAAATAGAACTGAGTTTTGTACAAACTGTTACCATGGACAGATGATCTTGGTGAGCGCTGATGTTCACACACACTGCAATTCAGTATTTCTTCAGTGGGAATCAGCCGCACTGATCAAGAAGGTGTGCATTGGGATCGGGATCCTGCGGAACCCAACAAGAAAGTTGCAGGAGCAGGTGGTTTTTTAGCCTCGTGGGTGGGAGCCAGACAAAGAAAGTCTACGTTCATTAACATGGAAGTGTACTGGGCATGGCATGGCATGGTGCTCATGTGGTGCGGCCAAGGTGTTTACCACATCTGGTGTAAATTGGACTTTATTTGTTCATTTATCTTTTGTAAATGTTTTATCCTAGCCTGGGTCATTGTGGTTAAAATTACCTATTTATTTTCATTTTGGAAAACAGAACCTACTAAGCTGTGTAATATTAGAAAATATTGCAGGCATCAGTGGCGTAGCTAGGGGAGTGGAATATTTTCCAGTTCCAAATGGTTAATTATGGATAATTAACATAACACACATATTGAGCGCAACTCATTATAGAAAAAAATTTTTTTTTGAACATCATGAATGTGATTCACTGTAAGATAATGTTTTATGCAACAGTTGTGTTGTAATGATGTTCATAGAAGATTAAAGGTTTACGATTGGATATTTAACCACCAGTTGGTGAGAAGCAAGGTTAGCCAATCAGAATCATGCGCTAGTCCCATTTCAGTTTGAGAGCTAGCTCGCGCCACTCTGAGCCCACTGGTATCGAGTGATGGCGGGCGACGAAGTACGACAGGTTTACGTAAGTAATTAAGTAAGTAAAACCTGCCGTACTTCATAAGTAATTCTTTATTGTCATTGTAACAGTGGATGTACAATGAAGTGCAAACAGTAAGACAAAATAGAATAAGATAAAATAAAATAAAAATATACAGGTATTTACACATATTGTACATATAGCATCAAGGAATATTTTGATTAGTTAAAATATTGCACTTATTTTTTGCAAATGGCCTTCAAAGAAATATTGCAGTTAAAATATTGCACCAACAAAGAGATATTGCAGAGTTGGAATATTGCACTTTCAGAAAATTGCACAGTTCAGTTTCAAATTTCAAAGGTTTATTGCAGGAGAAGAAAATAAACCATACATCTGGTTTTATATGATAAAATATAATTTCCCCTAGTATTAACATCTTAGTTAAAACCTTAGCATTTGAATAATTTTTCACTGAAACTTTTATAAAGGTATTTTATGACAACTTTATTAATATAGCTCATGTTAGATAATGCCTTAAATGATTAAAATAACAAATCTGTGTCTTCACCACACCTATTGCTATCTGACATCCACCCACAGGACATGAGCATGTCATGCCTCTCAGTATCATAGTGCAGACCATGTGGTGCACACAGTTTCCAAAAAGTGACGCTGCATCAGCTCAGTAGACATGTGTTAGACTTTGTGTTCTTCACTGGCAACATTGGTTTGGTTTGCTTCACTGACTTGACTGATGTACCACATTCAAGACGAATTCTAATAAGTGAAACATTCTGAGCTGTAATTCCCCACACCAGTATTGAATTTCGAGAGGAGTTCCCTGGTTGTGCCCTGTCTGTTGCTTGCCAGATTTGTGCCATCCTCCTTTGTTAGTGGTTTACAGATAAGAATTCAGTGACTCCTACTTTACTAATCTCTGTCAAGTGTGTTTCCTCTGTTCGAATCACTTCACACTTACATAAACTTTTTTGTCCAGGGATTCTGGCATAGTAGCTTGGCGTTAGTTGTTTTGCTTTCATCGGCTGTGACATAGAGGTGTTTTCAGCCTTGCAGTAGCAGGTGCAGACTTGAATTCAATTTTATTCATACTGCTCTTTTACCAAATAGACATTGTCACAAAGCAGCTTTTACAGAAACCTGAGGCAACCAAGGCAAGGAAAAACTCCCTTAGACGACAAGAGGAAGAAACTCCTGGGTGTCACTGGATAGTGAGATTATAAATCATTACAATATACAGCTGTAAAGGCCAGTTTATATTAAAAGGATGTTCACGCTACCATATTGCATATATTATTTGTTATCTTCCGTCAAGTTGCAGTGACTCAGTGCCTTAAAAGAGAGCCACTCGCAGTACTCCAAAACCACATGAAGAAGGCTGACTGTACTCATTACCCAGAATATTTATGATACCCTCAGTTAATGCAGTCACTATAATGACTTATTGTTGTGATTTAATCATGTCCGGTAAGTAGTGTAATGGACATTAAGGCATGTGGCATAATAAATAATGTCAGGACCCTAGAGATTCAGCCTTTCACAGTCCATCAGCAAAACTGCTGGAGCTGTGATTTGTCCAGCATTTCAAAAGGAGCATATATATAATGAATTATACATAAGATTGCATTATATCAGACTATAATGCAGCTATGTAGTTGTAGGCTTATTCATTAGAGTATGCACCGTCTATCCTTGTCCTCTCCTATACAGGTAGGTGCCTCTCCTCACATCTGGCCTTAGTATTCAGGCTGATCCAAGCACTCTATCAACTTTTGAGATTCCTTGCATTCTTCCTAGTCAGCCTCCATTAGTATTTTTTTTGTGTCAAGTATTGAGTGACATAAATTACCATGTCCTCAAGCAACCGCTATACATTTCGACATGTACTGCTGTTGAGAGGCCCTGATGTTGGCAAGGACATTAACGCACACTGCCAAAAGCCTTTTATCAGCTGGTAGTAGTTTTAAAACTTTTGTATATATATACAGTTTGCTCCATAATTATTGGCACCTTTGGTAATAGTAGGCTGTGGGAAAAATATCTTTGTAGTTAATTAGCTGGTTAATCTCACACTGAAAGTATAAGAGAAGTCTAACCTTTAATTGAAGTCAGTTTATTCTAATAAAAAAAATGCCCTTAGCAAAATATAGCTAGGTAAGATTATATAATACGCAAATGAAATGAGACAAAAGTCTTTAAAAAAAAAAGCCTGTAAATAATTAAGGAGTTTTAAAAAACTGGAGCTGCCTGGAAGAGGACACAAGTGTGTTTTGCCCACACACACAATGAGGAGAGTGTTTAGAGAGGCAAACATTTATCACAGTTGGAGATTTTTTTGAAGATTTTAGCATTTTGGGGTCACCAAGTCTCTAAATCTACAATTAGATGCCACCTACATGCCAACAAACTATTTGGGAGGCATGCCAGAAGAAAGCAATTTCTTTCATCTAACCACAAATGTAAGCACCTGGACTTCTCGAGATGCTACAGGAACCTTGACTGGAACCAGATTCTGTGGTCAGATGAGGCAAAAGAAAATAAAGCAAACACTAAAGGTAGGTTTGGTATTAAAAAAAATAAGTTTTTTTCTACAGAAAAGAACCTAATCCTCACTGTTGAGTAGAGTGAAGGACCTGTGATGATGTGGGGCTGTTTTTCTGACTAAGGCCCTGGGAACCTCGTTAGGATACATGGCATTATGGATTCCATGAAGTGTCAAGAGATTTTAAATGTAAATCTTACTGCAGCTGGGTTGTGGTTGGCTTCTCCAGCAGGACTGTGATCCAAAACAAGTCCACAGAATCAAGCTTTTGACATAGCCATTCCAGTGTGAGAACTTGAGGAGTGAGCTGAAGAGGAGGGTCCACAAGAGAGGACACAGGATTCTGTAATGAGGAGAAGTCTGTGCTCTATATATCTTATGAAGCATTACGGAGAAGAGCACTAAACGCAGGGGTGGAAATAATTGTGATCTGGTTTTGTTTACAAGTATATTTTTATACATTTTTCAAAAATCTTACAATAAACAGTTTATTTAGTTGAACGTTAAGATTTCCCTTATACCGTATATTCAGTGTGAGCCTAAGCTAATTTATTTTCTGATTCTGGACACCAGTATTGAAGCCTCAAGTACCAGGTGGTACTGTATTGATGATGTTTCCTTGAAATACTGCTAAGCTTTAAAAGTTTTTTTTTACTCCACAGCTAATCTCTTTCACCCAAAAATCACTCACACTGTAAATATAATAAATATAATAAAATCATTTCTAAAAAAAAAAAAAAAGTCGTCTTTTTTTGTAAACTTTTCCATTTCCAAAAGCACATTTCTTTTCCCAATCCAAGTCCAGTCTTTGCCATTTGTTATAGGATCCGATATCCAGTGTTTTCTCTAATATCCCATCCACAATGTTTTGCGGGTATTGGCTCGACACTGGATCTCACAATGGTCCCAGCTCTAAACCCTTTTTTTTTTTTAAACCAAGGTTGCCAATACTTTTGGAGCTGGCTGCACTAGCTTTGACCACTCAACTGAAATATGCTCAATATTGAATTGATATTGAAATAAAACTTTCTTGAATAATCTGAAGAAATTTCAGAGCCCAGATTATTTGCTTTTTTTTTTCCCCCAATTTTTTTGTTTTGTCTGTGCAAAGCTGGCTGTTTCTGTTTGTTTTTTTTTCTTGCACTATAACAAGAGCAAGGGGTTGCAGGTTGTATGTGCTTTGTAATTCTCCTGCTCTATAGACAGGCCTGGGGATGTCAGGTGCATGATGGGAAGTGGGCTGGCAGGGGACAGCAGCGTGGCGGTAGGCCAGAATCAATTGGCAGTGTAATGAGATGGCTGGGTGCCAGGTTACCATGGAGTTCCCTCTGCCCCGCCTTCACTGAAGCCCTGGTAAATTAAAGGGAGAGCATGAGCTTGGGAGGGAGAAAGACGATGAGAGAGAAAAAGGAGAGAGTGGGTGGTAGCTGGATAGCAAAGGCCACTAGCAAAGGAGAAGGTATGGAGGGTGCTAGACAGATGCGGTGATTTGGATGAAAGAAAAGAAGAGAAGAGCGAGCGAGGGTTGAAATGCCACAGCTCCAGAGGAAAACGCAGTTCAGCTTATATGATGTGGGTCTATAATACGTTCTGAAGGCTTTTCCACACAAGGCATGCGGAGTAAATGCTTTTGTCTTTGGTTGTGTACCTCTGGAAATGAGCACTATCTCCGTTTCCATCAATTAGATCGCCTTTTCATTTGTCACTCCTTAAGATCCCAATCAGATAGCCGTGGTAATGGGCCACTCTCCTTTTACCCAGTTTGATCCATCGTCAAAGTGAATGGCACGATTGTGCGAGGTTTGCGGAATTGTTATGCCGTGTAGTTCATTTGAAGCATTGCCTACTGTATCATCGTTAGAAAGAAAGATCTTTGCTCAGAAGGGATTTTATTAAAGCTGTGAAAGATATGTTGTAGTACATATAATAATCAGTAGTATGTAGCTATAATAAACCGGAGTGTTTTTATTTTCGGAATGGTTTTAATAATTATTTAGCATAGCATTTGGTACAGATTAACTGGTTTTGATTTCATAACACTTCACCACTCTGCTGCTTGAAATAAATACTGTAGTTTTACAAAGTATCCTCATCATTTTCTGTCACTGACACTATGGTCACATGGTACTGTACTGTGTAGGGTGTGTTGTTATAGGAAAAGGATCAAATACAGGGTAGCGTAATGTAGCTTGATGTGTAGCAGAGTTACTGTTACCACAACAAAGCGCATCCAAAGTGTTTTATTCCTCTTATTCCACATGAGTTATTCCACAGCCACAAACAGCAGCAATGTTTAATATAATAATCGACACATTTTATGTGTTTATAGTCACGATGAATGTTGCGGAATGTCCTCAGGACAAGCTAGTTCCTGTTATCACTTACATATTATTATATCGTAGCAGCTATACGACTCACACCGTGGGTCTGAGGGAAACGAAATTTCAATCCTCTGTGTGTCCTGTACATATAGCAGAATTGACAGTAAAGTTGACTTTGACTATAAACAGTCGTTCTCTCACCGTCTTCTTAAGACAGGAAATGTTTCACGGAGAAACTGCAAAGCTCTCCACCCTGATGACCTTCCCATGTCCTGTACAGCTATACTTCTGTAATGCAGTGCTGACACTGGAGACTCCTTCCAAAAATGATCAACTTCTCACAGAAAACGTCACCATATCGAAAACGACACATTTTTTAATCTCTTATGTGAAACGTCTCCCGAGTCCACGCGTCAGTTCCTACTGTAGAAACAGTAACATGTTAGAACCAGCGCTTTAATGTAAGAGCCAAGCTAGTATAGAAAATGCTGGACATCAAGACCTTCTGACCAATCAGAATCAAGCAATGATATAAGTAAGTAAGGAACTATGACATTGTGCTGTTACAGGCAAATAAGGAAGGGGTTTTATTCCTCTGATTCCACCGCAATTTGCCAGCTATTACAATTTTAAGTTTATTAATGAATGCCACATCAGACATTTTAACAGTTTTAAGATTAGTTACATTTAATGTTGTGGATGTTTGTGAGACAGGCTAGGACCTGTTTTCACTTTTGTTATAGATATAGTCAAAAATGCAGCTTATCATGTTACCAAAAAACCAGTGAGTTGAAACTCCTCTGTCCTGAAGACTTTCCCATGAAGGAAAACTTACTGACCATTACAAAACACTGACACTGGAGACTCCTTCCTTAAATGTTAAATATGCGTCTCCTTGCAGTTAAACATATCAACAATTTTACATCTTTCTTTGTTAAATAACACCACATGTATTTAACTGTTTATTATTAGCCTTAGATTGTGTGGATCCTCTGCCGTTCAAGTTTCTGTGAACGAGCTGCAATGATAGAAACGGCAAATTATTAGAATGGGAACATGAATATAAACCCGTGGTTTGAAATACAGCCATGACTACTGCCAGAGCCATGCTGTTCTAGAAAATGAATCAACAATCATGTGAGGTGACTTTTGTGGCCAAGTGTGGTGACCCATACTCGGAATTTGTGCTCTGCATTTAACCCATCCAAGTGCAC
>CM074958.1:7310967-7326594 GCA_037577455.1 Pangasius macronema
TCGATAGGATTTAGTTCTGGGCTCTGATGGGGCCACTGCAAAATGTTGATCCGAAGCCATTCCTTTTTTGACTTGGATGTGTGCTTTGGGTCGTTATTGTAGTGAAAGCTAAATTTTTATTCTCATCTTCAGCTGTCTAACCGTGTCCCAAAAGAGATTGAAGTGAAGTGACTGGTCATTCACTCCCACCTACAATCCCTGCCGGACCCGAGACTCGAACCCACGACCTTTGGGTTCACCTTCGGGTTACAAGTCCGACTCNGGTTCACCTTCGGGTTACAAGCCCGACTCTCAGACCATTAGGCCACGACTGCCCCCGTGGTATAAATCATCTGACCAGTCGGAATCAAGCATTAAGCAGTGCCGTGGTATAATGAAGTATAATGACTTTTATGAATGAGTAGAGGCTAAAACATTGCGCAGCTGAAAGACATCAACACAATTTGCTCAACACAGCTTGTGCTCACTATTTGATGATGTTTAATGTTTTGGTAGCATTGATTTAAATAAATGGGAAAGTGAGGCTGAAGGCTCACGTCACCCTGGCTGACCCTGGCTCACATTTAAACATCTTGTTACAGTTTGCAGCAGATGTACTAGAAATCTTGCAGGTCATTTTAAACATGCACACAGGACCTACCCAAAGTAACTACATTGTTGTATTGGTAATACTGGAATTTGGGTGTGGCTACAACTGCTAACAGTGGCTTTGGGTTGAATTTTGCAGCTGTGTTCACTGATATCATGGGCATTTATCTCACAGACTTTGTGTTGAAATGAAAATTCCAAGAAATGAAATGAAAAGTCCTTTATTTCTATTAAGAAATGAGTCTATACTGTATATGTGCTATCAGTCAATCATTTTCTGCCAGGAATCTAGGAGATGATTGAAGGAACGATTTCTTTTTGACTGTATCTGGGATGTGTATGCCCAGGGGTGTGTGTTGTCAGAAGCAGCAGCTGGGCATGGCTGCGCGTGTGCGTGTGTGAGTGTGTGTGTGTGTGTGTGTGTGTGTGTGAATGGCAGGTCAGCTGGGGACACAAGCAGCTATGACCCCATGACAATGTGGGAAAAAGCACAGCAAACAGACCTACAGTAGAATGCCCGCCCCTTTAGCCACTCAGAACCAATCACAGTGTTCGTATGGCACGCGGGGTGCAATGACAGCCACGGCAGCTTCGGAACAGAGTGGACAGTGTGAGCCGCCATGAATTATGGGTAGCTGCAGAAACAAAGAGGCTCTTCATCCTTGCCGAGCTCCTTGCGCATCCTCTCATACGGAGCTCTCTGTGGTCCGCTTAGCTTATTGTCTTTCCCAGGAAAAATAAGCAGCGATGCAACCACTCAGATTTTTATCACAGCTCCCACACAAATGACACACTAATTGGTCCACCAGTGTTTTTTTTCCCCCCCAAACTACATCATCATAATGAAAACACAGAGTCTCTGAGGAGTTCTTCATTTCCCACAAGATGGACTATAATTAAGCATTAGCTCTACTGGGCAGAAGGTGTCACCTCACCTAAGATTATTTAGTTGCTTTTAAATCATTTTAGTTATGAGTGTGGATGTACAAGTTTGGTTTGATCAGACACAGATATTTTAGTGCAATTTTAAGAGCATATCAGTCTAATTTCAACACACTGCTAAAGACGAATGTCTGATATTTGATCCGGATTTATGCTAGCATAAATGCAATGGTCATAAATTTGCAATGTGAAAAGAACCTTTTTTTTTTTTTTACAGAAAGTAATGTAAATTATATTGTAACCCACATAACCTCGGAAAAGAAAGGCTCGAGGGCAGCTGTGGGCAGCGCTGTCTGTGTGTCTGCATGCATAAAACGGCGTTCTGAATGCAGTGAGAGGCTGCTGCTAACTCCGTCTGGCAGGTCGGTAGAGAGGGAGAGTGCATGTGTTAGGGGAGACTGGTGGCCCATCTGGCTGAGATGGGGGTTAAAGCGAGGGATTGGTGGAGGGCTGCCGCAGTTGTGCGTGAGTGGAATGTCGGAGAGAGTGTGTGAGAGCAGGAGAGGGAGAGGCGTGGAATTTATAGGGGTGAGACACAGTGCCATCTTAATGTACTGTAGTGTGAATGCGTATCTTGATCGCAAACACAGCTGTACAGTGGAGAAAGACATCACTGCGCTCAGGAGTCGCTCCCCCAATCCCCCAGACACACGAATGCGTGCGCGCGCACACACACACACGCACACACGCACACCTTCCCAGCGAGTACTATAGGAATGCTGTGCGCTTTGTTTACAGGCAACGCTATGGGGAAATGGCTCATGGTGTTGCCCAGTTGCTGGGTATCCCCTGGGGAACCGGTGCCATTGGCCTCAGGGCGTTCAGGATTATTTGGGTGTCAGAGTGTCAGTCTCACTTTGCAGAGTAGAACAGGCAGCTGGGAATTAAAGAGAGAGAATCAGCAGATGATGTGTCTGGTTTGCGAAACTGACCTACAGTGACATACTGTAGTTCTCCTCTCTCAGCCCCGGCGCTGACAGCACACACCAAACATCCAGACATAGCCGGCGCTAGCTTAGGTCACCACCGTTTTTATTCACGTGCGTGTATTTAGAGCGCTCACTGTGTTTTATGGGTGTCTGCATTGCCATGCGATAAACCTGCTTGCTGCTGATCCTTAGAAAATAAATAACAAGGGCTCGGGTCTTAGATGGCATGTGAAGATCTGCCGCTGTTCACTCTGTGCTCAGCAACCGGTGCAAACTGTCAACTAAACAATCGTGAACTTTACCGTTCTCTCCGTGCGCCGCGCTTTCAGCAGTGTGTGCAAGCGTTATTTTTGCTGCAATGACCATATTGTCGGTGCTTGCCAAAATGGCTGCTCTGTAAAATAAATAAATAAATAAATAAATAAATAAATAAATAAATACGCAAGATTTATTTATTTATTTATTTATTTATTTATTTATTAAAAATGAATTTGATTGGTCATAAACAAATTAATGACTGAATCTATTAGAAATTAGTTGTTTGTTTGTTTGTTTGTTTGTTTGTTTGTTTGTAGAGGGGCATAGTGTGTGTCAGCAAAAGGTGGCAAAAGGCCAGAGGGCGCATTTTAAGAGGCAAATAGAACTGCAGATTAGTATTTATTTTTGGTATAGGGAAGTCTTCCAAGAAGCGTGTGTGTGTGTGTGTGTGTGTGTGTGTGTGTGTGAGGGTGGGGGTTTGGTCGGGCAGAGGATCTGGGAGAGGCTAGCAGAAGGATGGTAGAGAAGTTTTACCTGGACTGCCTCTCGCTGCAGCAGCTGGAAGAGGGGAGCAGGCAGAAGGGACGAGGTTAAGGGGTGACAGCACTATTGCACAACTCTTTCCTCCCTAGCCAGATTTCCACAGTCTCTTTCTTTTCTCCTCCGTTTTATTCAGCAGTGAGAGTGAAAGCGAATGAGAGTGGGAGAGAGCGCAAGAGAGAGAGAGAGNAGAGAGAGAGAGAGTGTGAAAGAGAACCAAGCCAATTTTTTTTTTTTAAGACTCGATCTTGGCTTTCTTACAAACAGATGTTGCCTGTCATTTGGTGGTTAAGCAGGCACCCATTCCGTGGATTCAGAGGTTTTACAGGCATTAAAACCTCTAGGTGTATTTCTGCTTTTACTATCAGGAAAATCAAAATCTTATAAATACCGCAAACTTTTTTTGTTTTTTTTTTATAAAATTTATTTATTGTTTTCTTTTTTCAGGGGGTCTGAATCATATTCCGCATTGTTTTCTTTAGTCTTTCTTTGCTCTTTGCGTCTCGTTATCAGGGTTTTTTTTTTTTTCTTTAAAGTTGCATGTTTCGTGTTGCTCGTGGGCCACAGTGGACTGGACTCTTCAAACCTCCTGCCAAATGCTGCAGGCACAGTGAGTATAGAGAGACGATTTGGAAACAATAAAACAGAGCCTTGGTAAGTCACTATTAACATGCTTCGGAGCTAGACTGTCTTTTCAGCGTCTGCATTCTGCACTTGTCTTTTGTTTGTATCCCGTGTTTAACACTCCGTACGAGGTGAAAGGCCTAGCGCGTAACCACGTAGCTCTTCAAAAACAGTGATTTTTATTTTAATAAACAAACGAGTGCAATGTTTGGTCCGTTGTTCGGCTGGGTTTGAGTTATGCGTGCATACTGTGCAGTGTGGGAGTGTTTGTGTGTGTGTGAGAGTGAGTGAGACAGAGGGTTTTTTTCGGGGTACTTTTTCCCCCCACAGTGCTGGAGGCTTTACTCCTGTACTCCTTAAAGGCAGGACAATCACATATTTTCCCCCTCTTTCTGCCCTCTTATTGAAGGGGTGTTCTAACTTCTTGGCATCACCTCAGTAACATAGTTAAAGGAACCTGGCACCAGCATCAAAGTCCAAATCCGGTCATTGAAATTCAAGTGCTGGGGAGCACCTAAAGTAAAACATCCATCAGTCCTTTAAGTGCGAGCGCTGGATGAGTCCAAATTGACCATCAAATAATTTCACACAGAGCCACTTGTTATGAACAGCAGCATATTACACTTTGCAGGCCAGATTTACTTCACATGTCTCTATTAGGGTCTCTTTTATCTTTTCTCTGCCCAGTTTAAGCACATTCAAAGCTGCATAGTAGTAATTAAAAAAAATGGCTAGTTAACAAAGTGCTCTGCATGCTCGTGGAGCGAAATGAACACTGAGATATCTCTGATATTTTGTTGACAGTTTTTTTTTTTTTTTACAAATAAGTAGTTTACTAGTAGCTATATACTGTAGCCTAGTGGTAAATTCATAATACCAGAAGGAAAGGCATGCTGAATAGTACTCATTAGAAACAATTCACAAATCTGGATATTTTAAAAGGTTTTTTTGTTTCAATCTGCGGTCTTAAGCTGATAAAAAATTCGAGAATAAAAGTCATTTTTATATACATATGGATTTTATATGAACACAAATGAAGAAACTTAATGCTTGGTAGTGATCTGTATATTTTCTTTTTTTTTCGATTTGATTCAGATTTATTAAATAGCATTTTTAATAATAGATATTGTCCCAAAGTAGCTTTACAGAAATCCTGACAGAAGGGACGGAGTATAGACACCACAAGCTTGCAGGCCGCTTTAGTCTACCTGACTGAGCAGGTTTAACAGGAAGCCAGCAAGTGCCTGCTCTGATTTTAGAGTTTTTTGTCTGCTCTTTGTAATACCACGTGTCTTCCACTCCTTCGAAACAACACTCGGAAGCTGATTTGATATTTTAATGCTTTAAAGCCACTGCTTTCAAAGTAGAGCTCAGTTAGGAAAAAGTATGCAGAGCAAAATATCCTAAATAATGTGTAGCAAAATATCCTAACAAATGTGTAGCAAAATATCTTTTTTAAATTAATCTTTAATCTGTAATCTTTCATGTGACGTTTGGTCATAGCACACAGTTATTATGGTTAGATTTTAATTCTATTGCAATTTTATTTAAATGGCTTTTTTTTTTACTAAAATGGATATATATATATATATATATAGAGAGAGAGAGAGAGAGAGAGAACTTTATATTTAAAAAATACAAAAGGCAGAAAAATATGAAAGATTTTTTAAATTAATTTAAATTAATTTCTTACAATTTTCTTTCCTAATAGATTTCAGATTCTTAGAATCTCACAATCATGTTGTATTGTATCATTAGTGTATCATACGTATGTTCAGAATGATCTTTTATACTCGAAGAAATAGTCGACATCTCACTATTTGTCTATCTAGAGTTTGTTTTTTTTTATGTGCAAGTCACATTTATGCAAAAGTCTAATTTTAGTCATTGGGGCTTTGTAAGATTATTTTGAATCCGTTTCACTCCCACTATATAGTTTTTACTCATAAATCATTATTTTGTGCTGTTTTCTGGTCTCGTTAATTCTTTGTCTTTCTTCTCTATTCCTTTCTGCTGGTTTTGTTTTGCTGTTTGTATAAATCCTTGGGAGGCAGTTGTACGATCAGTTACTGCAGGGGAAATTCCACACACTTGCCAGCCTCAGCCAGGCCCGACCTTTTGCTTTACTCATTATTCACCAAATCCCAAACTACTTTCACCCTCTGTTGTTTATTTCATTCTGCTTTATTCCGTATCTTTTTTATTAAGAGCTAGCTATTTAGTTGTGCTGTTGTGCTCCTTTTTTCTGTCATAACGTTCCTTTTTTTTTAAAACAATTTTTACACATTAACTTTTTAATTTTTTAACCAAACATATTTGACTCCATTGTGGAATCAGAAACATTACAGACATTTTATCGCTTAATGCAAAATTTTCTTTTCGAACATAACAGTAAACTTTTATCCCACACCAGTTTTACGATAAAACCGGATTTGAGTAAGCGAATGTCTGGAATATCATATTGACGTACGTCGTTATGCATGGATGAGCAGCTATAACGCCATGTATTTCATAAATATCAGTCATTTCACCAAATTTCTCTTTAACAGTTATTAGTACGCTCGTACTTTTCATGTAGCATCTGGTCACTGCACTCCGCACAGCCACATGCAAATCGCCTTCCATCCACATTTGGATAAAATACACGTTCTTTGTATTTATGATTTGTGCATGTTTATGTTCATTAGGTACAAACAGCAAGTTGAGATATTTAAAAGAAATAGTACTCATCCTTGCCAGTGAAGCACTTCTCTATAGGAAGTTATTAGCAAAATGAGCATAAAAGTTGAAAGTAAATTAGTAAAAACGTGAATAAGTGAATACTTACGGATATTTTAAATAAAGTTTAATAATTTGCGGACAAACGGGAAAACATATGAGCTTGCAGTATGAAAACAAAATAGAAAATATTTAAAAAATTCAGTCAAATGAACCAAAAAAACGTCCAAATGAACTTTATTTGTCGGATCCTTCCACAAAGCATGTTGCTTAGAAAAAAAAGACAAATTGGGTTTCATTAAAAAATAAGTAAATAAATAAAAGTAATTTAAGATTACAAATGTACTGTTTGTAATGTAAAAATGGTAAGGATGCAGCCTAGGAGACTGGACACAGGCTTTGCAGCACTAGTCATGTGACTTTTTTTTTTTCCCCCCCAACTTGAAAGTATTATCCATCCAATTGAAAGCATATACAATAGATCACCCATAAACGAGGGGGCTGAGGCTCTATGATTGTAAAGATAAAACAAGTGGGTTCTCCATAATGTTCAATCAGGTGGTTCGGTTCTCTGAGGAGGAGATTAGCCGAGACAGCTACAGCTGGACTGGAAATACATCCATAGTCTGCTTGCCACATGGAGCAAGCGAAGTAGAGAAGGTTCTAAATGATGCTGTGTACGTGTTAAAATAAATAAATAAAAACCACAAGCACATTATGGTATAAAATTGAAACCAAGGTTTCTGAAAACCACTGTTCTAAAACTGTTCTGTACTTAACACGGTAGATACTTGGATGTAATTGTATGGCAGCCTGAGAAAACCCTTCAGATGGCCAAATTTGGACATTATGCACAGTATTGTGAGTCTTAGACACCCTATTGTTTAATATCTTCTGCATTATTACATCAGTTAAAAATTTTTAGATTCACAAAAGATTAATTTGTTCCCCCCCCAAAGAAATTTGTATGTCACTAAAGAAAACAACAGTCTCCACAAGACAAAGTCTCCAAAAGACCAATGGCTGGATCTCCAAGATGCTTAGAAAACGTACCAGCCAGTGTTCTCATAAACCTGCGTGACATGTACCTGAGACTACTGCTGCATTTTTAAAGGCAAACATTGTATCGTCATGCCAAGTATTGATTTTGTTTACGTTGCATTTGACTGATCTATAGATTCTTTAATGTCGAAAATGTTTAATTTCAATATTTTGAAGGTATATTTGCTTTAAAGCCGATCTGTTGTACAGTACTTTATATTTCTTAAAACTATCATTGGTATCTTACTTGCACAGATCTCAGTCAAAAGCATAGTTCTATAATTTTACATTCTGGATGAAGTGAAAAGTCAGAAATTGCATTTATTGCATTTTTAAGATTATATTCCAGTTCACCTGAGAGACACCGACGCACTGATTATCTAAAAGCAGCTACTGTGGATTTAACTTGCATTTAATTTCAACATGCGATCAATATAATATACAAATTCAATTAAAGACCATGAAATCTGTCAATCTTTATAGCAGCCTTTATTTTTAGAAACTGATCCAGCAGTTATGTTATGTTTATTAATAATGCCCTTTACTTTATATTAAAAGTGTTCATCTTTATGGGTTATTAGAAATGGTTAAATTTAGACCATTTATTTTAAGAGTCCTTGATAACTATGTTGTCATCTCTATATTGTCTCAGCTGCGATTATTTTAGACTGATTTAATATTATCCTGAGCTGAGCGGCTATGAAAAGCAAACACCTCAGCTACCTCTACATTTGTAACATAAACTACTTAAAAACAACATCACTGTTCATTCTTAAAATGATGGTTGATTAATTTAGTGAATTCTCTTCTGTTAGCTACATTTCTCGTCTTTTTATTAGGCGAATTATACAATTAAATTTAGAACTCGAGTAAACGCTCTTCTTTGTTTTGATGATGATATAACGGCGCAGGAGCATCGCAGGCATTTTGACAGCCGATATCCGATTACAGAATGAATTCGCTAGGCTTATGTACGTTGTGCTGTCCAACGACTTGGTTGTGACACTGATTGTGTGAGTGAGTCACACTTAGCCAGCATCTTTAGACAGGTCGAGTGCTGTGTTTGGTAACCTGGCTGCTTACCGAGCATGATCTAGCATAGTAGCATAAATAAAAAGAATTCCCCATTGTTTTATAAAATATATTTGTGTTTTCTCAAAAGAGACGTGTCAAAATATACTATTGGAAATAAAAGTAAATGTTGGTCAAAATGTGATTTTTCTTCATTTTTGGCTTTTTCCCCAGAACGCAGCCACACTGCCATCTAACAGGTTAATGTACATGACCATACAACTAACTACAACACTGGATGATAAATAAAAACATTTCCATAATGTTTTGGTAAAGTATACTTGTGCTTTCTTAAAGTAGAGATGTCAAATTATATTAGTGGAAGAAGAACTCAATTTTGGGTTGTTTTTTTTTTCCTCATTTTGGGTTATTTTCCAGAATTCAGCCACACTGACCAGCATCTGACTGGTTTTTGTAGACCAACACACAATAATCCAGAACCCTAGACAGGAAACTGAGCAGGAGGAGAAAGGAACATACTAGACCTGTATGATTCTTCTACAATATCTGATTCTATCTGACCTTGGACATAACAAATTGATGAGTAGACAAGGTCACCACTAGTTCCTTGATTACCTTCACCAACTACCAATTATGATACTACTCAATAATTCCTCAACGATTGCTCACATGCTGCTTGTAAGACAGATTGGAACTGGACCTGGGTGTATAGGAATATTAGAGATTAGATTTGTTTAAAAATGTAATGGTACTTACTATCGATTATTTAAAGCTATCTGTGTTTTAACCTTCTTGGAATCTTTTCTTTGAGGTCTCAGTAAAAAAAATACTGTAATAATATTACTTTTGATTTTCTCAAAAGCTAAAACGTTGGAGGATGCTACTTCTGGCATAAAAGTCAATTAGCGTTATACAACGCAGTTTTTATCTGGGTGTCTTATAATAGTCTTTGCACAGCAACTTGAATAAGAACTAGATTCTAGACTTCGGATTATATATGAGACATAGATCATGCATATATCATAATTTAATTAATGATGGCAATGTAGTGATATACTTTGTCCTTCTTTTCTTTTTTATTTATTCTGGGAGAGACATGCCTGCAGACACAAACCCGTAGATCCGAACTTGTGGTGACTTTCCACACAAGCTTGTATCTATAGGTATCTGTCTGTCGGGCCTTCACAACTGCCTCACTTGACAATTCAGTCATGTCTTTACTAAAGGTTTTGTCCGTAACCTTTATGGCAACCTGAAACACAGATTTACAGTCTTATTTGAAGTTTGGAGAATATCAGGTTTAATATTTTTTAAACGGATTGCCTTAGCATTGGAGCAGTTTTGCTGGTGGTATATATTTTGTGAGCAGGATGCAGTTATGGCTATGCCAGCTTTCAGTCTGACTTACACCCTGACAGTCAGATTGTTTCTCTTGTTGGACCCGTGGACCTTTACTTAGCTCCACCCCTCAGAGTTTCTTCCATGCTCCCCAGGCTGAGGTAGTAGGTTGTATAGTTTAGAGTTATACCATGGGAGATAACTGTACAACCTCCTAGCTTTCCCTGAGGTACGCATGCTCCAACCACATCCTAAACTAAATATATTTATGGTGCCACAAATTAACTAATGTTTTATCTTGGGGTAAAATTGCCAGCAAACTAAAGACTCATAGTTGGCAAAACATGAATATTTACATAGGGAAAGTTATGTGTATTCAGAGATGGGTTATGCACATGCTGAAGCTGATTTTTTGAGAGGGCCATTCAGTTTATAGAGATCACCTGTGTGTATTTCACACATCCAGAGTTGCCAGACTTTTCTTTAGTAGAAGTATTTAAGATGTTTTCAATAGCATCTAGACCATTCCTTAAAATACAAGCGCTTGCTCTTAAGCCAGAAAACAACTGCAGGGTAGACGATGCAGACTGAAGAATCAGACAGCAGTTTTTTTCTTTGCTGTCAAGTATAACATACTGGAATGTAAATGCAAGAGACAATTTAAAAATTAAAAACAAAATGATATATGACTGTGAAGGTCACAAGAACAGAAATTAATATCTGAAATTAACATCTTATAGCATGGCTAGTATATCGCCAATATTTGGTGTGTGAACAGTTGTAGTTGTAATTATCACATTATCACTAGATTTGGTTTAATTTAATAATTTTAATTCCACCCTCAGTGTTTGTCAGCCTAGAAATTGGCACTGGTCTGGAATCAGCACATATTTTGCTTTTTTAATTTTTTTTTATTATTGTGCATCAACAATAAATTGTGCATAAAACTTAATGTAGCCACAAGATACTAAATCGAGGTCATGATATTGTAATGTGCATGATGGAGGCTATATTATCATGGATGTGGAATTAAGCAAATAAAGTCAGTGCCTTTGTTAATTCATCATACACTCCTGTAAACAAAACATGCCCATAGTTTGAAGGATATGCTTACTAAGCACTCATACACTTATGGCTCCCAATAGTTAAAAATTTCAGTCCTCCAGATGATCATTGTCTCCCATTAAGGTCCTGTCTCTGCCGATGTCCTCCATGGGGAGGAAAAAAAACAACTTTTTTTGCACTTTGAAAGTGATAGCCCTGTTAATAAATGAATAGTGGCATTTTTATGTACTTACAAATGACCTCAAAAACATATTTTTTTCATTGGTATTCATAGCCCAAATGTGATTAAATGAAAAGCAGTACCAGGTTAAAAACCACTGTTTCTGCTTTTGTGTTAGTGCTTTAGTGTTGAAACATGCAGACATTTAAACTGGACAAAACAAAGCTGTGGCACTGCTGAACATGTTGAAATGAATGTGCACAGTAATGCTTTAATCTTCGTCTGCTTTTTTCATTTGAACTTTCTTGTTAACTTGCTTAACCATCTCAAAGAACGGCTGAGTTTCCCGTTACAAATTTCTCAAAGTAGTGTCACCATACCAAGAAGTGTGTCACCCTAGTGTTACCATACCAAGAGGCGCTAAAGCTGGCCTGAGGATCATAAATAGCTCTGTTGTTATCTTACGTGCATCTCTCCATCGTCAGATTGGATTGTTTCTGACAAAATAAGCTTCTGTTGCTTCAAAGAAACAAACTGAAACTAATGGATATATAGGTTATATACTGAATCAAATAGAGATAAAGGTAATAACAATAAATATAGAATCCATAGACAGTCTGAGCATCACATTCTTGTATAGGTCCTGAATTTAATTAAAACATTTACATTCTAAATTACATTCTCGCATCAGGACATGCTCTTCTTTCTCCTTGTGAGTAGCCCGTGCAGTATGTAATCCATCACCATTTAGCAGTGACATGATGCTATGCCACATCTGATCATAAAATTGGTCTCACAAGAGGGAGCTACTGTACTTGGCTAGACTAGCAGGAAGATGCTGTGTTCTTGGCACAGGTGTGCCATGTGAGACTTGCTGTTTAGGGTTGCACATTTTCCCAGAAGCTGGCCATCTTCATATCCAGGGATTTTCTCCGGCTCTCCCAGGAATCACAAGGAATCCCATCAACTGCATAAGCAGTATTTTGATTTCTAAAGCTGCCATTAGATATTCTGAAGCTATAGCGTGAGCCAGGTGAAGGGATGTCCTAATACGTACAGGAATGGGATGTCATGACTGATCTTAATGACTCTTTGAAATAGATTTTATGGTTGTTGGTCTGCTTTGTTATCAATATGCACAAGTTTGTCTTGAATTCAAAATTAATTTTTCCACAATAAAAAAAAAAAAGCACTGCGAACTGATACATTCAGTAATAATAATAGTAAAATTAAAAAATATTAGACTGAAAGCTTCTCAGATGAACTAGGTGATACATTCATAAGATCTGTGTGATCATTTAGCACGAATAAAATCTAATTCACGTTCTATTTGCTTTCAGACAAACAAATGTTAATGCGATCTTTTTCAGGGATTTTTTAATCACCACTAAAAATAACAAGCATTCTCACACTCACAGATGATTAAATAATGAAACAAGCTTATTCAGCTCCGAAGAGGCAGAACTGACTCCCTCTTCGAGGGGATTCGAAGATGTTTTCAGGTTTGAGGACGTTTAAAGGTTTCTAAATAAATCTCTATATATTTATTTATTTATTTATTTATTTATTTTTTCGATCCAGCTGCTTTCGACTGGTTCAAAATTATTACATGCTCTTGTCATGATTACTTCCAGGTGAGAATACCAGATGCCAGACATTTCTTGCACGAATCTAGTGGGTGTTGGAGAAAAGGTTCCAAACTACTGTCTTGGAACAATGAAACCGCAACTCTGGCATTCCTACAAATCCCATCATCCGTGTTTACATGCACGCATATGTCAAATTAAATCTGTGTGCTTGCAAACAGCTGTCTTTCAGCCGAAATATATCACAAACAGCACAAATTACGGATTTCCGCTGTTATCAAAAATAGAATCAACAGCTTTTGGCTCTGATTATTTCTTTTTTTTGTAGATTAAATAGCTAACACACTAAAATATTTCAGAGTGTAAAATACTAATATGTCACGTGTCGAGTCATATTCTTTTACACATGATATTATGTTAGAATATTGTTATGTAAATACTAATACCTGTGTCATCTGACTGTATTGTTTCAGTGGGGTATTAAAAAAGGAAGCATGTAGTGCTTCATGATATGAATGAAACGACTTGCTATGTATTATGATATCTTGCTGTGTGTATGGATACATGTTTGCTTTTACGCAGCTCTGACGGTCGTTCTGGCTGCGAGACATGTCACAGGTTTACATTAACGCGTTTGTTCTAACGTTACCATTTCTGTAGTATCGACACAATGACAGGGACTTGTGTGGCAGAGACTCGTATCATTTAAACTTTACAGTGAATGTAAAGTAACAGAAGTGTTGTTTTAACAGTGAAAAACTTTTTTTTTTTTTTTTACAGTTGGGGAAAGACATCAGTCAGCATCAGAGCTTTGACGTTTTGGCTATTCAGCATGTTTTCCATTTCTGATTTGTGATACCTTAGTTACATTTTTTACCTTCAATAGAAAGAGGCAGAGGGGAAAAAAAACAATGTCTGGTGCGGAAACAACTGTTAACAATGACCTGAAATGTTTTGCAGACATTTCACATTAATTGTATCTATACTACAAGATGCCGTTCTTTTGATAAATAAAAATTGGAATACTTGTCAAATTGTTTCGGTATAAGAGAAATAAAACACTTTGGCGTTTCCAGCAATATCGCACCGCCTCGTCATTGATTATTTTCCTATAACGGAATGCCCGGTCATGTTTTATTCCTCACATATTCAAAAATGGCAGCGCAATTTTAATAAGAGGTGATGTTAGAATGAACATTATGAAGAGGTCTGGGTAGGCATGATGCCGTATCCAGTCATATTATTTAAAAAGTCATGTACTGTGTGCATCCATGTCATCAGGATAGTGACATTTCCGTAATGATTTGCAGGTAGATTTCTGTTGCTATTTTGGGGACAACTGAAAGGATAATTGGTATAAGCTATGTCATATGTGTGTTCTGTCATCCTGTGCATTTTTTGGTGTTTATGGAAGGCTAAGGAAAATAGAGCAGTCTTCAACATACCATTTTATTAGCTAACTCTTTCCTATGGTGGCAATACATTTGGCAACACTGGTATTTAAATCATTTTGAGATTATTCTACTGGCCACGAATGTTTCAAGTTTTACAACCCATGAAATTAGCAATACAGCAGTATTGTACCAGTAAGTTAGACTTGCACCTGCAAGAAAATCGAGCGCCAAGACAATGTCTATTTGTCAGTCCATTATGAGAACTGTGGGAAAAGTCTGTTCCTTAAACGTCCCTATTGGGGCTTGAACTGGCTCTATTGGGGCTTAATTAGCTTAACTCACACTGAAAACATGATAGAAACCTTCCTTCTTTTTTTCAACAGAACAGCACTGAGTCTTCTCCTTTAAAGATTGATGCGATTGGAGAATACAGAGCAAGCAATCCGAGACGAATCCCCACTTTTGTTTCAGTGCAAAGAGTTTCGATGACATGGGATATTTATCCAAAGTAAATGCTTGGAAAGCATAATGCTTCAATAAATATCGTTTATACAGGTTGTATAATGTGTTTATCAGTCCATTTACAATTCATGGTCGAAAAAATGTCGCGTCCAGAATAGGCTAGGGTTCATGGTCTCAAAATAATAGCTCCAGATAAATCCTTGTTATAGACTGTAGCTGGTACGTTCTGGTCTCAGTTCACATCATCTGTGAAGTCTGAACAGGTAAAGATAGAGTTAATTAATCAGTGTGGGAGTAATAGTATTCATAGAAGGGGATAAAAATCCCCCTGGATCAAGCTGGAAGTTTGTAATGACTGTAAATAGGGTGTGTCAAGCTTAATGAGATGCTTAAGCGGAGGCATGAAAGCTTGTGGTCGATTGCTAATATAGTATAAACACGTGTTTGATTTCAGAAGAGAACCACAGACTGTAGAACAAAGGCATAGCATGTGATGGTCAAATACATGACTGAAGCTCAAAATGTTGCCCCTGCTTATTTATGACTCACTGTCCAATGTAGTGCCACACAGAGAAAATCAGCTGAACGTCGCATGTTTAATAAGATCAGATTTGTGTTAATGTATGTTGATACTCATTTTTGCGAAAATATATTTGGACTAAATTACATACACATTCTACCGGAACAGTTTTTCAGTTAATTGCACGTTCTTGACAGTTTCTCTACTACAATGTATTTGTGATGCAGTTCCATCATTTGACCCTTTTAGTTATTTATTGAAATTAAGATACTAATTATTAATTTCACAATGATAAATATGAATAAATACCAAATGATGCTTGATATATATATATATATATATATATATATATATTATAAAGAAATAAAAAATAAAAATTATTAAATTAAAAATTAAAATATATATATATATATATATATATATATATATA
>CM074958.1:7326694-7346288 GCA_037577455.1 Pangasius macronema
TATATATATATATATATATATATATATATATATATATATATATATATATATATATAAATTTTTATTAAATGTTTGGCAATTTTGGACACATTTTCACTGGGTTAAAAAACATATTTATTCATCACATGATTAAATCAAATTTCCATAACCGAATTTGAAAGAAAAATCTCCAAATTCATCAACATATTCTGGTACTGTATTATACTGTATAAGTAAACTAACTACATATTAAGCAGTAGTAACATTCTTTCATTCATTTCTTTCAGCAATAACAAGAGCAGGGTTTAGAAAATCTTCAGTATTTTCCAAATTCATGACCAACCTTTTCTAAAATTCAAAATCTAGTAACTATCACGGTAGAAAAACACCACTCAAAGGTAAGTAACACTGTATAATTTATTTCCTGCAGTAGGACCGTACAACATTGTCATCAATCCCTAAATATCTTTACATAGTACTTTTCTCTCTCCGTCTTTCTGCACCTCCGCCTGTCTCAGCATACGTCATATTTTTTGCACCTCAAGATTTTTCAGGTCAACTTCCTGTTTGATCCTGACCACACCCCCTTATAGTATGTTGCATGAATGAAATCATGTTCTTTCTATCAAGCAAGGGGTATAGTAATAAATTTTGACTTCAGGCTATAAAACAAGTTTCCCAATTTACCTGAATTAACCCTACTTAGTAGTAGATTTTATTCCAGTAATTATAGACTGGAAATGATTGTCACTTGCTTGCTGGAGGATATCTGTCCTTCTGTCTCAGTTAGAGAGCAATAGACTGCCCTCCAGTGGTGCAACATTACAACTTCACACCGCTGTCCATGCGTTCTGATCCAGCAGAAATGGTCGGTCACTACGCCAATTTGTCTTGGTTCTACAATCTGATATTATCGTAATGTTAAATTACTGCGTGAAGAGCCTTTTTTTTCCTTCCGACTTGGCTACTTTGTTAAATCATCAGTGTGTGTCTGCGTGTAATTGTTTGTTCTTGATTGTATGCAGTTACTTTAGGTGGCTACAAAGGTATTGTGTGCTGTCTAACATCACCCACAAAGCACTAATCCAATGCAGCCCGGAGTGGAGCAATATTCTCTCTGTTTTTTTTGTTTTTTTCTCTTCTGTGTAACAAAAAGAGATGTGAAACAAAACCTTTCAACTTGCTTTCTTTCTGCCACAGTCTACTGGTTCCCCTGCCTGGAACATTTTCAGTCAGCTGCAATGATCTTACTGTCATGTCATGTTAATGTCAGTCGTATGTCTTTGCAGACGGTAATTATGAGACTTGAGACGATGCCGTAGTGTAAAAATTGTCTATAGGGTAAATGATGCTGACAGAATGATTACCAGTCTCTCAGAAGTTACTGGATATCTCTCAACATCACTGATTGAAATCTGCTCATTTTTATTTAATCTGTGTCACTGCCATGAGTAATACTATAATTAATACTATGTAATTGTGCTGTAATTACTCAAACTAAGAGCTCTTTAAGGATAACATTGAAGCTCTTTAAGATCTAATGTACCTTCTTATACACGCGTAGTCACTCTGCAACTGAAAATTTCAGTCTTTACAGTGGTGTAATCATTTATTGTAATGTACAGGTGAAACTGGAAGATATACAAACTCATACATAGACTCGAGTGTGTAAAGCGTGGAGAGCATTTCACTCTCTCTCCAGTTCCCTCCATGAACAACAGCAGAACCTCAGGTCGATCTCCTCACCCACCAGCTGTTTTCTCTCATTCATGTATGTTTGATATGACCGCTGTCAATCACATCACTTCCTGGCCTACATGCTTGGTGTTTTCCACACTTGAAAAACAAGCTCCATACACACACACACACACACATGCTGATGTGTGCACTAAATCAAGCCTATGGATGCTTCTTCATTAGCTATCACTTTTGTTTCAGTATAGAGAGTTTAGATGGGATGCAGTATCCTTGTTGGATTTATTTTTTTTTCAAGCTGCAGCGGCATGCACATGTGTGTTCGCTTGATAGAGGCGCACGATGGCCGCCGGTACTGTCAAAGGCAGTCTAATATTAGCGTCCGCCTGATGGCTGGCTGTATCTGGACGAGGAGAGGGTGATAAATGAGGATAGCAGTGGCGAGAAAGGGGGGCTGAGCTTGCAGCGAAGGGAGAAATTTTAAAAGGGAAACCATCCGAGTCGTAAAGGTGAAGAGCGAGCAGGGATGTTGCACGTTGTTTTCTAACGAAAGATGACAAAACGTGCGTCATTGCAGGCACTGAGAATTTGAAATTGAAGCCAAGACAGAATGAGGAAAATGAACGAATATGCAAAAAAAAATACGAAAAGGAAGAAGGAAGTGTGTTGTAGGAATTTCTTCCTCTTTTTTTTCCCCCCTCAGATACAGTGTCACTGATTTACGCCTTTGTGCTGTTGTATGTCAGCATTCCCCCTTCCCTTCGTCCCTCCTCCCCATCATCCCTGGCAGCTCTCTCCCCCCTCTCTCAGCCCAAGCCTGGGGGAACCAGTGGAGATTAAATGTAGCCTCTATAAGCCAAGCACATCATGTAGCTATGTTTATAGGACCAGCTCTCTCTCTCTCTCTCTTTCTCTTTTTCTTTGACTCTCGTTTTAAACCTGTCTGACTAGGTATCTGTGAGATGTAGAACGGAGAGGGACAAGCTGAGTATGTCCCAAGATATAGGTTGAAAGAAGTCAGTAATAGGTTGAGTGGCCGAATAAAAAAAAAAAAAATGGATACGAGCAAAGCAGAAGACTTTCTCAACCCCCTCCTTTCCCTTCCTTTCTGTCTCTCTCTAGCTCTTTCTGGCTCTGGGGTTGATATGGCATAGAGGTGGGCCTCTGACTTTAACTAAACGCAGCTGTGAGAGAAAATGTATGGATGATACTACTTTACTCTCACTCTAGTTCCCTAATTTTTTTCCATCCTGCCACTCAACGTGGATTTATAAATGCAGGACTGGGGGGGATGTCATGCTTTTCCTCTTGCACCCCCCACTCTTTCAGTTTTGCTCAGAGAGAGATGGAATGAGAGGAAAAGTGTGCGCACGGCGGGAAAGGGAGAGAGAGAGAGAGAGAGCGCGTGTGTGTGTGTGTGTGTGTGTGTGTGTGTGAGAGAGAGAGAGAGAGGGAGGGAGAAATGTAAGACAGATACAGAGAATGAAAGAGAAGAAGGGGGTGTGGAGAGTGGAGCAGAAGCAGCACAGTGCACTGATGCCTGTGCCTCTTTTCAGTCGCCTCGTCCGCAGCTTTTTCTCATCAGGGAGATTTGCGCTTTCCTTTTTGGTTTTCTCTGGCTCTGAAACCGGGGATATACGCCTACATGGAGCCGCCGTAGCTAATCAGCTCTGGACCAGTGAGGTGAAGTGACTGAGTGAAAGTGTGTGTGTGTGTGTGTGTGTGGCTGGCTGCATGCGCGCTCACCCCACCACCCCACCCCCACCCCCCCTCTGAGATCCAGTAGACTGGTATGATTTGCTGGTGTTGTGGCCCTGGCCGTTGGCTGGCAGTCGCAGTTCCTCTCGGACTCGCCTCCTCCCCATACGCTTTTTCCAACATGCATGCTTCCGACAGTGCTGTGATCGTCATCACCATTGTCATCGACCCACCTGGCTTTTCTCGTTGCCTTGGAGTGTGGGATGGGAGCTGGGCTTCGATCTCGCCGCCAACCTGTTCCCTCGTTTGTTCGGCTGCGCCATGCCGCTCGTTCCACGCTTCCTTTTATCACCCGCCCATTCAAGCATGTATATTCGTCAGTGCTGTCGTTCTGAAGAAATTTTGAAATCTAAGATGTCTATTTCTCTTTCTGTTTCTCCTCTTATCGCATCTTACTCTCATTTTCCCGCTTCCTCTCACTCCGTCTTTCTTTTGTCCAGCAGGCTACGGGAGAAAGCGGTCAACTGTATCCTTATCCTTAACAAAACCTGGGTAAGTTCCTCAAAATATATATTTTTTTCCTTCCTTCCTCTCTTGCTTCCTACCTTCTCTCTTCAGTATCTGATAGTGCCGTAATTACCTTAATTTAAAAATGGCTTGTGGTGGCTTCGTTCATCTTCATCTAGCCAGGTCGCATCTGTGCTCAGGAACTCTTTGTATGCTTGATGTAACTAACCTCCTTTGTTTCAAATTGTGAGCTACTTTAATATGTGTATCTAATGCCTTAGCCTGTCGTTCAGAGTAATTAATGCAAGAGCAGAGTATGGGAGGCAGGAGTACGACTTGGCGCCAGAGTTTCAGGGTTATTATGCCTGTAAGTGTGTGAGTGCTTGTGAGAAGAGCTTATTGATGGGACGACTAAGTTTACCTGTGAGGACATTTTTTCAAAGTGGTATAGAATGGCATCGGGGCCGGGGGGCGAAAGAGAGAGAGCGAGCGAGAGCGGGAATGAGAGAGTGAGAGAGAGAGAGAGAGAGAGAGACAGTGAGTTGGGGGAGGGGGGGAGGTGTCAGTGTTGTGTCTGGCTGAAGGTTGCACTTGTTGTGTGTCACAGGAGGGGGTGGGGGGAGGGGTGAATTCTATAATTCTAAAAGAGGGGCAATTTTATTTTTATGATTGTTATTGCTGTTGCTGCTGTTATTTTAAATTGGAGATGTAATGAGACGAGGTTCATTTTGTTCAGTCTTCTCGTCGGCCGGCTCGACCCTGTATGTACACTTTAAGGATGATGCTTTTGTTTTGATGTCGTTGCAGGTTTGCTGCGTGCCCAGAGCAGAGACAGATTTTGACCATGTGCCTCTCGCAATCCCTGAGACCCTAACTTGTGACGTTTTGCTGTTCTGTGCACGGGTTAGGCTCTTGGGAGCTGGGAGGGGTACTCCATCATCCTAGCACTGTGGGAGACAAAGCCATTTTAAAGCCAAATCAACAGTGAAATGAATCCACAGTGAAGGAAAAAAAAAAAGGATATAAGCTAGCCAGGGGTATGAAGAGAAGATGGCTTTTTTGGAAGGGGGAGGGATAATGGAATGCTGGCATCAGGGGTCATGTGACACATTTGTGGTTCGAATCAGCTGAGGCTTCATTGTGAGAGGAGTTATGAGAGGAGGATTCCTTTCCAATGCACAACCGCGAGGAGCAAATGAGCAGTTATGTATGGTTTCTCTTCAGTGAGGCCATACTGTATGAGTGTCTTTGTCTTCTCCGAGCTGGCTTGTCCTTGCCTAATGATTTGAGAGCAGCACAAAGTACTGGTGAGAGCGTGACGCTTACGGCTCGGTACACTTGTGTTTGACCTCAGTGAGAGTCCTCAACCTTGTGCTCTGAAGACATGAACCCACTCTCTCTTCAGCCTGCTGATTGTGTGTGTGTCAGAGTGTGTGTGTGTGTGTGAGTGAGTGTGTGCTCCATGGCTGCATGACATAGCTTTAGTAAGTAGCACTGCTGTGCAGTTTGTTGTAACTCAGTGATGATCGGTGCCATTATTTTTTGGTTTGTGAAAAATCTAACACGGTCCTGAGACGTATTAGGGCAGCTTTGGCTTCTCCTAAGCAGGAACACAAAACGATACAGCTCAAGAGAATATAACATAGTAACGGCATAGTACCAACAAAGCACTCTTAATATATCTCGCATATTGATAAACAATCAGGCACGAGAGGCTTATTGATAGTGGATTTCTTTGTGCTGATCTTTCCACTCTCCATGTTACTCAGACACTGAATGTCCTCTCGTCTAGGTCATAGCTGACTGACTCCTCTTTAAAATGGCACCTCACACCTAATGGAATAGAGTGACTAGGAAAAATTTATATAAAATAAAAAGCTGGGTGTGTGTGTAGGGTTTCATGGGTAGAGGCGCATTGCGGTGTGGGCAGCAGCTACATCCTAATGTATGTCGAGCATAGTGCCATCACACTCACCGGCCAGCCTCCCTCTTTTAACCACCATCGAACCAAAAGATATGGCTAAGATAACACAGCCACACATGTTGGCATTTCACAGGGATGATGCTGTCCATCAGCGGTGAGGCACTTTGTCTGGACGCTTGTCCAGGTAGCCGCACTCAATAAGAGGATTTGTCTGGTACACTCTGCTTAGATTGCTTTCTTGATTTTTCTAATGAAAATGACCAAGCCTCTGTTGCTGGGATTTTTAATTTCTCTTTGTGTGTGTGTGTGTGTGTGTGTGTGTGTGTGTGAGTATGGGCTTTGCCCCTGTCTCTGCAGTGCTTTGGTATCTGAGCTGCAGCTCTATTGTTTGCTCCTCATGCTGCACTCCTTTGGCACAGGGGCAGCCTCAGAGAGGCTCGGCTAGTTTTAAGGTGGACCAGACATAGGGACAGGAGCCCGGCCCAAGCATTTAAGGTGGAGTAGCGAAGTCGGGCAGGGCCAGGTGCTTAGAACAAAGGCTGCTGCAGTGAGGGAAGCTGTGCAGGTAGAGTGACAGAGACAGATCCACAGTGGGTGACGCCCATGGCTAGGAAGCTCCAAGCCGTCTCCTACATACAAATACACACAAGTACACATATACACACGCATTTTCTCACAGACTGCTAACCAACGTTGATCTTTCAGGTATCTGAAATCGGGTTTAGACCCCAGATCTGGTCTCACCTTCCAGCAAAGCTTTTACATAGATGCTGTTTTATCCGCCTCAAAAACAAAAATGACACATTTGATAACAAAATATTCTATTTCCGAGAATGCGTGTAGGTCTCATGAGAAGTTTGATTAGGATTGTTTTTCATTCTCGGTGATCGAGCTTCACTATGAGATCAAGCCTGTTCTGATGCAAACAGCCGTCTGGAGCTTTCTCTGAATTCATGTGTAGGTAAATGAGACAAGATGGCGCTGAAGCACGTGGTGCTGCCCTGAACCCAAATCCTGCAGTGTTTCTTTCACTCTCTACTCTTTCAGCAGATTCAGTAGATAAGGGCTGGGTGTTGTTATAATGTTGTGATATCACTATCCATTGTTACTCGCAATATTGTGCCAGTTGATGCTATAGTCGTTTCTCTCTTTTCTTTATGTGATATGTAACCACTGATTTGCTGATTGACACTAAATATTATGACACATTCCATGTATCATGAAATTATCTTCAACTCTCTTGATATGATCTTTTTTTTTTTCTTTTTTACCTTCGACAACTTCAGATTTCAGCCTTGAAAATGAGTCTGAATAACATGGCAGCAGGCTTGACAATATTGTTGGCAGTATTTTTCTCAGCTTGGCGTTCTGGCACAAATAAATATAGAATAATCTTGACCCTCATGTTCTCCTGCTATTGAATTGATTGTTGAAATGGGTAATTAGTTTTCATGTTAATGTTAATTAGAAATGACTACTACTGTAAGTTCTCTGTTTAAGACCAAGTACATTTAGACACGCTCCTAGTCAAAATAAATAGGAGTTTACATCCTGCAGATGTTCTAAAGAACTATCTAGATATGGAATCTGTGCAAATAAAGCAGCAATCTATATTCTGCTATTCTGAATAATGCTAGGTCCAAAAAAAATTTTTTTTTCCGTCCATCAAGATTAGTCCTGCAAATCTGTTTACGTTGGTAAGTCGCTAATATTCTTTTGGTGAGTGAAAGGCTGCATCACTGTTGTAACAAATGTACTATAGATTTATGAAATTGGACGAATGGTACATATCTGTTCAATAAAGAGGCGTGTGAATGAAAGAACTAAAACTTGTTCAAACACACACACACACANACACACACACACTGACCCAACTGCCCTCTCGCTAAACAAGGCCCCTAAGATCTGAGGCTGGGTTTGAGGAGCTTAAACTTGACTCCTACACACCAAACCCGATTAACCAGCGTGGGCCTAAACTAATTAGTTCAGGAGGGAAATGTCATCGGCGTATATCCAGAGCTTCTCTCTCAGCCATGGGTCCTGCCCAGCACTGGAATGCACACATCGGTCAGCTCTGTCATCCTCTCCCCTTGGCCTGGCCTCCTCACGCAGCACAGTATACTTCTTTCAGAGCGCTGAGGGCCGTGGTGCTTTATGGGAAGACAGTGGAAATCCTCTACGAGATTGTGGGTGAGCGCCATGCGGCTCTTTGGCTCGTCTCACTGGCGCTGCTCGCCGATTTTACATTGCTTCCACACACGTTGTGACTGCTTGCCTGAGCCACACGTGCTGTTTGCTAACATTATATTAGCAAGGCGTTAATTAAATACCTTACGGTTTGAGAGTGTACATGATGTTCCATCTAGTAGAGAGTGGCTATATGTGAAGCTGCTTTAGGTCTTGAACTAATAACACAGGTAGTGAAATGAGGATATGAGTGGTATTCAAAGTGGGGTCTGTGAAGCATAGTCAGAGTCTGGGATTTATTTTATTTTATTTTCATTTGGTACAGTGTTGGAAATCACAACTCTCCAATTATCAAAGTTACTGTATTTATTATTACATTGATATAGTAATTATATGTTTGACTGGTTACTTGAATTGTACGAGTTTAATCCGAACTTCAATAACTCAAAAAAACAAGTAGGCCCACAAATAATATTAACTTGGACCTTGTGCATTCTGTCGCCATAAATGTCATGAATAAAACGTATTATAATGGCTGTAATAAATAGACAAAATATTATTGTACACATTTAAAAAATGATAATAACATTTGAATAGTTGGATGTTTGCAAGGGTTGGTTAAACTTATATTTACAGTTAAAGGTCATGAACCCCTCAGTATATATGGTGTATGTACATTTGTTATTTCTGGCATAGAATGATATATTTGGTTTTGCATTGCAATTGTAATTGGATGTTCAGTAAATGTAATAAAATTTCGTTAATGACACTAAAAGGCAAAGTCTGGTTTTCAGTCTGTTTCTCGTTTCACATCTAGCCTCCCCAGATTTGTTTTAGCCTGATTAATTTGTCATTAATATGCAGACTGTCAGTGTTCTCTCTGAAGACAGTCAGTCTGTAACTATAGTGATGCTGCTGTCAGTGCAGGCTGGGAGATTTGCATGACAGTGGCTGACAATCGCTTCTCAGCGGCTCGCCAGGAGCAGTTAGTGGAGCCAGGTCTCTAGATGGTGAGAAAAGGGTGTTGGCAGCTCTGTCTCTCATGTCTGTGTATGAGTCCATCTGTGTTTGTGTGTATGGCACAAAGCAACACTGAAATTCTGATGCTTGCACGTATCTAAGCACCTAATGCCTTTCAGACTGGTAGAGGTTCGTTGGCATCAGGTTTTAGGCATCACTACATACACCATGTCATACATGTCATGTTTTCTCATAATGCCACAGAAATGTCATTATTAAGACGTTTTAATGATTTGATAGCACATTTGAAAAGCTGTTGTGTAGCCTTTCAAATAAGCATTTAAGATTGAACCATTGTTCAGTCACATGACTTTCAGATTTTCTTTTGTTCTCGTTGCCTTTCTCAGGATTGATTAAACGCGACATTAAACGAGAATATCTTGCTTATTTCTGACACTTATTTATATCCTACTGGTTGGTTGTGCTGCAGTATGTAAATCTGTTTCACGGTTTCATTTTATACAGTATAATAATTGCTGCAGATTTATCTATCTATCTGCCTATAATCTCAGTGTCTGCTCCTGATATAACACAAGATTGTGTTATTTCCAAATTTGCAAATAATAATTGCATTGGTTTAACAGCTTTTGTAGTTTGGCAGCACTACATTTTTGTGAAAGCTGTCAAAACATTTGAAATATGCAACATGTTGATCATAGTGATTTTGTCCTTTATATTGGGGAACGAGAGTTTATGATGTCATCGTCTCCTTTGATTATCTGCCCCCTGAGTTAAACTTGATTTTCATTATCCAACCTTTGGATGCTTATATGATGATCTCAGAGCTAAAGTAGCACTGGAGAAAAAGGCAGCAGGTCCATGGTGGTGGTTAAGGCTCACCTATGTTTGGCTCCTCTGTGTTATGTATATATGTCTCACCTTCTGTCTTAAGATGAAGGAGGACAGGAAGTAATGGCTTGACATCACAGAACAACAGAACTGTCCTCCTGAAGTCTTCTGTGATTGCAAAGCAAACTCCTCAGAAATCTGTTGTGATTTTTCTGTCACACATGAAGTCCACCTGAGTCCTTAACATTGGCTTGTAATAAATGCACATTTTTCTTTGTAATTTCTTCGTATATATCTCATGATATCTATAATGATCACAATATTATTATCTCCAGGTGTTTCCAAATTATTTCTTTAAGAGAGTAGCATAATTTTATAGGGAAAATATATAATCAGAGATAATAATATTTCTATATTGTCATAAGCTATTGAAGGCTAAAAATCTATCTAGAATTTAAACAAATATATTTTTAGTTATTGAATGCAATAATGTAATCCTTTTTGCAATACTATATCATTTGTAATCATCTGGAAAAAAGAAAAAAAGATTCTCTGATATACCAAAAACCTTGTTATAGTGTTTAACAGTTTTCATATCGTAAATTGTTCATATTGTTCCATCATTAATATCCCAAACCCTCAATCTATCAGTGAAGTAATTCTTAAATTGTATTCTTCTTGTAAATGAAGTTGTTTCACCTGGTTCCTTGTTCTGATGGCAGTTCTGGCTGCTGTGTGGGATCGTGTTCTCTATTTCAGGTATGCTGCGAGGTTGTGTAAGTGTTCGAAAGACGGCTCAGTGACTTAGCCTGGTCTTAGCCTGCCATCTTACCGAGGAGAGCTTCTACAGATTACCCTCCAGCTGACAGCACAGAAAATAGCATCAGGCCCATTTCTGTCCTTTTTTTTTTTTTGTATCAGTAGCCTTCCTTCCTACTGTTTCGCGTTCTCTCCCACTCAGCTGGTGTATGGCTGTCTCGTTATCTTTTTCTTTTTTTTTCTTTTTTTTATAACATTTTGTTCATTTTGTGCTCTATCCAAATTCTGTACTTACATGACTTTTGGCCTACTTACTGTAGTGCTGAGCTCTGGTGTGTGTGTGTGTGTGTGTGTGTGTGTGTGTGTGTGTGTGTGTGTGTGTGTGTGTGCGCGCATGTGTGTGTGAGTGTCTGCCTGCCTCGCATGTTGTCTGACATTTTTTTTGTCGAGAGATGGGCTGCAAACCTCCAAATCCACTCTTGGCTTGGCATCTCTTGCTGAGCTTTAGCGCAAATGTTTGTGCCGCCTAATGTTTTTAAGAGCAGCCAACAAATTTTACACACAAGAATACAAGAAATTTAACCATGTTTATGCTGGCAACATGGCCTCATGCTTCTATTTAGTGCTCATTATAGACGATCCTTCATATGTAAATGAATAAAATAGCTGTACAAAATCATGAAGCTATATAATAGAATATATAATGAAAACTTAATTTTCAAAAGACCAGTGAGGACTAAAGACATTCACAGGCTGTATGTAAGTCAGTATCATATACCAATAATTTCTCTATGGCTAAATACCTTTCTGTTAGTGTCTCCCTTTGCACTCTCAAATCATTGTGTTTTTGTCCTAATGCACATCATTTTCATCATTTTATCTTAATGCAAGTTGATGTGCACTGATGCCATAAAACATTTTAATGTTACACGTAATAGGCATGTAAATCTTCAGAATTGCTCTTACACATTTGAAGGTGTGTTTAAAAATTCCTGAAGGGTGATGTTACACAGCGGCTGGGTGGCAGTCTGAAAGTTGAGGTAAAGCCTGGACACTTCTATAGCAGATGAGTGTTAGATTTTCAGGCCTGCTATAGTAATAACTCCATAAGGCCACTTTATGTTTAAACCCAATGACCCTGCGCAGGCATGGCATGCCTGTCTGCCTGCAACGAGCCCCTTCTAGGGGCTGGATATAGGGGCTCCACTTAATCTCTCTCTCTCTCTCTCTCTCTCTCTCTCTCTCTCGATTTCCCCTTTTTCCTCTCTCTTTTTGTTACTTTCTTTTGTTCTTGTTTTCTTACTCTCTCTCGGAACACTTCCAGCTGCCGGCTCCCCTCCCTGCGCTCTCTGGATGTGAGACCAGTGTCAGATCTCACCACTTTTTCTTTAACCACTAACACACCGGCAAAGACAGATGGACAAAAAAAAAAAAAATCTTTTGTTCTCTGTCTGTTTCTTTCTCTTATGCCCCACTGCAGATGAGTAAATGAGTAGGCAGTGAGGTTCAGGTCAGGTTGGTAGTTCTGCGTGGCAGTGGTGGAGGAGGGGCCTTTTCCACCCCCCGCACAAGGAAAGGTAATGCTATCCATTTGAAATTGAAACGGCCACTTCCTGCTCTATAATCATTTCCACCTTTGACTGTATTTAGTGGGCCTTTTGCTGCACAGTGCATCTTCTGACCCATCTTTTGAAGACGAACAGATTTTGTTTAGAAATTGAGGAAAAGGCTACTAGACTAAATAACATTTGGGGAACATACACATACACATACACATTCTTACATAGTTGATAGTATCTTAAGTTACGTATAACATATTTAACATTCTGTGCATACATCTACTTTTACCATGTTTGACCATTTAACATGAACATTATTGCTAAGGTGCTTTTTTTTGGGGGTAAGAGTTCGTTTTTGTATTTTTTTTCCCAGAAACTTTCTAGAAATTCCTAGAATTTGTCACCAGCTCGAATACCGTAGTTAAATTGGAAACAGTTGTACAAACATACTTTGTGTCCCTTCATGTATGATTGCATATAGTCTCAGTTACAGCTTGATACTTCCTACATATCTTGTAGTGCAGTTAATGCATACACACTGGTGTTTTTTAGACAGCTTACTCCAGTACACTTTTAACACTGGTTTTGAAGCCTTACCTGTATAAAAGAATTCCATGGAGTCCTTTAGGGTTATTTTTGAATATGAATCTATTTATGTCAAATAATAGTCACATTAGGCAAATATGTACCATCATATTTATTTAATGGAGCCATTACAGCTTTTAATTCATGTGCTTTATTTCCAAAAACGCGTCCCGTTATACAGTGTTAAAACCCTAAAACAGTTTTGTATAACGTTAACTGCACTTTTCCTATTTTTTTGTTTCCACCAGCAGTTAAATTTGACTTCAGCTTAATTATACCTGTGTTTAAATGCAGACTGAACTCATTCAATTCAAGTGACTAATCAATTACGCATATTAATATAATAACAAAATTACTATAATTACTTTAACAGCTTTGATAGTGGTTCATCGTGCGCACCACCACTTGAATGTCATTCGACAAAAAAAAACAAAAAAAAAACAGACCCCTTGATTATGCTTCATGAACCCCACTTTAAGAACCAAATATCTTCTCCTTTCTTATTTCTCGTTATTTATTAGCAGTTTTCTGTATAATTAATAGGGTTGTCATAGAAACTCGGAGTTTTCTACCTTTTTGTCAGTTGCAATCCTAAAATCAGGCCTGCCTGAATAATTCTCTCTTCCTCTTCATCTGTCTTTTTTTCTTCTACCTCCCCCAACCCCTCCACCCATCACTTATTTTTCCAGAATTTTCCAGACACAGGGCTACTATAACCTTAAAGATTTTAGGGAAACTCAATTTTTTTTCCTTCTCGTTTAGAACATCGCCATGATCAAAGCCAGGATTAAAAATTCATGGAGGCTTTGACTGTCAGATGATTTAAGCTTATTGGGTTTAAAACCGAAATAGGAGTTTCAAGTGGCTTCAAATTTTAATTTCATTTTTAATCTGTCAGTCTATATGCTCTTACATTGGTGCAGTGTGCCTCTTCTCACTGCCTCTTCTGGCTGAAATGAGACGACTGATCCTCACAGTTAATCACTTCTTATGCAGCTGCACCTCCTTCTTGTTTTTTATTGCTCTTTTTCAAATCTTACCATTTATTTCATGAATATGTACTATTTCAGCCTGCTGATGTTCAGTCTGTGTTGTAACATGTTTACTAATTTTATGAGCTTGCTGTCATTTATAGATTTTGATGCATGACAGAAAGGGTCCTTGTCTAGCAACATGATGAGAACTTTCTGACAAATGTATTAGAAATGCCTTAATAATTACACACAACTATTTTTAAAATGTAGTTTTCTCCACATTTGTTTAGAATCTGGATAGATTCCTGCGAGAAGCGATAAACTAAAAGAATAATACAAGTGAAACCTTTAGACCTTTTCAGAACAATCTCAGACACAATGTATTATTAAATCAGATTACATAAATCTATCATTTAAAAAAAGAAATCGCCAAGAAATATTGACCTGGAGACAAAGTTAAGAATTATTAAACTGGTGGAATTATGTTCATTATAAAAAATGTTGTAATTAAAAAAAAACTTTTTTGGTCTTGTCTTTTTGGTCTGTGTCTGTTGCTCTTTTATTTTGATTTTTTTTTTCTGTCTTATTCTTTTTTTGGCCCATTTTCATTAATTCCGCTCAGAAATGCTGCAACGCTGTTATAGAAACTCACTAACAAGAATTCAAATAGCACAACCCACCCTCTGGGGAATTCTCACAGGAAATATTCTGATGAATAAATGTGCAGTGTAATCTCTTGTAAGGACTGCGTGTGATTGTAATAGTGCAATGCTGTTTCAGTTGAAGTCACGCTTGTAGGGTTATGTGCAGAATGTTTTGTGCAGCATTGGTTGGAGACGGTGTCATCACACTGCCGACTGAAGTGAAGGGCAGCAACGTGATTTCATGCGTCTGCGAGGAATCTGAATGTGTCTTCTGCGTTTGGCTATAAATAGTGGAAAACAGCTCTTTTCCGAGCCAGAAATAGGTTCTGAAATGGGCTCAAAGCCTTAAGCACTTTCCACTTAGCAGCAAAAGCCTCACCCTTTTTGCACTAACCTGAAATCTGGTCATTTCTATGAAAAAAAAAAAAGTTTTGAGGAACATGGAGCTGTAGATAAGACACTATTTCTTGATCTAATTTATAAATGCTATGAAATGTAGTATATATATTTTTATTCTGATTAGCAGGCAGACATAAACATAGGGCACTTTTTGTTTTTTAATGATTGAATAAACAATTACAGCGACATTATTCAACTGTAAATTAATTGAACTCTCTCCACTCTATATTATTATATTATCATACAACAGTGAAGCATACTTATCAGATTATTTGCTTATCTTTATTATTTAAATCTTTTTTAAATTTTTATTTAAAAAAGATTCAAGAGCTTTACTGTCACACACACAAGCATTCTTGTACAATGAAATTCTTCGATTTCATATTCTCATAGTTCATTAATAACAATAGATAAATAATAACAAATAAATAAATTATTTATTTAGATAAATAATAAGAAATAAAATGACAACAGTGTTAAGAAGAGAACAAAAGCAACCTTAGAAATTTGTCATGGACATAGTTTAAATAAACCTACACAGAGAATTTTTACAGAGATACGTATAGTCTTATCTTTTAAAATTCTACATGCAGTAATTCTGGTTATCGTTTTATTTTCTATTATTCTGTTTTCTAGATTTAAATCTAAATTATTCTTAATCAAAATGAGTCAGTTTAAGTACTAGATTTAGATCTAAATTATTATTTTGATTAAAGTATACTAGACATTGCTTTCTTTTTAATTAAATATTTGTTTTGTGTTAAACTACAAATTGTTAATTATCATTAAATAGTACAAAAATTGTTTAAATGGTATTAAATAGGTCATTTTTACTCTTAATTAAATATTTATATTATTCTATATTATAAATAGTTATGGTTCAATAGTATAAAATAAGTCATTTCTGCTATTTTAATGAACTGTATATATGATTTTAATTTAAATAATTAATTATAGTTAACTAGTGTAAAATAGGTAATTATAATATTTTAATGAACTCTTTATACTATTCTATACTAATTAGCTATAATTAACTATTTAGTTAAAGTTTAGTGATTCATAATTAGATTAATATGAACATCACTTTGACTTTCTCTTACTCTTTTATTTAACAGTTCTAATGTTTTGCTTGTTTACGACTGAATGATTTTCTTGATCCAGTTCTTTGCCTTCCTCACCTGCAGACAAACTCTCTCTCTCTCTCTCATTTTTTTTTTTTTCTTTAATAAAAGCTGCGTTTTTTACAAAATTGCAAGTTTATTTGTAGGGACCAGCCAAATGTCCCCACAAGGTCAAACCTGTCAGATAATCCTATCTCTGTGGGAACATTAAGTCCCCACCATGATATAAAAACATCACCTACACGCGCACACACACACACACTGGAGTGGGAGTGCTGTGTGTGGTAGTGACTGAGCCCCTTTGATCTGTCCATTTCCCTTGTCCTTTGTCAGAAGCAGTCAGAGAGGGGGAGTTTTGTGTGTTTGGGGGTTCTATTGAAGTATTAAGAGAGTTCACCTCTCTTTTCTTTTCTTCCTTTATTTCTCCACCACGCACCTATTATCAGTCTTTACTATATGGGCAGCAAATAGGGAAATTAGGCAGTTGAGAGATGGTTCTCCTGTTTATTATCTCCTATGTAGGTCCCTACACACAGAACTATAAGTTAGCCATGCAATGCTGCAGGGAAACTTCACCATCTGCTGGAAGCCAACATCTGGAAAGAATAAGAAGTTGTTAACAGGAGCCTATCATGCCATAAGATGTGAATATGGCTTTTACTTTAAATCTGAAATGTTTAGTACAAGACATTTCTGGAGCACATAGACCCTGTATTTAATTCGGACTTCCATCCAAGTGGTTCCACAAAGTGAGTGTGGTGGCAAAAAGTGACTGTGGTGACACCAGGGACTGCAAAAAATGGGGTTCCAGAGGAAATAGCAGATGGTATCAGCCAAGTTCATGTGCACTTTCTCCCTTCCCCCCCAGTCCTTTCTCTTCACTTCCTGCCATTCTTTCGGCCCCCGGGCCGCTGCACAAACGGCTATCGGCTAGGTATGCGACCATTCATTGTGCACCGCAGGGGGTCCCTTGCTTCAAACCCGGCCTCTCTAAAAGGAGGTTGTGAAGTCCCATTGAGTCCCCTGAGCCATGAGCCAAGCAGACAGGCATGACCCGACCAGGGCACACATCAAAAGGGCTGTGCTCACACCCCTCCACTCGGCCCACACCATGCCTGCCTTTCCAGATACCGCCTGCAGTATGGTGGCACATTAGGGATCACGGTGCACTTTTACTTTTAGTAAAATGCCGGATGTCAAACATGTACTTCAGTGTGCACTAAGAAGGGATGAAGAGGAACAAAAAAGTTATCTGCTAAAGAGTTCGAAAACCCACTAGGGGGAATACCATCAGGTGAATAGGAGATGATAGAGAGAGAGGCACTCTCATTTAGCCCTCTCCTGGTTTGCACAGCTTCTCAAGTGGTCCGTGAAAGCCCATTACCTACTTGTGGGAGGGCTTAATTGAGACTGGCCTTGCAGGTGGACAATGGCAAGCAGAAACCTGAGTCAATAGCAGCATGACCAAAGCACTTCACTGTGGCATTAATGGTAGCGTAAATGACAATAAACTACTTTGTCATACAAGGACGTAATACAAAGGCATGGGCATATACACCGATCAGCCATAACATCAAAACCACTGACAGGCGAAGTGAATAATACTGATTATCTCGTTACAGTGGCACCTGTCAGGGAGTGGGATATATTAGGCAGCAAGTGAACAGTAAGTTTTCGAAGTTGGTGTGTTGGAAGCAGGAAAAATGGGCAAGTGTAAGGATCTGAGCGACTTTGACAAGGGCCAAATTGTGAAGACTAGACTACTGGGTCAGAGCATGGAAAACCCCACGGCAGGTCTTGTGGGGTTTTTCCTAGTATGCAGTGGTTAGTACCTACCAAAAGTGGTCCAAGGAACCTTTTGACCACTTAGTTGCTGTCTTAGCACCAACGGGTTCCAAGTACCACTCACTTACGATCGGGTAGACCAGGCTTCCCACAGAAGAGCTACTGTAATTTCTGAAAAAGTGCTGGCTATGATTGAAAGGTGTAAGAACACAGTGCATCGCAGCTTGCTGCGTATGGGGCTGCATAGCCACAGAATGGCCAGAGTGCCCATGCTGACCCCTGCCCACCGCCGAAAGCACCTACAATGGGCACATGAGCATCAGAACTGGACCACGGAGCAATGGAGGAAGGTGGCCTGGACTGATGAATCACATTTTCTTTTACATCAAGTGGATGGCTGGGTGCATTGCTTAGCTGGGGAAGCGATGGCACCAGGATGCATTATGGGAAGAAAGCAAGAGGGAGGAGGCAGTGTGATGCTCTCGGCAATGTTCTGCTGGGAAACCTTTGGTCTTGCCATTCATGTGCATTTTACTTTGACACATACCATGTACCTAAACATTGTTGCAGACCAAGTCCACCGCATCATGGCAACGATATTCCCTAATGGCAGTGGCCTCTTTCAGCAGGACAATGCACCCTGCCACACTGCCAAAATTGTTCAGGAATGGTTTGAGGAACATGACAAAGGTGTTGACTTGGCCTCCAAATTCCCCATATCTCAATCTGATTGAGCATCTGTGGGATGTGCTAGACAAACAAGTTCGATCCATGGATGCCCCACCTCTCAACTTACAGGACTTAAAGGATCTGCTGCTAACATCCTGGTCTTGTGGAGTCCATGCCTCGGGTCAGAGCTGTTTTGGTGGCACAAGTGGGACCTACACAATATTAGGCAGATGGTTTTAATATTATGGAACTGAAAACCAGTGGATCTGTGCTGCTTCATACAGAACAGGTAATATCATTAACCAGGGTTGCCATGTTTCAGCAAAATCTTCAGCCCAACTGCATGTCATAAAACACACAAAAAAGACCCAAAACTAGCCCAACAATTTCACCTTTGGAAATGTAGAAAATTTGTCTTATTTCTCTCAGCCTTTGTGTGGGAAACAAGGTCACCATGGTGTGTACACATTTTTGATGTATGGTCACTATCCCCCTTTCCTAATCTTTGTAATATATCTTACAATAGAAATGGTTCTGTACATTAATGCACTTACACTTTTATTACACACAGAGATCTATTTAATTAAATTAGTGAGTGAGTGAGCATGGGGCAGCGTGATTCCTTTCCCAGTGAGCCTCTATTAGTGTTTTTATCCACTACGTGCAATAATAACTCTATGGACCTATATGGGGCAGTGAGCATGCTTCCTCACGAAAGGTGAGAAAATCTGTGGAACACCAGCTTATATCTGTCAAAAAGTGACTTCTTTTTCTAAAATTGTTGGTCACACAAAAGAGGTAATTAGCACTTAAATGGAATTTAAAATGGATGTAGTTGTGAATGAGGACTTTATCAAGATTAACATTTGTTGAATGGCTGATATACAGTCAGGTCCGGAAGTATCTGGACAATGACAGTTTTTGTGATTTTGCCTAACCACCACAATGGATTTGAAATAAAACAATCAAGATGTGATTGAAGTGTAGACTTTCAGTTTTATTTTATGAGGTTCCACAAAAATATGGGATTTACCATTTAGGAATTACAGCCACTTTCAACAAAGTACCTCCATTTTCAGGGGCTCAAAGGTATTTGGACAAAGTGACATAATTGTAAATATAACCATCATTTTAATGCTTGGATGAAAATCCTTTGTAGTTAATGACTGCCTGAAGTCTGGAGTCTGGAGCCCATGTTCTCAAAACTCAGATTCTGAGTTTTGTCCCTGGAGATGCTTTGCCAGGCCTTCACTGCAGCCACCTTCAGTTGCTGCTTGTTTGTGGGTCTTTCTGCCTTCAG
>CM074958.1:7360176-7373638 GCA_037577455.1 Pangasius macronema
AAAAAATTATAGGAAGGAATATATTCTTCCATATGGGTATAATTTAAAATGAATTTGGGGGAAAAGTCAGTAAAAAGGAGAATCAAGAATGAAGAAGGAGAAATTTACTACACATAAATCCCAAGTCTGCTGAAGTATCTCAAATATGGGAACTGAGAAGCTAAGAGTATGTGGGATGTGGGGTATTTTGGCACTGTGCTGCATCTAATCCTAGTGTGTTAAAAAGGTGCAAACTATACCCATGTCTGCCAACACTACTCTGTAAATATTTACAATTAATAAAAAATGTTTAAACTAAATCCACATTAAGAAAGTGGCAGCTAAATTAGCTTTGACAGAATTCCTGAAAAGCAAAGGAACTGCATTTGTCTGGCTGGTTTGTTGAGGATATGTACCCCTTTAAATTGAGGGGAACGAATAAGCTTACAATCCCCTTCCTTTGTTTAGCTGTTTGAGGCCTGAGATTGTGAAAAGCCAGTTTGTCTTTCTCACACATAATACCACACTGGCACAATGTTTGCTTTACTCAGCAGATTGAACCAAGAACCAGACACAATTGTTGAGCTCTTTCATCCCACAATCACCCTAAATCCTATTTGTGAACATGTATGTAAACTGTGGGCTACTGGCAAGGAAGCAGTTTAGTGACAGCTGGACATGTTGACTTGTCTCGAGTATTTCACCATATTTGAATCTTTGCTCTTCCACGGGAGTGGAATCTGATTATACCTGCTTTAAACTCAAACCCCAGCAAAAATGGGAGCTGACAGCAGTATCCATCTGTTGCTTTTGGGTCTCAGTAATGAAGTTACATTTTACAGAGAGCTTGGTGAAGCTGTGTTCTTACAACCCTGATGAGGACCATCCCTAGAGGATTGGGGTATCTCTGCTGCTTCTCAGCATCGGTCTTGTACTTGCTTCAAGCATTGGGTGAGGGGTTGGTAAACCAGCTCAACTGCATCTAGTGTTTATATGTTTGTGTGTGGCCATTTGGCTGGTGCTGACGGAGACACAGTGACACCTCTCTAAGGCTAAACATAGCAACCCGAGCAGGGCCATGTGTAACGAGAGACAGAGAGGCTTTGTGCTTGCTGGCAAAGCATGCCATATGTTTGAGAGGCCCGAAAAAGTAATTTCAATGGAAACTTGCTAAAAAGATGCAAACCAATCTGTCTTTACTTATCCAATAGAAACTATATAAATGACAATATATGCTGGATGCATGACAAAGAATCTAAAGATTGTTTTTTTAAATACAGCATGTTAGTAGAAACATGATCAGCCAGCCATATTGATGGTATTGTTTTCTAGGCTGGTGTGCTGTCTCTGACATGTAGTCTCCAAAATCAATGTGAGTTATCAGGACTGAAAAGAAGAGTGCAAGAGATGGATCGGGGCTAATGTGCCACCTCCCTTCTGGGGAACTGTTAATTTCCCTTTATTCATGACGTAATATTTGGGGTGTCAGCTCTCTGTATTGCAATGCTAAATTGTCTTGTTGCTAGGAGAGGAACAGCACCATTCTCTTCCACTGGCTACAAGGACATTCATGCTTGTCCAATAAAAATGAGCATGGCTTTAGGAAAGTACTTTCTCTCCAGATAGCAGAATTTGACAGAATTTAGAAACCAAGTTTCAAGGAACATTTGAGGTGTCAGATTGTTTGTACATGTGTTTGGAATGTGATTTTGCACATTCCTTTCTGCTTAGGATTACACATGAAATATTCAAGGTGATAATGGAGAAAGGTACTTCCATTGAAATATCTACAGCATCCATTTAAACAAGACTCTCAGTAGGTCTTCACTAGATATCAATTTGGACAGGATGCAAACTTACCGTCCACTTTACCCAGAACACTTGTGCACTTGCGCATTCACGCAATTATCAAATCAGCCAATCATGAGGCACGAGCACAATGCATAAAATCATGCAGACACAGGAAAAAGCTTCAGGTAATGTTGACATCAAACAACAGAATGGGGAAAATGTCATCTCAGTGACTTTGACTGTGGCTTGTGCCAAACCGACTGGTTTGAGTATTTTCAGAAACTGCTCTCAGAAATCTCCTGAGATGTTCACGCGCAACAGTCTCTAGAGTTTCCACAGATGATGCAGAAAAAACAAAAAAAAAAAACATCCAGTTCTGCAGGTGAAAATGCCTTGCTGATGAGAGAGGACAGAGGAGAAAACCAAACTGGTTTGACTTTGACAGGAAGGCTACGGTAACTCAAATAACCACTCTCTACAGCCATGGTGAGCGGAAAAGAATCTCAGAACGCACAAAATGTCAAAACTTTAGGCAGACGGGCTACAACAGCAGAAGATCACACTGAGTTCCAGTCCTATCAGCAAAACAGGAATCTGAGGCTACAATGGGCACAAGTTCACAGATACTAAACAGCTGAACATTGGCAAAACATTATGTGGTCTTTTTCCAAACCAAACAGACCTTAAGCCTAATCAACTCTTAGCAGACTAAAAACACTGAATTTTCACTTCAAAGTCAATCAGCAGCTTCATTTTCGGAATGTATACAAACTGTCACTGCCTGTAAAAGCACAAAGTCGTCTATGTAATCAGAATCAAATACTTGAAACGTTACAGTTAAACAGACGATTTTCAAGTACACTGCCACTCTTGGTTTAAGGCCTCCCTCTTGGGCTGGCAAACTTGCCCTTGACCTCATGCGGTCACTAGCTAGTTGAACTCTGGCCTTGCAGTGATCATAGGGTCAGGAAACTCTTCATGTGGCTGAGTAATGTGGGCTGACCCTGCTGTTCTGCTGGCTGATTACCCAACCACACACCCATATCCATGCCACACTTTCCACAGTGCGTATGTTTGTGTGGGTGGGTGAGGATTGACTGTGACATTGGAGCTAAATGAATGGAATGAGATTTCTCATGTGCAGTCTCTCATTGAGATGTGACATTCTGCCTGATGTCCTATACATGTACTGTTCAAACATTGTCTGCAAAGACAGACAGCAAAGTTATTTTTACCCCCAAGTGAAAGCAAATGTAATGGTCATAAACTTTGTAGCTTGTCATTTGTGCATGAGAAATAAGAAAAGGTGATAGAAGAACTGTCAGAGAAGGAAAATACTTGAGTGAGCATTAGTATAATTTGTTGCTATACTTCAGTATTATTTTGGGACTATACTTTACTTGATTATTATTGAAATTGAATGCTTGAAATCTTACTCAAAAGAAAACCTACATTTCGCTCCTTCCATTTTTATTTGGACAGTCAAAGTACTCATTAAGAATCATGAAGATCTCTTCTACTCTCATGCTGAATGAGATATATCTGTTGAATGGCCTCAGTTGAACATTGATTCATTTCAATTTAGCATCGAATCAACTGAATTTAGCATCAATGAAGGAAACAACTATCAAGAATCGTGACAAATCATCATATGTGGTGACTTTCTCATGCTATAGAAAGTAGTTAATACTATAGCTATCCATGTGTGTTTGAAGATGGACGAGCCACAAGTGTCGAAGTTGAGGATGAGCGTCCCTGGCCACACCTCAGTAAAATGTTTCAATATGCTGGAGTAAGCAAAGACTTGTATAGAATCAGGCATCTCCTTTGCCTCACTAGGCATGAACTCTATCTAATTTGAAAAACCATACTGAGGTAAGTTTAACTAATTTAGTCTGTTTTCTTTGCTAATGCCAAGTTAGACTAGTATCAATTCCAATAGCTAACATAAACTGGCTAGGCAGCAAGTCCAGTTCTAGATAAAGGTAAATATTGGTTATTTACATGATATTTTACTTTGATTAATCCATTAGCAAACTATGTAGCATTAGTCATGGATATGACAAGCAAAAATCATCCAACATTTTAGGTAAGAAATAAAAGTTTTCACGCAGTAACAGGAACTTAGAAATTAAGGATTCTATCTAACATGGTCTGGCAAACATGTTGTAAATACTCTATTATTTACACTGAATACACTTATTCTCTGAAGAAAAACATCCCCCCAAACATAATTTCTAATATCCCCTAAGGATATTGCAGGATTTTTATGATAATTTATCTTGCACACAAGTGTGCTGCTTTAACTATGTCTTGAATATCTGCCTTCTGCTATCCTGTGCATCTCAGTAAAGGCATGCAGACAGGTTTTAGCCAGGATCAGCTCAGTTTTGAGTAAAGAGCCACAGGGCACATTAGCCAAGATGGATTATTAACCGGATTTAGACACTGAGAACATGCGGTTGCTGATCGGATCCACCGTGGTACTAATCACATCAAAGAGGATGTAACCTTTTAGTATTACTTTTTTTTTAAAACTCAGTTTATTCTGTATGCAGGTGTCTCTGTATAATGTTAATATAATGTGTTTTTACTTAACATTTATTGTGTGAAAATGTGTACAGACTCTCAGAAGCTCATACCCTTTACTACATATAGTAAGTGCATTTTAGAATGAGCTGATAACAATTCAAATATTTAGGAAATATCTAAAATAGAAAATAGAAGTGTCTTTCCTTATTTAACATTAATATTCTGTATGTGTATGTATGTATGTATGTATGTATGTATGTATGTATGTATGTATGTATATTGTTTCTTTCTCTTTTTTGTTATTTCTAGCCCTTTGTGTTTATCAAGATTAATTTCTCTCTTCTGTAAATTAAAAGCTCTATGTGAAATAAGCTTGGATGATCGGTCTATGTCTTTGAATGTTTACGGAGAGATGCTCCCTCTACTGGCTTATCTGTAATGCTTACATTAACACCAGTGCACATTAACAGATAATACTAGAATTGCTCAACTGTAACAATTATTTAAATAGAAATAACCAAGTGGGGAACAATTTTATTCTTTTGTGTCATTCGGGCTACCAAGTGAAATAGACATTGACCCCTTTACGCTTTCCCTGTAAATGCAATGTCCTGTTGTTACAAATTTTTCATGGTGGCTACACTGTGATACCAATAAATATCTCACATTTTCAAAATTCTTGTAAGAAAAATGGGATGGCAGAGAAGGACAGCTGCATCATTTTAATATAATTTTAAATAGATTTTAATAGCGTCTTTGTTGGAAGCTTTTCCACTTTTCCTGATCAAGCATTAGGACTGGGAGCTCCTCTAATTACACTTTGCCCCAGTGCAGCTTTGGGGCTATAAAATCTGACTGACCTTACCTGCACTGACTGTGCAGCTAGCATCATTTACCTTCTCTGATACTCAGATCAGACAAGGCTCATGATTACAGTCATATAAATGCTGATACAAACACTGATTCAATGCTCAGACTCAGCCATGATTCTAAATGTTTATAGTGGCATAAAATCACAGTCCAGTGTTTTGAGCTTTACTGTGGAGAGAGACACCTTGCTTAATGCTACACATTACGGCCATTTTTAAGGTACACACAATTATGGTTTCAGAAAAGTGGATATTAATATTATAAATGGCACTAGGTACAGTAAAAGAAAACACCCATTATAGAGACATAATTTATCAAAAGGGCAATGTTTAACAAGGATAATATGAGCAAACTGCCCATTCAATTTAATATCAACTCAATATTTTGAATATTTTGTTTTTAGTGAAAATGAGTTTGTAATTTATGTCACCGAATATATGTGACATTGTACACTAAACTGTTGTTTAAAAGCCTGAAAATTTTATTTGTTTGGGCCTTACTGATCAAATATTTAAGGCTCAAAATATTAAAGAATTTTCAGATTGGACCTTATAATTGTCATGATGAAATGGAAGTAGTTGGGTACAACTGCAAGCTGTTTATTCAAACAGTCCAAATCAACTGGCAAAAACGTACACATAGCAGTCAAGCCAAAAGCAGAGTAGTAAAAAAAGGTCAAAAACAAAGAAACAATACCATGAACCAGAAATGCTCAATGGACAACCTTGTAAGAGTGATCGTGATTTGTAATTGGTGATCATGGCAGTGATCACTCCAGCTGCTGGATGCTTCTTTCAACCTGTCTATGTTATTGTGGATGACATTCTGATGTTAAGGTCACCATTATGCCCAGTTTTTCCATAAAAGCCCACCACATCTAAAGGTGAATTGTGTTCCACAATCTGTGTCTATATCTTATGGAATTCCACAATGGCAAAACAAGTGCTAGAACATTAGCTGTACAATTTGAAATGCAGTAGGCAGAGATCTGATAGGCAATAGACACAGTCATCATGATGGCTGTAAATGAATTGGAACAGTGTTTCTCAGTCCTGGTACTGGAGAAGTTAACATTTACACTTTACAGTTACATTCATGGGATTTAGCAGATGCCCATATCCAGAGTGACTTACAGAAGTGCTTTGAAGCCTCTGTCAAAGACACATCCTTATGCTAGTTCACTGGATCAGGCACTAAGAGTACCATCAGTCTAAAAACCCTGTTGGCAAAAGTTAGTAAATTATGAAAAAAACACCACAAGACAAGGATTATTTTTTCAATAATAAAGTTCTAATTTAAGTACTTGGTGAAGAGGTAGGTCTTTGGTCAGTGTTTGAAGACAGCCACTGATTCAGCTGTTCAAACATCCAGGAGGGGTTCGTTCTACCACCTAGGTGCCAGAACAAAGAAGAGACTTGATGTATGTCTTCCTTGTACCCTGAGAGATGGTGGGTCCAATTGAGCAGTGCTAGGGCCTTGGAGGGAGTATGGTGCAGAGCAGGGTGTGATAAGGGTCCATTTTTGGCTTTGTAGGCAAGCATCAGTGTTTTAAATCTGTTNAGGTTGAAAACAAGTTGTGCAGCTGTATACTGGATTAGTTGCAGAGGTTGGATGCTGCGTAGGGGTAGACCTGCCAGGAGCGAGTTGCAGTAGTCCAGTCTCAAAATGACAAGAGACTGAACAAGCACCTGAATGGCCTCTGTGTATAGAAATGGCCAGACCCTCCTAATGTTGTAGAGGAGGAACCAGCATGAGCAAGTCTAGCTCTTGTGAAGCAAGAAGAACTGTTGCTTGTCCATGGTTACCCCAATGTTGTGTGCATTGACAGATAAGAGATCTGAGAGTTTTCCAGAGAGATCACAATATCTCAACATGGGGATGCATCAGGGATGAACAGCAGTTCATTTTTGCTGGTATTAAGTTTCAGCTCATGAGATCCAGGGTTAATCCATGATGAGATGTCTGTCAGGCATGTTATCAGCATAGCAGTAGTATGAAAACCCATGTGAGGAATTGACATCACCAAAAGAGTGGGTAGAAAGGAAAAACCCAAAAAGAACCCAGCACTAAGCCTTGTGGAACACCAGTGTCCAAGACTCAAGACTTCCGAGCCTGAGCTAGTTTGAACTGTTTAGGTTATAGGAACAAAAACACCAAAATGTGTATGGCAGTGGTATTCCAGTACCAGGATTGAGAAATACTGCATTACACGGTGGAACCGTGATTTTTGCCTCTGAACATCTGCCTCTTGTGTCTGCCAAAAATCCTTGTTAAACTTTCATATAATGGAGGCTAGAATGCAAGATTCAGAGAGTATGTAGTCAGTCTTTTTTTGTAAGGTTCTCTCTACACCACAGAGCATCCACCTTCCTGATATTTAACCCTGGCCTATAAGAGATGGTAAAAATTAAAGCAAGAGAACAATGCCCACCTGCCGAGTTGTGAGGTAAGCCACTCCAATGTGCATGCAATGGTTGTTCAGGACTACAAAAGGGTGTACAGCCAGTCTATAGTTGGGTGTTGGTGTTGTAAACAGGGCAGGGCAGGAACTATTGATGATGGACTACTGATGAGGATGAATGGGTTCTTTTTGTGAAGTGTGGCCCCTACCACCACATAAAGGGGACCCATGAACCAAGTGATGGACCCCTCTCCAGTGGGTCATCTAGACCAGGAAACGAGATGAATGAGTGTCTGCAGCCATGAAAATGGCTGAAAAGGATAGTGAATTGTCATGGAATGGCAGTGAATTGTTATGGGTATAAGAATTTGTTGTTAAGAAATGGAAAATAAAGGCATGTTTCATGGAGATGTTTTGCCTCTATACAGAGCTGCCTCATTCCATCCACAGAACATAGCAATGGTATGGAAGCATAAGGCATAAGCATATTCAGTGGCTAAATTGGTACTGTGTGTTAGGCATAGTGGTCTCTCACTTCCCTGCTTTCCATCAGGAAAGAACTGCATTGAACAAGGAAATGAAGAGATTAATATGGGACTTCTGATGCCAGGCATTCCAAGACAGCCATTGTCCATTCAACGGCTCTCAATAATAAGCTGTAAATATCACAGTAGACATTTTTTCTATGTCAAAAAGTATTATTCAGGTGGGTGAAGTACAGAGAGCATTGTAGTAAAAATCCTTGACACTCGGCAGGGTTGGCATTGCACCTGTTGAAGAGGCAGAGGGCAGATGCTCCGGTCCCATGACAGAAATGAGGTGAAACAAACGTGTGACTGCTTTGTGGAGTTCAGATTCCTTTCTGTGTTCCAGATCTGAGGAATCAGTTGGATACAATTGCAAGATTTTTAAAAACAATTCAAGAAGTCATACAGCCAGTGATCGACAGGCAGGCAGACAGGGCAGTGCTGACAATGCAAAAGCAGAGTCGTATACAATTAAAGGTCAAAACCATAGAAAGATTACAGATGATAATGCTCAATGGGAAAAACTGCAAGGAGTGTGTGTGTGAGTGGCCTGGTATACATACACTGTGTCTAACTGAAATGAGTAACAGGTGTGTGATCAGTGAGTGAGTCAGTATAGAAACACATGCAAATTAGCATCTGGCTATGTTAAAGTTTTTTTTGTTGTTTTTTTTTGAATGATTTTTGTTTTTATATAAATCCAAGCTCTAATAGAGTTGTTATCAGTATTTCATGATTGTATAAGATAAGAAAAGAAAGTTATTAGAAAATTCTTATAGTTCCGATTACAGCAAATTGTCATAAGTTGTCTTTGTATCAATTAAATTTGTGTGCTTACATATTTTTATACAAAATATATTACACAATGGGCTACTCTGTAGTTAAAGATAATTGACTACAAAGTGAGAGGAGTCTGAAAAACTTACAATAAGTAAGCTAGAAATTTTTTTCTATTCTTGTGAACATTGGAATTATCTCTATAAAAACCGTTCTAATGAGAGTTTTCACTGCGTGCTGTTACTGAGCTGCTTTTCCCACCTACAGCGAAGCTGCAGCCAGGGAAGGTGAACATGTAGGCACAGCCAAACTCATCAGAGACCTCTGCTGGTTCCTTTAGCTTTGGAGTGTTTTAACAGACATGGTTCATTTGCATCTGAAGGGGACATGCATAATTAGGTTTTTCTACTAAACAAACAGAAATCTCTCACTGTGAAAGCCTCCAGCCAAAAAAGATAATTATTTGTCAACTCTTTTATGTCTCCTGTTTTAAGTAATTTGGAGTACTTTTAGAAAGCTCACACACAGGCTAACTTTCAGCACAGTTACTGTAGATGTATATACTTCCCCCTCATAAAGGGTATATGTTACAGGATACAACAGGATCTACTGCGGTCTGTTGATTGACACGTCTCCATCAGTTCGGTTATGGCGACGTGACAACCATCAAGCGTCCTACTCACTACAATCTTACTAACATACTGCCACCATGTCTGGGCTGCGGGTGGGAGTGTGACATGTGAGAATAAATAAAGGCAGGCGAGTTTAAACAAACAGAGCTGGGAACAGGCTGTAGTGGAGGAGGAGGCTGGCCCTCTGTAAACACGTCCAACTGCAGCCCAAAAGCAGCAGCACCTCATGAATAAACACAAGGAACATGAGCTGAAACAAATAACAGCTGCATTTCCTCTTATTTATTCTTATCTAGCACCATTTGGCCTATCTTTCTAAATCTGCCATTCACCATGAATGACCCTAAACATCTTTTCTCTCCCCCCCCCAGACTCCTTGAGTGTAAAGTCTTCAGGCTACACCCCAAACCGCGCACTATATGACTAAACAGCATGTCAAAATAGCACAACACCACAAACGGTACATACCACTTGGTAGAGTACTACACGGTTTGGGACGTAGCCTAGATATGCTGAGATGAAGCAGCTCTGCACAGTTTATCACTGAAAAGCATACAGAAGCTTTGCAGGGAACTTTGGGAAAATAATAATTTAAGCACATGGAGCAAGAGGAGCCGGTTTCAACAGTTTCAACGTGTTTATTTGAGCATAAGTGGTTCTTAAAACACCTCTGACGGTACCTCTTCACAAGATTCATGTCCACAAAACCCTCCACAGGCAAGCAGAATCAAATCTAAACAAGACTGTGCCGGATGTCATTACTGTGCATAAGTAAACATCCTATTTCACAAAAACAGTGGGTTTCTACATTGCCAATTTCACACATAGCCACAAAGACTTATTGAGGGATGATGACAAATGTCAAATGTTTGGGGAGGAGGGGGGATTGGTGGCTCAGAATTCAACCTGGTGCTTCAGTGAAACGCAATACAGCTGACACTAAGTTGCTGTCATCTTTTTATATATTGGGCCTCGTTTTTTAAATTTTCATCAACTAGACATGACCACACAATTCAACCTGTTTATAATAAGGCATATGTGGCAGACTACGGAACTGAAAATCAAACTAGATGACTGGGAATGATACAATTCTGCAAGTGTATCTGTGCAGTCATGCCTACAACCGAAAGAGAAAACAGTGTAGTCGGGTTACACATATTTCACAACACAGTAGAACTTTAAGAAGAAGAGAAATCACAGCTGAGTTATTGTGATTACTGAGGGCAGACATGATGTTAATGGATAAATCGGCCCACTCGTACCAGCTGTACCTGACTCCAACGTGAAAATGAACAGGTCGAAATTCAGGAAAAATAAGAGGTGGGTTCTGTAATCAGTGTGATTGTTTTCCACATTAACGCAAAAAAATACATAGAAACAAAATTACATTCATGAACAAGGCTTGAGAGCAGTACCCGATATCAACATGTTTTCTGATTCCAATGTACCTCTTCAAAGCGCAGTCAGTCTAACATTATATTCTCTCGGCTTTTTTTGTACATTTGGCACAAGACGTGACGATGAAGTCTTGACAGATGTGTAAAGACGAAGCTGCTGCGCTGCATGACTGCCTCAGAGAGAAAAACACACCCTATCCACTAACACAGGCTGGTAACACTGGTACCATGCCCTAACACACACACACACACACACACACACACACACACACACACACACACACACACACACACTTCCCTGAGAACATCAAAAGACTGATAAAATGACAGCTAATGGGAGCATTGTAACAGTTTCACCATTACTTATGAAAATTCAATGCAGAAATTAAATAATAAAACAATGCAAAGAGAAATCAGTGCCATTTTGAAAAGTTCCATGTCAAATTTCTGGAGAGGGGGGGACTTGTGTCAGCTTTGGAGACCTAAACACTCCCAATACTCTGCCAACAACTAAAAATAGATCATCTACAAATCATTCTTCAATGCCGTACAGTGACTCAGCATTATAGCCAGAAAGATATGGAGGGGAAAAAAAAAAAAAGAAAAAGAAAGATAGTTTTCATAAAAACACAAGGTGAGTTCACATTTTCCACAAGCACAAGCGATATGTAGACACGTTAAAAAGAGAAAAGCAGATCTGAACATCAAAATGTTAACAATGTATTGTGGGCAAATATACACGTCTACTGACAAAGTGACACAATAAAAGAATATAGAACAATCAATTTCTGTGCAATTCACTGTCAACAGCCGAAGTACCACTTTCCCTTTTTTAAAATTGCCATTCACAGGTCCATTTTTTTCATTTGTACATTTATATGTTTTAGGGTTTTTTTTTTTTTTTTAAGTTTTATGTTCTTGTGGATAGTTGATAGGTGCTTATTGAGGCTTTTTAAGCGAATGCAATGCTCCAGTGTGTTTGTGATTTGGTGGGACTGCAGGGTCTTTCCCCCTGTCCACTGAGCCCAGCTGACAAACATCTTCACAGCTTGCTTCTGCTCGTTTTTGTTTTCTCCTGCCCACAAAGTCCATCACCCACAAGCGATATATTATATATAAAAAAATAAGCTATTGCGCATCCGAAAAAGTGCATCATAGATTTTTTTTTTCTTTTAAAAATATCTCTTTTGCTTTGTTTTCTCCTTTCTTTCTGTGAATCCTGAAATCCCAGATGGGGGGGAGGTGGAGGGGTGGAGGGGTTGGGGTGTCAGCCGAATGGGGCGGAGGTATACTGCAGGGATACACGTGAAAAAGGAGGAGAGACAAACTGAAGACGAGGGGAAAGTGAGTCGGAGGAAAAGGGCATAGTTGCTCAACTACGCGACTATGCTATCACCATGGGAACGTCGTCTGCAAAACCGCCAATCATGGGGTCATCCTCGTCATCGTCGCCTTTTGGAGGAAGAACAAACAAAACATCAGTGTAAATTATAAATTCTAAAGGTGCGTAAGTGTAAGGAATGACATGTCTTGTGTGTGAGAGAGTGAGTGTAAGCGCTGTGTGTGCTGCTCTTACCGAGCTCATCTCCTGAGGAGAAGATGGCCGAGCCAAGGCGTGAGTTGTAATGGCTGTTGGCGAAGGCGGTGAAGCTGTGCTGCAGGCGGCGGTGGCGCACGTACAGAGCCACGAGACCTCCACATACACACAGCAGCAGCACGAACAGCACCGGCACCACCACGGCTGCTGTGTCACCTGAATGGCCTGAATGAGCAGCTGAATCCCTGGGACCTGCAACACACACAAAAATACATCGATTAGATAGAACTGCCTCTATTCCATTCAACAGAGCTTGTGTCAACAGTATATGTGTACATACAGTATATACAACCATACACACTCATTACCTTAACACTTCCAAACACAAGTAAACCCATGAAACAAGCAGTAAACAAACAGAGAAATAACTAAACTATATTTAATAAAGAGCTAACTACAGCTGGGGTTAGGGATCATAAAAAATGCATTTGTTTTTTCTGCCATGAAGAAGCTATTTCACATAACAGATGCTGATCAGATATGAACCAGTTCAAAAGTTGACATACGCTTGATTCTTAATACTGCGTGTTGTTACGACTGTTTTTATGTTTTGTGATAGTTGTGCATGAGTTCCTTGTTTGTCCTGAGCAGTTAAACTGCCCACTGCTCTTCAGAAAAATCCTCCAGTTCCTGCATATTCTTTGGTATTCCAGCATCTTCTGCACATTTCCAACAGCGGCTATATGATGTTGAGATCCATCTTTTCACACTGAGGACGACTCAGGGACTCGTACACAACTATTACTGGTGCAAACATTCACTGATTCGCAAGAGGGCAACACACATCATTAAGAGCAGGGGGATGTAAACTTTTGGAACAGGATGATCGGTGTAAATTATTATTTTGTCTTCTAGGAAACAAGTAAATTCAGTTCAGTTTTTTTTGTATAGCGCTTTTAACAATGGACATTGTCACAAAGCAGCTTTACAGAAATAAATGGATTAACAAAATATATATT
>CM074958.1:7373738-7384755 GCA_037577455.1 Pangasius macronema
CAGTCCCAAGCCATCACAGCAATCGCAGTCCCAAGCCATCACAGCAATCGCAGTCCCAAGCCAAATATAAATATCTTCTGTAGCTTCTGAAGGGCAGTGCTAAATGAAAAAAACTAAGATCTGTACATAAAATAATAATCATTTACACCAATCAGTCTGTTCAAAGGTTTACATCCCCTTGCCTCTTAATGTAGTGTGTTGCCTTCTTGAGCATCAGTGAATGTTTGAACCTTTTGTAATAGTTGGGTATCAATGAAATTCTGCATGTGAAATACCCAGGCTTGAATGGCAGATTGCCTTTACCTCATCAAAAAATTCAGACCTGTTTACAGACTGATTTTAATCGTTCTGTATCCAGACTTTCTATATGCAGTTGTCTTGCTAATTTGCGAGAAAATAATGCAACAGGAAGACTGCGTTATTGTAAGTACCCTTAGTAAGGTTACTATCTTTAACAAATGCAATGGGTTTATAAAGAAATTCATGTATTATAGTTCTTAATGGTGTAACTGTAACTTTTTATGGAGCAAATGGTCACCACACTTTGCTCTAAATTTTAAAGAACACCATATAGCCTACAGAACAAAACAGAAATAATGTCTGTTTTTTGTAACTTTATATAACCTACTGGGAGGAGTGTAAATATTTTTGAATATAAAACCAATGGACATTAATTAATCTGAAAATATCCAATAATACGGGGGATATAAGGCGCCATAAAAGCAGCAGGCTGGAAATTAAGTCAGCCAGTTAAAAGCAGGACAGTTAAAGTTTAAAATGCCATCACAAAACCAGAATATCTAACCTAAATAACCCAATAATGAAACAAATAACCCAACCCACGGTATGTGTAACCCCCAGTATACCCAATAAAGAACCAAATCTTGGGTTAAAAGAACAACCCAATTTTACAAACATTTTTTTATTGTGTGTAAACTCTATGGTATCATGTCTTAATGTAACAGCAGAACAACATTTTTTTCCCCAAAAGGTTCGCCAATTCCCAGGTCTGGAAATGATTGCCTTGTTATTCTCTATTCTCACACACTTTGCAAAACTGACAAGCAAGTACAGGCATCTAATTGCTCTAACTGAGTGGATGTTTATGGTCCACATTATTTGTTTTTTGCTCCTGTTTACAGATCCCGGGAACAAGATTGGAGCAGATATTTTATTCAAGCTGGCGAAACGTGAGAACTTTGCCACACGTGGCCAAAAAAATCAATACATATGAAACAATTTCAGTTGTTCCATATGCAAGGCACCTTTTCAAAGTACGCTCCAGTGAGAAAATCAAACTCAATACAAGCATCTCATGATAAATTTCAAACAGGAGAAAAACACAAAAATGACGTGTCTCCTGCCTGTTTGTCTCTTGCTAATCCTGTTTGTGTGTGAGAGAGTGTATACCTGCGCCTGCACTCCCCAGCTCGTCGTACAGCAACACCGCAGCTTCACCACAGAGTTGGCCGTTCACCAAGCAGCGAGCGCGCACTGAGAACGTGTAGTTGTGGCCCACCAGCAGATTGCTGATCCTGAAGAAGGTCTCTGTGGTGTTTCCCAGCAATGTGGTGGAGTTACTTACACTGTCATACACAGACACTTCGTAGCCCTGTGGATCATAGTCACAGAAAGACTCTTAGCATTGCAGGAATGAGGAGTCTGTATGGAGCTAGTGAGGGTGAGGGTGAGGATGAGGGTGAGGGTTCGTACACGACTCTCATTGAAACTCCGCTCCTTGACAGCCAAGCTCTTCCAAAACAGGAACACATGGTCTTGCTCAGTAAGGATCTTAAGAGCTTCAGGTGCAGGTAGAGGAACTGTAGGAGAGGCAGAGAGAAACATTACTTTTACTGCTGCAGCCAAATGATTCAGTTTCTACCACCAGGCTGGCTTAAACAATAAGTACTAGGTACCGTGCTCCCACAGACAGGATGTAATTTTATAGTAACCGAAAGGACGCAACACCAGATGTGTCACATCTGTAAAATCTCCAAAGGACCTGCGGGCCATTGTCACACTCACTCTCTGGTCTGAACCTCTAGCAAATGGACCTCAAAGAAAGGAAATCTCACCTCTCTCAGGCTGCTCACTGCATGATGTGGCAGCAAAGTGAGAACACAGCTCTCATCAGGGGTCTTGCTGCGAAGACGAATCCCACCCAGCAGTATCTCATTTGTTTGGCTACCGGTTCATTCAAGTTTACTTTTGTTTTGGACTTCATTAGACAGCCAGGCCACCATGAGTGATCAAATTGACTGAATTGCATCACCAAGATCTGATCCATGTATGCATGAAAACAAATGGTTCTAAACGCAATGCACCACCATTTACTCAGAGACGGACCATAACAGATCCATGCATCAACACACACACACACACACACACACACACACACACACACACACACACACACACACACACACACAGATTCTTTTCCATTGTAGCTGATTAGTGTTTCTTCTCCTAACATTGTATTCAATAAATTCAGTTTTTTATTTCATTTCCTTGTCTTGGTTATTGCTTTGATACGGCAAGAAGCCAAACTATTCAAATCTACTAATCCTTCAGAAACCAAGCCACTGATTATTTCTCTCAGTTGAAAATTGACGTTCTAATAATTTTGACTTGAATCCTTAAATTTAATTTCTGACTACACTTCAAAATGATAAAATGGTATGATAAAATATTTAATGAGATTAATTGTCTAATGAGACTCATTATTCTTTGAGATGAATTAAATTTACAGCGAGCCACCTATACTTTCTGGTGCTTCCTGTATCAATAGACCCATTTTCCCTACACTAAGTTGGGTCTAATAGTCATGGAGCCTCTGCAGGAGAAGGTCTGCAAAGAAAGTGACAGCTGGTGTTGGGTTCGTTATCAGCAAGTTGTGTCAAGTTCTAATAGATTTTCAGACCTGGCTTCCTGTGTTGACTGTGTTAATAATTAGACAGTACTGTATATTGAGATTTAATAATTGAGTGTCGGGCATGAGAGATATGTGGTCCTATAATGGCCTATAATGGCTCTGCTGGGCTCTAATGTGCATTTAAGGGCTACATTGGGATATAATTGAGAGTTGTCTCATGGCTTTCAAAAGGCATCCTGGGTTCTAACAAGAACTAAGAGCTGTGTTGAGTTATAATGGGTTCTGAGGGCCACATTGGGCTCTATTAGCCATTGAGTGGTTTATAGGCTTTCAGAGGCATGTTAGGTGCTAATGGGTATTGAGAGGCATGTTGGGCTCTAATGGGCATTGAGAGCCATGTTGGGCTCTAATGGGCATTGAGAGGCATGTTGGGTTCCTCTCAATGCCCGTTGGAGGCATGATGGGTTCTAATGGGCCGTGAGAGGCATGTTGGGTTTTAATAGGCATTAAGAGCCACACTGGGCTCTAATGGGCATTGAGAGATATTTTGAGCTTTAATAGTTATTAAGAGACAATGCTGGGCTGGTATGGGTGTTGAGAGGTATGTTCAGTTCTTATGGTAATTGAAAGGCATGCTGGGCTCTTACAGGAATTAAGTGGCATGTGAAGCTCCAAGAGGCACTGAGACTCTAAGCTAGAATGGCTATTGAGAGCCACATGGGTTCTGTTTTTAATGAGAGCTATGCTGGGTCCTAGCTGGCTGAATGAGGGCTGTGTTGGATTTTGAGGGTTGCTGTGTGTCGGGTACCTGTGTTAAGAGTGTAGCTGGCCTCCTTGGTCATGTTGCGAAGGCGGACAGTGATACTGTAGCGACCACCAGGCTCCAGTCCCTTAAGGCTGTACTCCACTGTGTTGTTCTGAGTGGTGAATTTATAATCACGCTCCGTCTTCCTCACTGTGTCCCTCAAATGCACTACATATGTCTGCACACAATCCAAACACCCATCTATGACGCTAATGACCAACATGCATTTAGTTCCCTTCAGTGTCAAAAATGATAAACCAATGGATTAAAGTGTATTCATATTCTTACCAGAGGAGAGCTGGGGGAGTCATAAGGTGGCTGCCATTTCAGTGTAGCCTGCGTTTTATCTACTTGGACTTTATGCAGGTTGCGTGGAGGAAGCCTTTCATTAGGGATCATCTTCACTACAGCTGATTCGGACGGAGGGCCCAGATACGGTGAGATCACCCGCACCTGCAAAACAAACACTACTCAGCACCTCTGTACATATGACATGTTATTTCAAGCTTGCCTAAACTCCAAAGTGAGGGTAAGGGTACTCTCTTACAAGGAAGAGATACTGCTCATCGCTCTCCACGGTGACGGTTATGCTGGTGCTGGTGCTGTTCACACTGCGTGGCCGGCGGTAGAGATCCAGGAAGGAGGTGGCATAGAACACACCATACATCTACACACACACACACACACACACACACACACACACACACACACACACACACACACATTTACACAGTCATTACTACACATAGTTGCTTTGAATTCAGGGAAAACCTTTCATATGGTGAAATTGTGACATTTTCTAATATATATACAGTTCCTAAAAATATGATTGTCGTATATATTCATGTAAAGTTGAGGAGTTAAAGAATGTTGGACAAAATCTGATTTATCTAGGCTTTTTTTTGGATCTTTGCCAGAATCTGACAGGTTTTCCCACGCCACCACACACATATCATTCTACCGCACTGGGTTTTCTTTTATGTTGTCGTGGTAACTAGCTCAAAATATCTTCCCGGCCAAATAAAAAAGCATTGGCCTCAGCAGGAAGAGATTTTGGAGGCGAGCTCTTAGGAAAATAATTCCCCCGTTCTTTCAAAGGCTGAACCTAGGACTTGTACAGAGATATCTTTAGATATACTGGCTGTTTTATCGAGTGGCGATTATCCTAATAAATAGTGGAAGGGATAATAAAACAACAGGAAGAAATATAAACATATATCTTTCTTCTGGTCTATTTCTAATCCTGACTTTGCTTTGACTTTGTTTTTAATTCTGATTCTTTTAGGGCCATCATGTGACCTAAAAGAAAAGCCCAAGCCAGTGCTGGGAAGCTGCTAATCACAGCAATGGCTACATTTACATGGCTTAATTTGAAAATATAAATTTGATCAGGGATATACTGTTTCCCTGTTTGTATATCACATGTAAAAAATGCGAAATCTACACATAAGCAACAGAAAATCAGTTTATTTAGCCTAACCTGTAAAAAAATCACTGTTTCTATAGCTTGAGTGCTCTTACTTTCTGTTTTATTAGGCATGCAGAAGTCTGCCTGCCAAGATACGCTTGTAGACAGACGTGCAAAATCTGTGAACTCTGGACAACCCCGCGGCTTCAGTGTTGTGCTGCTCTCATTGCCGTGCTTAGTGCGATGAAAAACAGCATCTCTTAAAAGATAATGTTTTGAAACTGAGGATTATGCAAAAGCTGCTTTATGTGAATCACCTCGTAGCTCAAACATTTGCTTTTTGCCAACATATGGAAAGCTCAAAAACAATCTCTATAAGCTCCACGTGACAGAGAGAATTTGTGCTGCTTATATTCTCATTCGACATTTCTATAAAATATTTGGCTCCAAGCAACAACACCACTAAGCTTTGTTTGTGCGTGGGCTTGTTTTTTTTAGATCTTGTTGGAGACCAACTGTCCCCACAAGGATAGGAATATCTGGTTGTTTTGCTATTTGCTTTTTTAGCTTTTATTAAAAAAAAAAACCTAAAGAGCCAAAGAGTTTCCATTTGGCAGCTGAGGTTAAGGTTAGATTTAGGTTTAGCATTAATGATTGTGTCAATGGAAGGTCCTCACAAGACCTGTGAGTGTGTGTGTGTACCTGTGCCTCGGGTCCAGTCCAGCTGCAGTCCACAGCGGTTTGATTGAGTGCCCGGGCTTTGAGCAGTGGTTGTGTTGGCTGGGTTCCTACTGTCTCTAGACGTGTCAGGGCAGTGGGACTGTCTCCATCAGTGGTATGTGCCCACACTGCCACCTCATACGCCGTCCCTGCTGTCAGATTAGTGGCTGTTCGCCATGGAGGAATGCATTAACATATACACTAGACTCGAAACTCTACAAGAGTTTTTTTTTTTTTATAAAAAAAAAATCCAAGATAAATCAATGCAGGTTGAGAAGTATCCTGTTTGCACACCAATGGCTTCATTCATTCGTTCATTTTATCTTCAGTGGTCAGGGTTGCAGAGGATCTGAAGCCTATTCCAGGAACACTGAGCGTGAGGTGGGAATACATCCTGAAAGGGATGCCAGTTCTTCACAGGGCAACATACACACACATTCATACACTCATTCACAGCTAGGGGTAATTTTTAGCATGACCAACCAATCTGCATTTTTGGAAAACGGATGGCAACCCTCACAAACACAGGGAGAACGTGAAACTCTGCACAGACAGCAACCAGAGCTCAGGATAGACCCGGAGACCCTGGAGGCAGCGATGACAACCGCTACACCACCATGCTACCCTCATTTGCTTCATTTATTCAAAAGTATATTTTCATTTAAACTGTAGCACAAGCAGGCTCAGGAAACAGTTGTTTGTTTGTTGTTTGTCATCTCTTAATGACTAAGACCTGATATAGACGTAATTAATATGCTCCTTTAGACCGTGGAGACCCCTGCCATGCACAGTTTCTCCTCCTCCAAACACACTTGACTGCACTCACGTAAGGCTTGATTAGTTGCAGGACAGTGGAACCGGAAGACTGAAGATGAACCACTGCTCTATGTGCAATGCATTACAGTCATTAGCGCTTTCAGTAAGTAATTAGTTCTTATATTAGTGAAGACTTATGTAGTGTTGTTTAAGGAATATACACTCATTCATTCGTCTTCAGTAATTACTTTATCCTGCTCAGGGTCATAGAGGAGCCAGAGCCTATACCAGGAACACACACACACACACACACACTCATTCACACCGAGGGGTGAAGTCACGAGTACACCCACTGGCATGTTTTTTTGCATGGTGGGAGGAAACTGGAGAACCCAGAAGCAATCTATACCCTATACAGTGAACCTGTTGGAGTCACTATTAGCATTAAGGTTATTCTAAGAACATCGATTGTACCTGTAAGAGTATCTGAGACAGTGTAGTTCCTGTATTCTTTCACATGCTTGTCGAAAACCCAAGACACCACCACCACATAGTGTTTAGCCTGAAAGACAACACAGACAAGGGTCACAGAGGACATATACAAACTGGTGGAATAGTGTAGTGTAAGGTGAGTGTATCTGGTAAATCACTCATGCATGTCTGCTCACCTTGTAGTCAGAGGTGATGGCCAGTTTCACCGTGTCTTCCGTGATGCTTGTAATCTTTGTAACCGGGGGAGCCAAAGCTAAAATTAAAAGGAACAAAAGTACAAACTATTTTCACTCTAAGCATAAGCATTCACTCTACAGCACAAGCAGCCAGCAACATGTCCACTTTGTTTATTTCAGCTATTTTAAAACAGATGTTAACCAAAGTGAGGTCAAATTAATTCAAGTTGAAAATAAAGTAAGAGAACAGACAGAGTATTTCAAACTTCTAATATTGTATTATTATTATTACCGGCCTGGAAAGAAGTTTACAAGTTGTAAACTGCGGTAGATTACCTTTCTGAGGGGTGATGGATCTAATCTCCGTCCAGTTGCCCACTCCTCTGCTTGTGACTGCAGCAACCTGAGAGAGAGAGAGAGAGAGAGAGAGAGAGAGAGAGAGAGAGAGAGAGAGAGATGCTGTAGCTAAATCTTTACTGTAGTAATGTATTAATGCTGCGTTCATGGTGCCAGGTAAGTGGTTGTAATAATGTCATTTCCCAAACGCTGGACGTGTGAAATGGAAGAAGAAAGATAAATAAACAAATAAACAAACAAACAAACACACACAACATGGCCGCCTCATCGAAGGTGTGTCTTTTGTTTGCTCTGTCAGAGCATATGAAGCTCATTAAAAGGTACTTCATGCATACTTTTACAGTTACAGGCTTGAGTCGCTATTGGTACAGTTCTACTGCAGTCAGCGTTAAACAGCAAACCATTAATGCAGTGGTTTGGACTGAACTTGCAGCACAGCAGACAACATGATGGTATGGTGTAACATTGGTATGATCAATGGTATAGATTTAACCAAGTACTGTGTCTGTGTATGAACTGATCTAAAGCCAATACTGCTATAAACTCATTCAAAAGTAGCGAAGGGGCGCTTTAACCGTTCACAGCGTGTGCGGCCATCACTCCGTAAACAGGAAACTGGTAGTCATACACCAACGTGGTAGAAGTCTACCCCAAGCTGACAAGTTGAAATTTCATATTGAGCAGGGGTTTCTGAGGCTTTAACCGGTTGTAGGCAGGGAATTACATGTTGCAACTTCACCTCAAATGCAGCATCATTTTAAATCTTGAGCACTGAGTTGAGTCTCACCCTGAACCTGTAGAGGGTGCTGGGCTGCAGGCTCTTAACCTCGGTACTGGTGCTAGTACTTCTCTGAGAAAACCACTCTGAACTGGCCTTCTCGCTGTACTCCACCTGGTCATCACACACACACACACACACACACACACACACACACACACACACACACACACACAGTGTTAACTCACAAATTAGTATTTCCATTCTGTTCATCAGTTTTATAAATAACTCAAAAAAGCTAATTTTTGTTGAACACTTGAATAAATTCTTCAGTGAAAGGTCTTTGTAAATTAAGCTTTAAATCTGTATAATTCATTCTTTCACACTAGCATTTTAAGAGGGACAATTCGTACAACACAGCTGTCTTAAGATGGCCAGAGTGTGTTGGGAAATAACTGATTTTAACACGAAAAGTAGAGACGAAAATTGAGAATTCATTTTCTCCCCAGCGAAAAGGAAAACAAGGAAACCCATTAAATCCACAATAAATCGCTTTTACAAAAAGGTCAACAATTACCCAGTATAAATAATAAACAATAAGTTAAACTGACGTCTCCAAAAATATAAACTGTTTATCGTGTATAAATAGACACAATTAAGGAAACACATAGCGACCGCTAGCCTTGCAGAAAGTGAAAGTTATTTTAAACACGTCTAAGTAAAAATAAGTGATTGTCGATTCAACAACTTCTTCCTCTCAAGCAAACACGAAGAATTTTTTTGTGGGTTTTTTCCCCTTTCTTTAAGCAGTGAAACATCTTCAGAGTACGGCTAGCTTGATTTATTACTCTCAGAGCAAAAATAACAGTATTAAGGCCAAAGGACAATGAGAACGAGGAAGGAAACTCACAATGTACTCTCTGATGAAGCCATGAGCATTCGCGGGAGGACTCCAGGTACACAGCACTGTGCCGTCCTCTTCGTTATCACAGATTAACTGCAACGCCTGAGGAGGATCAGGCACTGAAACACACACACACACTCACACACATTAGTCAGAAGTCATACCTCATTCTGCATCCACGCAGGCAGTGTGTGTGTGTGTGTGATGGTGAGGTGTGTTTTGTGTCACTCACAGCCCTCGGGCGTCCGCAGTGTGAGCACCTCGTTGGTCTTGTGCTGCTTGCTGAGGCACTGCGTCACCACTTTCACCTGATAGGTGGTGTCTGGCCTCAGCACACTCAGTGTATAGCTGCCCTTGTTGCTGTGTGTGTCCATGATGGTCCACTGCTGAGCCCCTACCAGCCTGGGACAAACAAATAAACAGCACAGGTGAGTGATTCAGGCCCTGACATACCCATAATCACACTCACGGTGAAGAACTACTGCCAAACAAGGCAACAATCAGCTACTACTATTTTTTGTGAAAAAAAAAAAAAAATATATGAATGATGGTGAAAGGAAATGACACGCCATTGTCTAAAAAAATATAAATAATGATAATAATAATAAAAAGCTTATATGCTAATTCACATACTAGTATGTGAAAATGGGCACCTACTAGCATCTATAGAAGCAATTTTGACTTGTAAAACTCAGAGAGTGAGTGACTTGATAAACGAGGCTAGCAAGCTGATTTGCCCAAACTCTGATACTTTTTAAATAATCCTTCTGTACATCATCATCATTCGTGAATCAAATCGAAGGCTACTAAATCAAATCATATTGTATTGTTTCATAACAGATTCAACGGTATCATCAAATATCGAATTGCTGCCTTATGAATTGCGTCGTATCATATCACAGCAGATTCAGCGGCATCGTCAGATATCGCATTGATCTCTTATAGTATCGTGTGGAAGCTTGAGGTTTAAACCTACTAGGATCAAGCACATTCATATTCCATGTGATGTCACACTCAGGCTAGGAAGAGCACAAACATCAGCAGTTAGAACAAAAGCTAGAAAATACTTGAAAGTTTTAAGAAATTGGCAAACAATCCAGCAAAAATACATCCGAGAACACAAGGAAGGGAATATAGTAACTGGATCGAAGTGTACACGTGTACAAATGTTTATAAATTAAAAAAAAAAAAAAAAGGACCCAGCCCAAAATGGCAAACTGTTAAGCTTTTAATGGTCTTAACAACAAATCACTGGTCAGGAAATTAGCAAGAATTAAACAAATAGATAAAGTAAAGAAATAGTAGTGGATAGCTTTCTCCTTTTATTTCTTTAAATCTTTAAGCCTTGTGGCCCTTGATGGGCTGCATCGGGTGTGCCAGAAAACCAAATGACGACTTATCTTTTGAGGGAAAAAACATCCTAGAAGATATTTTTGGAAAATTGTGTACACCCAGACATGTGTTGGTTTGAATCAAACATTTTAATCACGATCATGATTTTACCTTTGTGCACAAGAAGACTGTATAAAAGTGAATTTCCCTGTTTCTAGCTTCCCCAAACAGTTCACTGCAGCAAAAGCACATGAGTAAACGGTGGTACAGGAGCTCTCAGGAGTACATTTGTAGCCAAATCCATGGAGTATATTATATGGAATGAATATATCTAGCTGTCAGATGACTCAGCAAAATGACACTTCATGATGTCAGTTTTGAAATGCAGTGAATTTGCCAGTTATAGCCAGCAGATGTCGCCAAAATCTGCGTCAATGACATTAATATTAAGGGTTCTCAAACTTTTTGGGACTCATT
>CM074958.1:7417477-7434737 GCA_037577455.1 Pangasius macronema
CCAACCTCGTCACTCCCAAAGAGAACCTCAACATCTTCAGCTCTGCTACCTCTAGCTCTGACTCCTGCCTCTTCCAATTTAATCCATTGATGGTGTACATCAGAAACACTGCATCTGCAAAGCCACCAGCTTTAAAAATGGACAGACAAATCATAAGCCCGAGCACCCAGGACAGGCAAATTTAATTTGGGACGGACAAACACCTTACTTTGTATTGACTTTTGGTTGTTTTGGTTGCCCCTAGAATGTTTTTTACTAGCCGGGTTAATTAGCATGCATGGATGACAGACATCTTTTTACAGTCAATAACACACTGGCATGTGGAAACACTGAGCACGATAAAGACAAGCGCAAACCTGCCATACTATCCTGCTATAAGTAAATAAAAACTCTAATGAGATTAAAATATATCCAACTTGTCAGGCAAGGATATAACACCACATCTCGAATCAGCCAAAACATTAGGCAACCACTTCGTGACACAAACACAATGTCTTAGTTTAAAAGCTTTTTACAAGTACATAATCATATGTTTGTTCATCTCGGCCGAGGAACGGTGGAGCGGCACAGCATCGACCCACATCGACCTACGTGCGTTCAAGGTACAAAGTGGGACAAAATACATGGGCGGCCACATGTTCGTCTTTTGTTGGCAACAAACTAGCCAGCTAGCTGTGATGAGTGATGTATATTTTCCTCCTGAAAACAGCTAGCTGTATCATGTTATAGAGTTAGTAATCAAATAAGTTTGTATGTTGACTGATCTAAAGAAAATGCTTATATACAGTAGAACTCATTTCAAGGTAAGAAGTGCTACTTTGTTTACATCTGATGCTGTGCATGGCCATGTTGGTTCGTTGATTCGTTTAGGGCACATCACTGTCTGAACTCGGAGGAACTCATAGTTGAGAACATTACCCCAAGAACCTGAGTAGAAATGTGGAGTTGAAAGGGCGTTTTTGTTTTTTTGTTTGTTTTTTGGCTTTTCCTGGTCTACAACTACAAGTTACAGCCTCCACCCGAGCGCAGTATTAGTCTATACACTTATACACATTACTAGATAACTAGTTTATCATATACGTTATTATATTACATTAGCTACCACTTGCAGCTAACACTGGAGCTTTGACTTGCCCGGTGGGTAAATTGGGTAGGTTGGGTGGGTAAGTTGCTAGCTAATCAATTTATAGCTAATAATTTGTTCACCAGTATTGTGGCAAAGAACGACTTCTGTCAGTCCGAGGAGTTATGGATTGGTTTTCATGCACTAGACTCATCATGTATATTAACAGACTCCCCCGGATGCACTACAATGTGCACCTGCACTTTATAACAGGATATCATGTTCTGGACTGTACGTATGCTTAATATGCAGCTACTATGACTGTTTACAGTGATATCAGCAAGTTAATATGCAGAAACTGAACTAGGCATTAGATATGATGTAGATGTTTAGCTCATCTCTTGCACAGAATGCCACCCATGCAATCCTAATGACGCTCCGGTATAGTTAGTGTCCGGTGAATTGACTGTATTGGACATTATTTCCATCACAACAGCATGAGCTGCTACACTTTACCATGCTTACCCTGGTTGTAGTAGCGAACATGTACTTGTCCCGGAGCTGAAAGCTGTCCACTCTTTCCAGAATGATGTGTCGGTTTTCCTCGCTCTGGAAGAAGTCGGTGCTGCTGAGAATGCTGGAGACACCCTGGGGTTCGTGCCTCTGGACCACGTGGCACCAACCCGACAGCATACCGAGCTGAGGGGATCCTCTTGTATGTGTCATAACTGTGTGATGTTGTCGACATTGATCTACAACAACAACAAAATACCCTGAAAGATAGAAACGCACAGATTCTTCCAGCATGTCAAAGCTCTAGCACTCATCTCGATTTCAGCACAAATGGCTCCTAAAAGGTGCACAACATGCATCGCGTAACACTGTCTTATCTTTATTAGACAAATGGAACGAACAATATATGTCGCTCACGGAAGAATAATGAAAGAAGTGAAATCCTGTAGGATAGTCACCTCTAAATATGGAGCTGAGTGCCGCAATCAGTTCAGCTGTACTTTCACCAAAGGGAGCTCAGAGATGGGGAAAAAAATTCACATTTCTCACGTCTCACCTAGTTTTTCCAGAGCAATAGTGAAAACCATTGTTGTCTTAAAGATGGTTAAGATAAGGTTATCTGCGGATTAAAATTTGTTTGCTTCTAAATCTGATTCTAAATTGTGTTTTTTTTTAATTTTTTTTTTTTGAGCTAAATAAGTGGGAGGACAATATTAGGAGTGCAGTTATCATGCAGCCTGGCCTACAGCAGCGTATCGGAGGGTCGGATAATGATTCAAAACAGCGGAGTAATTTGAGTGAAATGCTGGAGCTGGAGCTGGAGCTGGAGCAGGGTCTGTTCCACATCACATCTCCTAACCTCTCTTTAATGGATCAGCAGCTACTGACAACAGGTACCACTAGTTATTAAATATAAGGGTTCACATACTTTTTCCAGTAATCACCTTGAATGTTTAAACAACTTGTTCAATAAAGATAGGGAATTGTAATATTTTGCGTGCTACAAGATTAGGATCTTAAAACTGCTGCTCTTTCTAAATGGTCCACATTTCTCTCTACACAGAAGCAAGCTAAGGGCCATGAAGCTCCCTGTGTATAAATGATTCAGCGTAATAGGCTTAGGATTTGAGTCATGGCTTCAGAGACCCTGGAGCCCTGAGATTTACTCTCTTGCTCACTATCACAAAGGCCTGCCTCCCTCCTTTTGTAAACATACCAGTTTGTTTGTTGAGACTGGTTCTTGAAGCTCATACCAAATGGATAAAAGGATTAGACTGAAGGGACAAGTACACAGACTAGTATTCCACCCATGCCTCACCCATTTCACGACCAGGATTTAAACTCACACAAAGCTGGGCATATGGAACAGACAACAAACGGCACTGTTTAGCACTCTTAATCAGCCTGCGGTGGAGCTGTGGGCTAACACAAACCTTCTCAAGGGATCATTATTAAATCCAGAGAGGTTTCAGTGTACAATAGTACAGTAAAGGAATAAAACATGATGAGGCAGGTTGTATATAAGAAAACAACCAACAACGGCGTGATGTGACTCTGTTATCACCTTGTAGTTGATTATTTTCCTATAATAGCAGATCCTGAAATGCTATATTCCTCTTACACCACAGCAATTTTCTCATTTTCTGATTTTCTCCTTAATTTAGTCTTGGCCATCTTCCAGCTAGCTTTCCCTATCATACAACATCTATCAACTTGGGAGGGTAAAGGCTATCACATGCTTCCTCTGAGATATGTAAAGCCAGCCAACCGCAGCTCTTCGAAATGCTACTCATACTGCATCACACGGCGGAGAAGCACAGACGGAGGATAGCGCTTTCTACCCTCTTTCGCATACATGACCTCATAGATGCCAATGATTGGCTAGTGCCGCTGTGATTGACAGGGGAGAGAGAGTATGCCATCCCTCCCACGCAAGAGCATGGCCAGTGTTGCTCTCTTGGACTCGCGGTCATAAATAGCAGTTGCATCATCGAGATTGAAATCCGCACACTGGCGAACACTTTTCGGTAACAGCAACTATAAACCGTCGTTTCCTCAACAGCCTCTCTTGAAGCTAATAAGACAAAAATGCAGCTTGTCATGTTACCGAGAAACCGGAAAAGGACAAAGTCCTCCGTTCTCTCCCATGTCTGAAAACACTGACGCTGGAGACTCCTTCCCTAAATGTTAAATAAACAAAAAGCTAAACCATATCAACACTTTTTTTTCTCTCTGTTCTTCATTATTAATGACCGAGTTAAATACAAACATGTTATCTGTCTTGCAGATGGATCAGATTTCAGAATTCAACAGCACTGCTGCATATTATGCATATCTGTATCAGGAATCAGGAATTATGAATGGTTCTGAATAAAACCCCTACTGTGTCATCTGAGCAAGGCGCAGGCTTTATGAGTGTACTGAGAGGAGACTCATTAGCCACACTCCATTTTCTTGGGGTGCCTCACTGCCTGGACGCTACTCCAGAGGACGAAGTGGACCAAGTCCAGCCAAGCCCAAAGGCCATTAATCAGCCATTAATCAAAGGGCAGCACACTGATGCTCACTATTAACAAACTGAGCTACCAGCAACTCGTCTGTAACGCAGCGCACATAATCGTCCACTTCCTCTGTGGTTATTACTGTGGATCATTTTCACTCCCTCAGGAGCAGGCCAGATACAAACAGCAGTAATGTTCATAAAACAGTATGCGCTTCCCGATCATTTGCAGCACTAAATAGTAAATAATGTAGTTTCGTATACTAAACAGCTAACGGGGGGAAGTATTTGTTTTTATAAAGTAAGGCAGGAAAATAAAATTTCATCATTTAGGCCATGATTTAAAGTTAAATGTAAACACATATGCAGGCGACAGGACCAAAATAGCATGCATGAAGTTTTTCTATGACACACAGTATGTATCCCAATATACACGTTTCCTAACAGGATGAAAGCAAAACAAAAAAAAAGCTACTTTAAAAAAAAAAAGCCTAAAATTTAATGATACTTTCACATCAGTTCTGTAAAAGTATTTTGCATGTTTCAGATAAGCAAAATAGCATGCCTTGTCCGTATTGTGTGTTCGCCATAACCCTTTACTGCATGGCGTTGCCATATGGAAACTATTAATTTATCTCCATTTTTTTNTACTTTCCACCACTGCACATTGTTGCCATATGGCAACAATTTACAAACTAACCCCCTAAATTTTTTTACTTTTTTTTAAAATATATTTTTATTTTTTGAACTAATTAAAGTAATAAAAATCCATAAAAACATTTTTTATGTAAATATAATAATTCATGCAGTAGAGGGTTAATGTATATGTAAATGACTAAGGACGTAATTTACTCATTCCTTTTGCTAGATTTAATAAAACACTCAGCAAAATTATTCTCAAAACTATCACTTATCATCACTATAGCAAATTTGCTCTTATTTTCGGTATTGGTTTGCAGCGCAGATGCCAAGCTGTTCAAAGAAAACCTGTAAAAAAGATTTTCCTTCACTTTCATTTACCTTAAGAACACACATGCATGTCTATACCCTGCTCGTCCCAGTAATATCATGTGTATGAGTTTTCTCACCACCTTTAGGCAGTGTTACACTTGCTGTCCAATTACGTGTGTGTGTGTGTGTGTGTGTGTGTGTGTGTGTGTGTGTGTGTGTGTGTGTGTGTGTGTATAGTTTCAGCTTAAATCTCCTCCTCCAGGATATTTGAACTTGTCGAGGCTTCTGAGATCAAACAGCATACGAAAAATGAAACCTATTTACATATTGTTATCTCACACTACTCTGCATGTGATATCATTCACACAGCTATTCTTTACTCACAACATCTCAGTAAATAGGATCTTGGTACATCAGCTTAAAATAACTCAGATCACATGAGAATGTAACTGTACTGTAATGTTAATCGGAATAATTTTGAATAAAACCCTGCTAGGTTTTGACGTTTTAACACTCTTGCGTTTGCAGAAACAATATGTTCATGTTTATTAGCAGAACTCGCAATAAGCTTATGATAAGCGTGTTTGGTCCGTAACCAGTATGGCATCTACTTTTCTTTTTTTATTCCCCCAATTAAGCCAAGCTACTAATACCTTACAATCGGTCGTCCAATAACAAATTGTAAGCTTCCGTGAACGGTTAAAGGTTTTACGAACAACAACAGCATTAAATGCCAACATCTGATTCCATCGTGAGTTAGATCTAACTTTGGCACAATGCACATGTGAGAACGTTGAAATACATTCCTTTTTTTTTATTATTTAACATAGTGTTATTTAATCCACCTACAATTTCTGTTGGATATTCAATATCACACCAAAGAATTCTCTAATCTGTCTGATAGAAGGTGTTGATAAAAATAAACGTAATTATAAACGGTTAAAAAGCATGATGTCATCATTAATAAATAAAACATTGTAATTGTTCCCGAATCGCTGTAGTATAAGAGGAATAAAACACTCTGAAGCATGCTGTTATCGGAAAATAATGTTGCTGGTGACAGTGACTTGGCCTTGTGTTGGGCTGTAGTAAACAACCCCATGTTTATTTTCCTGTAACTGCATGCCCCGGCGTCTTTTATTCCTAACTTAAGGACAATTCAAACCTTAAAAACAGAATAAAGTTTAGTAGGTATGTAGGGATTCATATTATGATGACAGAGGATATATGTAAATGATAGTATGATAGACACGAATCTGACTGCTGTGAATTAACTCACAATGTCTCCTTTCAGATAGACCGTATAGCCAAAAGTATGTGGACACCTGACTATCACAATCATATGAAGGTCTTCCCCAAACAGACAATTGTATAGAATGTCTTTGGATGCTGTAGCATTACAATTTCCCTTCACCGGAACTAAGAGGCCCAAACGTGTTCCAGCATGACAGTGCTCCTGTGAACAAAGAGTGCTCCATGAAGACATTGACAATGTTTCATGGAAACATGAAACATTGTCAAAGGTCCATGAAGACACTGAACACCTTTAGGATGAACTGGAACACCGACTGCACCCCATGCCTCCTCACCCAACATCAGTGCCTGACCTGACTAATGCTCTTGTATCTGAATGAACACAAATCCCCACAGCCACGCTCCATAATCTAGTGGAAAGCCTTCTCTGAAGAGTGGAGGTTATTATAATGGGAAAGGGGGACTGAATATGGAATGGGATGTTCAAAAAGCCCATACAGACAGGTGTGATGGTCAGGTGTTCGTATTCTTCAGGCCAAATAGTCTACCTGAACCGTCTGACTAGCCGCAACCATGATGTTCTGCTCTCAGCTTCCCAAAACAGTGATACAGTAGAAAGCCTTTTCATTTGGCTAGTCAAGCAAGAATAAAGATCAATAATAAGATATGTCTAGATTTAAGCTGGGATTAGAGTCAGAAACCAATGAGAGAAGCTACAGGGTGAGGAAGAAGTAGAAACATGGCCACACGCAGTCTGTTCACCTTCAGCGTCTGATGGACAAACTCTGAGAATTATCAGAGAGGATTTCACAGTGTCTTATAGCAAACACCAGAAGTAATTAATTACAGTCATCGATCTTACCAGAAGTAGGACTTGACGTGTTCTTGAATCAGCACCCATGTTTCTCCAAAGTCATCTGACTTCCACAGCTTGCAGAGAAAAAAGGAAACGGTTTGAGAAGTGTTGAGATTTCAAGCCCAGCTGATGACTCACTATACAGCAAATTCAGACTGAAACCTTTCTCTAAAGGCTTTAACACTGATGAATCACTACCCTTATTAGACAAGCGCCACTGGCCCAAGATTTACAATATAACGTTTTTAATGTAAAGTTATAAAGATGTTCCCTACTGAGTCAGAACATTAAAATAACCATCCTGCATGTAAAAGAAAAAAAGCAGCTATTTCATTAAAAAGTCCTGCTTTCATACCATAAAAATAAAGCAAAACTAACCAGGAATACCAATGACATTTCACTCAAGCTGTTTGGGACACACCTGTTTATTAGGGTGGGAGCTGTCATAACCCAGGACCAGGTTTGGTCTCTTGCTGTGCAGGAGCAGGTCTGTGGGTTTGAAGGGGATGGAGAATCCCTGGACGCTCTTGCAGAAGTCAAAGGTGCTCCAAAGATAACTGTTCTTGGTGTCCGCAAAAAGGTACTGCGAACGACATGAAAGAACAGAAATACAAAGCGAATTATTTTTTCATACATTTTCATTCATTCATTCATTCATTCATCTTCAGTAAGTGCTTTATCCTGGTCAGGGTTAGGGTGGATCCAGAGTCTATCCTGGGAACACTGGGCACAAGGCAGTCCCCCCAGTCCATCACAGGGAAACATGCATATACACATTTAAGGTGCAAATATACTTCACTTTCACCACACGTACGAGCGTGTGCGCAGCTGCTACACGAGCGCCATTGTTCACATACTCGCTTCGAGGATTAAATGCGACATCCACCTAATGGCACTTCAGAGCCAAAGCATCCCTCTCCATCTGGTTTGAACTGTTTGGCGATTTCACACACAAACACTTTCTTTAAAACTTTCTGCTGATGATCTGCGTCTCAACTCAAAAACCCTCACCATATGTTCAAAAGTATTTACTAATCTCGTAAATCTATGTATCGTATGCGTAGATTTAAAACAGTATCTAGAATAGTGCATGTGATTTGAGACGTGAAGAGTTTTTTATTCAGTTATAGTAGTGGACACAGTGCCACACAGTGCTATACTGCCTCCGCTAATTACACCGGTATTGCACCAGGCAGCCATGCATGGCGCATGCGGCAGCCATCTTGCATACGCATATGCACAGTTAACGGCAAGTATAAATCAGCCTTTACGCACTCGTTCACACCTAGGGGCAGTTTAGTGCAGCTAATCCACCTACTGTCATGTTTTTGGGAGGTGGGAGGAAACCAGAGAACCCAGAGCAAACCCTCAAGGACACTGGACACATTTGCATGCCTAATACATTGAGAGATCTCATTCTGTATTATTGTTCTCAAACTTTAGACCACTTTAATTGGGAAACTATTCTGCAAACTCCCTCCAGAATCCAACTAGTTAAATATTAGTTGCAGTATTTTAATGTGTACAATAATATTTTGGATATGTATTAGTCACAGAGCTTGTTATTCCTGAACTTTCCACCAACAAATGGTCAATAAGTCCAAGTTAACATGTATATGTGTAGGCCAACTTGATTCTGGAATATGAAGGTTTGGATTAAAGCCATTTTATCGAAGTTACCAGTCATATATGCTAAAATAAAAAAAAATTTTAAATAACAATAAAAACTCAATAATTACATAATATAACAACTTATAACCAGCTCCAATTGACTTGGAAAGGAAGGAATAATGTGCAACATCAAAAGTTCAGACTACAAAGCAACAGTTCATAGCATATTTAAGAGATAGTGGTTCTTTATATGTAATTATGCAGCTGTAATTCTCTGTTCGGCTTCTGTTTGATCCTGTATCTACGTGCCTTCCCTTTCTCCTGTTAATGGAAGAACAGCTTCCACTCCAGTACAAGAGCCAATATGAAGAGCCTGGAGGATGAACCGAGCCAGAGAAAGAATGAACAACGAGATAGAAGAAGAGAAGAGGAGTAAAACACATTACTCACAGATCACCATGTGTGATTTAAAACACACACATCCACAGGGAGGCGAAACTGATGAGACTGAGCTGCTATAAAAAGACATGTCCATGAACAGTCATGCCTTTTTCTTTAGGGAATATTTTTATCTTAGATTTGCATGAACCATGCTCAGATATTATTAATAAAAAAAAAATTTTAAAACCACAGCCAGCTTGCTCAGGTTGTTTATTCGGTTGGTCAATTGTTATTATTATTATTACCTAGGGAAATTCATCCATTAAATTAAAAGTGGACAGCTGTGCTAATGCCGTAGTGCTAATGCTGCACACTTCACAGTGCAAAATGCTATCGTTAGTTAGCACCTCCTGCCTCAGTGTCCCAGTCTGGCTCAGGACTGTGGCCTGAGGAGCCGCACTGCAGAATCATGGAGCAGAGCAGCACTTCAATTCCCAGGTGTCTTTGCAACCGGCAACTCCTCCCCGAGGCAGGCAATTACGCTGGGTGCCAAGGGCGACGGCTACGGGCAAGGCCGGGCCTATTATTCACGCTGTCGCACTGTGTCTCAGGAGAACTGCTCCCACACCCAAATGAGCTTCTCCACACACACACACACACACACACACACACACACACACACACACACACGCACACACCTCTTAAGAGAAAGATAGGCCACAGCAGCACATCCCCACATCAAAACGACCTTAACTGACCTCACTCTTTAGTGCTTTAAGGCTCATGCGTGAGATTTGAAGGATAGCAGAAGCAGATACTCACACGTCTGTTATCAGCAGGGCTGTGGTAGAACTGCGAGATCACCTGCTTGCTGTTCTCCTTCCCACTAGGCAGGTTGAACTTATCTGATATATGGATGAAGGTGGTTCCATAGTCATACGACAAGTAAACCTGCAGGAAAGGGGTGAAAACAGAAATTAGCTATAGTATATAATGTTACGTTTGAACACACAAAATGTTTTGTGCGCATTCTAACAAACCTCCCTTATCATTACTCTACATGACTACTGAAAAGGAGTGAAAACGTCAACGTCAAAAACAAACAAACAAAAAAACGACAGACATAAAAATTCTGTGCAAAAGTCAATACATATAATTTCTATAATAACCTTTAATTCACAGGAACTTGTATGGTGGACGCTTCACCATAAGTCTTACAGTAAACACATTTAAAAATGTGTTATTGAACAAATAAATACATGTAATTATTGAGTGTGACATTTTCTGTAAGAAGGCGTTTGTATAATATTTACAGAAGGAGTCTCCAGTGTCAGTGCTTTGTAACAGTCAGAGGTAAAGTTTCCCACCATGGGAAAGTCTTCAGTACAGATAGCTATATGGCTAGGTGAGAAATAAATAAAACATGGCAGGACATGCAACTGTAGGAAAATAATGTTATTTATACATTTATCGTCACATTTAGTGCATTTAGTTCCTGTTACCACTTAGGCTATAATAGCTATGAACAGTTGTTCCCTCAACACACAATCTAACCCTATCAGTAAACAAATTAAAAATGTGTTACTGAACAAATAAAGACATATAATCGTTGATATCGTAAAGTTTTCTGTAAGGAAAGGTTTATTTAAAGCTGTCACTTTGTTTGCCTCCATTATGGAGTCTTCAGGACAGAGGAGTCTTCGTGGTTTCCCAGTAACACTACAAGCTGCATTGTTTCGTCTTATTAACTTCAAGAAAGAGAAAAAAACAATGATGGTGAGGGAACAACTATTTATAGCTGCTATAACATAAGTGATAACAGGAACTAACTTGTTGTTTTGCAACTGTTCCACAACATTATATGTAACTATATATGGATTAAATGACCTGTCTTTCATTAATTTAAAAAAATTCCTTGTTGGAAAACTGCTGTTTAAAAGGAATAAAACATTTCAGGACACACTATTATAGAAAGATATCGGGCTTCGTGTCACACTGCGCCGATGCTGATTTTCCTGTAACAGCGTCCTGCTGCATTTTATTCTTTGCATATTACTATACAGGGCAGCAGTAAGCGTCCATAAACACATCACTGTAACTTGCTGTTACATAAACATTGAAATATCGACAGTAATAAGCAGGCTAGTGGCACAATTACAAAAACAACACAAAACAGTTTAGCAATGTTTTAAACATGCAAACTGAAACCATGAAAATACAGAAGTGTTACATGTCAATGTAAGCAGTAAATGAATGAGCAAGTAGTTCAGCATTCTTTGTATATTGTTTGTATTAGTACATCATGCTGCCCGCTCGAGTCATTATACATCATGCTATTGTATCAGAAGTACAGCGCATTTACAAAGCACTAGAGGTAACAAGGAATAAATTAGTGAACTATCACGGGATTATGACTTTCCCTTGAGAATTTGGACTATAAAATGGCTGACACCTGAATATTGTACTAGACATAGTTCTGGTCTATATCTGAAGGTTGTAATGGCAGTGTTTTAGTTATGTAGTTAACTGTACAGCTAATTGATAAAGTAAAATAAAGTAAATTATATCAAAACATGACAGGATATGCTGGTGTAGGAAAATAATCAATGAAGCAGCGGAGCTGAATATTTTCCTATAAAGGCACATCCCAACGTCTTTAATTCCTCTTATACCATGGCAATTTGCCAGTGAGTACAATTTCTATTTATTAAAGAATGATATGTTGTACTATTTATCCACTTATGGTTACATTTACTGTTGTGTAACATCCTTAAAACAATTTCATCCTCTTTCACTTTCATTATAAGAGCTACAAACAGTTGATCCCTCACCAGGTTCTCTTTTATCTCTTTCTCCTCCATTGAATAAGACAGAAGAATGGAGTTTGTCATATTACTTAGAAACTTGAAAATCCGACCCAATCAGATTCACGGATTCAATAGGACCTTGGTATAATGCTAGCTATATTATATAGGTACATTATATAATAAGCTCAAAATCTATTAACCAAATAGATATCTATTTTAACGATCTATTGGGTTGTTGATGGCGGTGGCAAATTCTTATTCATACTATTCATACTATATACTGTATGTTTTATACTTACATGAAGGATTACGGGCTCATTGTGGGAAAAGGCTTGTTTATTTACAATAACAAACTGCAGAAAAAAAACTTTTGTTCCTGTAAATAATAATGACTATTTTATTGCAATACACCAAACTTACAGCGATTACCTTCTGCCAGTAATGTGGTATTACTAATATCATGAAAGTTAAACAAGAGGAACGCTCCTCTCTCATTACAGCAAGCTTTATATTCACACTGCACTTCGTTCCCATTTTCCGTGTCCTGCTTTTGTGTGAAGACAATCAGAAAGTCAAGTCGCAGTTCTCAAATTCCCCGTCCTGCCTTAGCATTAGCTTTAAATCAGAGAATACCTGATTCGAAGTTACTTGAGAACTCAACAGAAACAATCTGTTAACTGGAAACTCCCTCCCACTTTCCCAAACCTCTTGTTTTCCTGTTACGTCCGAACGATCAGTCATGTAAACAAATCCGGGTCAAAGGTTCACCTTTTTAAACTCCAGGCTTTTGTACGTGTGCCATCAGATTCGTTCTGGAACGTGATGACACTCAAACGACGCCAATGCCGTACTAGGTATCAGAGATAAAACTCCACCTCATCCTCAGGGCTTTGATTCTCCACCAAATCATGCCGACCATTAACGCTGGAACTAGGGTTGGTACAGTGTCACGGTTTCATGCTCAGCTGGACAGTAACCTCACCTCTGACTTTTTTCAAAATACAGATTAAAATGCATTCCCCCCGTCTTTTTTTCCCGCCAACTCTCGCTTTCCTGAGATAAATATTGGAAATTTAAATTAGTAATACTTCTTGTACGTTGTATCCAGACTTGACTAGCTTTAGTAATGTAATTATAACTGGTGTATCTTTGGGATTTTAGCTCTGTCCCAACTGATGATGTCAGAAATTTTTACAAACATCTAGCAAGATTACGAACGAGTACATTAGAGGGACAGCTCATGTTGGACGTTTGGGGGACAAAGTTAGGGAGGCCAGATTAAGATGGTTTGNTGCCAGGCAGGAGGTGAAGAGGAAGGCCAAAGAGGAGGTATATGGAGGTAATAAATGAGGATATGAAGCTAGTGGTTAGGTGGAGAGGTGGAGAGTGATGATTCGCTGTGGCGACCCCTGAAGGGAAAAGCCAAAAGAAGAAGAAGATCTAGCAAGATTACGCTGTGTTGCATCATCTAAAAAATGACCAGTAGAAATAACTCCAGGTAATATATATCTCATCTAAATTGACGTGTTGGTAAAGATCCCACTCCATCTTGTGGGAAAAGAGGTTTGGCGCTTTTCTACCATCTCCAACCAAAACCAAATTTATTAACTAGGTTTAAAGCCTAGAACAAAATATATGACATTTAAAAGGACTTAAGAGATAAAACGTGCAACTTGTGCAACCACAAGCCCTACAACAAGAAGACTATAAAGCTCAAATATTGTACTTGAGGTGTGTATATAGTAAGCATGGAGTTTTTAGCATGCATACATCATGAAGACACTCCCACCTCTGTGATTTCCAGTGTGAACTGACCGTAATTACTACATCCTGTATGTCTTCCAGTAACATCACTTACTACACAAAAAAAGACAAACTCTGATCTCTTTGTTTCATGGTATATTTACAATGTCGTGCACAAAGACACTGGTACAAAGATTTCATGATAAATGCTTCGGTTCATTTTCACCACCAGCTTGTTTGTGTGTGTTTTTTTCCATGGTTGATTACTACCATGATAACATGAAACCATGATGTATTTAAACTGTGACATACTGTGTAAATTTCTAACAGGGCTGAACAGCACATGGCAGTGTTGGGGAGGTGCAAACGTTCTGCTGATTGTTTGACAGGCTTCAGGATGATATAATCAGAGGCAGAGTCACACGCAGAAGCTGTGAGGAACAGATGGAGCTTTTTAATCTGACAGGCTCCAATAAAGGCAGAATATGCTGTCATGAGCACAGGTCTCTACAGCTCAGCAGCGCTGTGATTTCCTGACATGCAACTGGAAAACTATTACGCAGAGTAATGCAGAGTTTCTGTAGACAGACAGGTGAAGAGAAACAAACTGGGAGTATATAAGAATGGAGCACATCACGGTGCTTGACTGAAAATCTGGGTGAGACTGGGTACGAGTTACATTTTAAGCTTTTAGTACTGCAGCAATGAAGACTTGATGGATGAGTCTCATTTATCAAGCTGGATACTAAAGAATATATTCGTAAATCGCTCACAGAAGCATTTGAACAAGAAAGTTGGTATCCACAAAAAAGGTAGTTAGTTCAGAAAAATATTCATAACCTATGAAAGTGCCTAACTGCTGAGTTACTGCATTTTCTGATTTAATGAAAATTTTGTGAAATTAAGTTATTTCATGTTGTATTAATGAAAGGAATCCAAAAGAAATGTAAATTAAAACAAATAAGACTAGCCATTCAGCTATGTCCAAAGAAATGACGCTGCAGTGGCTCAGCTGCATTATTGGAGGATTCAGCACACAAAGCACTTAGGAGGCGCTCTTTCACTGTTTACTCGTCATTTCGTCGCTTTCAGCTTTCTGTGAGAATCACCTTTTATAGAGCATTGTGGGCATCACCAAATCTAAATGCACTTAGTAATTTATGGGTTATTAGCACTTATCAACACACAAGAGTATGAATGAAAATCAGTGTTACCGAAACTTTTGTACATCTGCCGGGAATTTTTAGTTCAGTTCAGCCTATGAAAAATTTTAATTTGCCCACAATTTCACTAATAAATCGATCAATGAGGCCCAGTGTATTTAATGTTCAACATACTCTGTCTATTAGGTTATTCTCAAACACGATAAAACGTGTATACGACGTGGAAGAGGAACTTTTGACATATATTAACCGTTACAAGCATTTTTAAGTAATAAATAAACCGTTAAACAGCAGAATTTGTCACCATGGCTCCTGCTGATTCAAAAGTGGCTCCTCAGCTGCGCCAGACAACCTGGCTTTTTGTCAACTTCATAAAAAGAGATGCCAAGTAGTGTAGATAAAGTGCAGAACAGCAAGAGACCTGCGAGACCTCTACAATCTGAGATGAATAGATGAATCCCCAGTTCTCTCACGATTCCACTGTCGTGCCATTATTGACTTGAATAAGTCATAAACTGGGTAGTAGACCTGCAGGAGTGAGTGTTTCACTCCACTGAAGAGTATTCTCAGGAAATGTCAGGACACTCAGCCACGAAGAGAGAGTGGTGACATGTCAGCTTTGAACACAATCACACACTCACCGAGCTGCTCTTGGGGTCAGTGGCTCCAATGCTGTCTCTTGCCAAAGCTACGATGACGTTACTCTTCTCTCCAGCCCAGTGCACAACCATCTGGTTATGAGAGTCATTCAGGTTGGCCTGTAAATAGAAAAACAACATATGTCAATACACAAGGCTAAATGAAAAACATATCAAGTCAAACACTTTTTTAAACATTGGACTGTACATAAAGAGAACATTTAATTTGCTGCACTATCTATTTAATCAGCTGTGGTCAGTAATGGATCCGTGGCGACTTAATATAGGTGTAGCGGTCCGAGTAAACCCAGGGGATGCTGTTATGACTGAATTCTGGCAAACAGCCAAAAAAGGATGAATAATTAAATTTTGGCCTAAATTAATATTTTCGGCCCATAAAAAGATAACTGAGCTGTCTTAAATACAAAATTTCACCATGTGAAGGGTTTACCCAGGCAGTAACTGACAGCATAATCTCAACAGACGCAGGTAATAAAGATACACAGGTCAATGTTTTTATTGTTCTTACTGTAATATCTGGGGAACACTAGAAAACACAAACTTAGGGATCCAGTGCTACACAATAAGATATTTCAAAAACAAAAAGAGCAGAGAAAGAGAGAGAGAGAGAGAGAGAGAGAGAGAGAGAGAGAGAGGGAGAGAGAGAGAGAGCAAAAAGTGGGCAGTTTATCTCTGACCAGTTTCTTTCAGAAAACAGGTGAGCCTAATATGCCCAAAAGTAAATATGTCATGCTAACATTAGCCAGTAACTAGCTACATACTACATTTTCAGTTCCTGTAATAATACTGCATTTGATTTACAAGTGACAACGTCTAGCCGAACATAGCGCAAATACAAGATGATAAAACAGCACAGAATTTGATTTGTTCAATGCAGCATGTTAACATTTTTTGTAGCTAGCTGATTAAGTAGCTAATGTGATGGGCAGTGTTGTTCCCAGGGGTCCAAAATCTGGTGCTATTCCCCTGATAAAGCATAATGGCACCAAAAGAAATGAAACGAGTAAATTTGGAAGTTGCTTTTCCAAGATGGAGAAACCTGCTGACCGTGAAGATGATGAAGCTGGGTGCCAAATGAGCTACATTTCTCCTTCAGATAATATAATCATTTAGGCTGAAATTAATGTTACAGTGCAATTATTCTCTAGTTATTCTCAGCTTTGGCCATGGAGTGTGAAATCTTTTGGGGGGTTTTCTGGCCACTGGCCACAGAATCTGATTAGCTCTCTGCAATTCACTGTGCTGGTTTCCATGAGGAAAAACAAAAATGGGATGCAAGGTCTGTTGTTGGTCATCTGCCATGTCTGTCAAATTGCCTTTTTCTGTGAAAGTAGGAACTTCTCAGGCATGTTTAATGATAAAACATACCCGACTCTGTAGCGACTACTAGATGTAAAGCTTGCGAGACTATAACCTCATGAACTATTTGGATCGTTGATAGCTCAACAAATCAGTGAGCTGTCTGCCACGTCAGTACTTCGTGCGTTTGTAGCTCTGTCTCTGTATCTCTGTCAAACTAGCGAACAATGATTATCAACAGTGCTTGTAAGCCAGTCAGCCAGATTTGCTAATTAAGTATTATCATGGAATAAGCCATAAACTTCCCAACTCGCTCTTTTTCTTCTGAACTACGCTTGCATCTAGAAATCAGTGAGTTATTTGTGTGTACATAATTAAATTTTCCATATTAAAGTTTAATAGCTAGTTACTGAACTAGCCACTGTAGATTCCAGGAGGCGGGGTTTATAATGAAGTGAAG
>CM074958.1:7446225-7464389 GCA_037577455.1 Pangasius macronema
ACACACACACACACACACACACACACACACATTCACATCTAGGGGTAGTTTAGTGTAGCCTGTCTACCTACTGGTATGTTTTTGGGAGGTGGGAGGAAACCGGAGAACCCTGAGGAAACCCAGACAGACATGCAGAGAACATGTACAGAAACTTCACACATTCTGTAACCCGAAATCATCCCGAGCTCAGGATTGAACCATGGACCCTAGAACTGTCAGGTTGCACACTTATTTCCAATTATTTCTTATTATTATTTCGAAATCTTATTTTGTTTTTAAATGAGCCAGTTTATTCGTATTATATTTCACAATGGATTCATTCCTTAATTTTCCTTAACCAATGGCAGGCTGGATTTTTTTTGTATTGTCTTGAGCCCCTCACCACTGCAAAAGCTCAGTTCCACCCCCTACTGAGGTGACCAATGAGCAGAGGACATTAGCATACAAAATTACCTCCCATTCAAAAGCTTAATTAAGGGTGAATTTTATTGCACTCTTCACAGATGTCTTTTAAAGAGCACAGGGAACAGTGTTAAATTATGCAAGATAATGTCTCCTTTGAAAACCATTTCAGCATAAGGCAGACAAAGCACATGCAGACTCACTACTCATTTTTATCTTTTTTATTAACACATCTTTACACCATGCTTAAAAAGAAGGCAAATCTGTGGAAATCCACCAAAGGAAGAAATAGAGCAATCTACTATATGTTGCAAACAACTGTTATTAAGGAACTCGTTCGGTCAGAACTGAAATGGAGATCATTTTCGTAATGCAGTAGATAAGACATGACACACAGACTGGTGAGAAACTAAAGGAAAACCGGTGGATGTGTTTTGCTGTGTGTGGCATTTCAGTGGCATTGTTTGTGATCATTCCCATCAGGATAGAAATGTTTCACATCATAGGATAAAGGTTAAAGCTAAATAAAATTGGAATAACTTTGGATTGATTTGCAGTGAGTCTTCCCTCTATGGGGACAAGTGGACAAAATATGCACAACAAAATGTCTCCCATAGCATAACAGAGCTACGTTAGATATAATGCAATAAAGCAACAGAACTAAATGGCTGGCTGTAGTGAATTCCTTGGATTTCCTATCCTGCACCTGTGGGGTCACTAAGTGCCTTTCTTCTCCTAAGCAACTGCTTACACCTCTTATAGCACGAAACAGCCTTGCTGCTACCTCTACTGTCACAAATTACATTCCTGCATGCATTTAGACTCCATTCAGGTGGCATCACAGCTCCATGGTCCACGATTCGATCCTGAGCTTTCTGTCTGTGTAGAGTTGTGTGTTGAGAAGGGTAAGGGTACTTTCAAAGGAGGACCAAGAGATCCAAAGGAAGGTGGAGGGTTTTTGTACACTCTACACTTACAGTGTGTGAATGTGTACATGTGTGTCTATGTGTGTGTGTATGTGTGTGTGTGTGTATGGTGCCCTGGGATAAACTGGTGTCCCATCCAGAGTGTATTCCCACCTCACACACAGTGCTCCCAGGATAGGCTCTAGATCCAATGCAGCCAGGAGCAGGAAAAAAAAAAGTGCGTACTGAATGTGTGTGTGTTAGAACTTCATTTACACTAACTAACTCACTACGTCATTAATCCAGCTTTGTAATACAGACTATACCGATAACAGTGTTTTTACATTGACAGTTATGGCCGTATCCTGATGTCTGTACTCCGCTGAATAGTTGATATAAATATTAACGTCAATTACACTCGGGATAGATAAGTACTCATTATTTTTTTAGGTAACAAAATCACTCTATAGTTATGTCATGAGTATCCCGTGAAACTCCTTTAGTATAAAATGGATTGGTCCTAAAATATTGATAGCCATAAAAGGGGAAAAGAGTGGCTTTAGGCCATATGAACATTTCAGTAGTGAGGCCCAGAGCGGCTAGACTGTTCATGAAATGCTTCTGTATTTCTCCAAAAAACAAAATTTTAAAGCACAGTTTCAGGAGTACAACCTAATAACATAGTCTTATTGACTGTGGCACAAAGGGGTTGATTTTTTTCTTTTCTTTTTTTTTTTTTTTTTGAGAAATACAAAAGCATTTCATATATACTGCACGTGTAAAATGACCATAAGGTTTTGAAAGCAGGGGGGCATGGTGGCTTAGTGGTTAGCAATCTTGCCTCGTACCTCCAGGGTTAGCTCGAATCTCGCCTCTGCCCTGTGTGTGGAGTTTGCATGTTCTCCCTGTGCTTTGGGAGTTTACTCCAGGTAGTCTGGTTTCCTCCCCCAGTCCAAAGACATGCGTCGTAGGCTCATTGGCATTTCCAAATTGTCCGTATTGTGCATGTGTGTGTGTGAGATTGTGCCCTGCGATGGACTGGCACCCCATCCAGAGTGTCCCTCATCTTGTGCCTCGAGTACCCTAGGATAGGGTCCAGGCTCTCCCATGAACCTGTGTAGGATAAATGGTACGGAAAATGGATGGATGGCTTTGAAAGCAATGATTAAAAATCTTTGTTAAGATTTTCTCAAGGAATCGTAAACCGAGTTCTGTGGTAATGTTTAGTTAACCTTTAAGCTGCTATTGTGTTTAAGTGTCTTCCTGCCACTGAGCTACATGTGACTGTGTAATACACAGTATTCTCTTTGTTTGCATTCTTTTGTCAATACAGTATTCATTTCATTATTATTACAAAAATGAAAATCAGATATATGGGTCATAAAGAAACCCCAAAGGCTAACAGCAATCCAGGCCTCATTGCATGACGCTAAATTAGCATTATGTTCCAAATGATGACATGATCAACTGCTGCAATAATTACACATTTTATTTGTATAGAGCTTTTCACAAAGCAGCTTTACAGAAATATATAAATTCAGGATATACATTTTAAAACTAATAAATTAAGAAATGTATCCCTAATGGCCAAGTCAGAGGCAACAGTGGCAAGGAAAAACTCCCTGAGAAGACATGAGGAACCAGACTCAAAAGGGAGTGACAACAAATAGTGCAATTATAATAATTCCCTTCTATAACTGTGTACTACATGGACAACAAGTGCAGTTGTGTGACCAGGAAATGCATTACAGTTTTCACATGAACTCTATTTTGTTGAATTAATCAACAGTTATAATAAACTCCTCATATAGAGATAAGGAGAAATATGTTTTTGAAACAGAGAATAAGGTATCTGGTTTAAAATGAAGAGTCTGAAAAGTCTGAACAGTCATAAATTAATTGTGAAAGTCATAAACATAAAGTTTTGATAATTATTTGGGGACTGTTCAGCATTTACATGTATTTACATGTCTATGTCCATGTACAACACTGAGTTGTACATGGACATAGACATGTACATACACGTAAATAAAAATGCATTTGTATTTATGCACTTATTTATTTACATGTAAATGTATTTATATGTATTTATTTACATATGAATAAATGTATTTAAATGTATTTATTTACATATGAATAAATGTATTTAAATGGTTATGGTACATGGACAGGACTGCTCTGCCCCCGTGTGGCCACGTGCAGTACAGCAGGTGACATTCATTTCAGTTTATTCAGTTTATTTACCTCAAGTGTATTTAAATGTCTGTTTTAGCTACTAAAACAGACATGTTTGAGTAAAGAACAGATATCGATAATGTTAGTTATATTATTAAGAGACTCCAAAGCATAATAAAGCAGCTTTGTATACATTAAACTCGGATTTATAGTGTGGCGTCTGCGAACGAGTCGGCTCTATGAGTCGGTTCTTTGATTTGAGCATTAAGAGCCGACTCTCTTTTTGTGTGTCTGTTTTGTAGATGTAGGCCTTTGTCCTGGCTATTGCATTGTGATTTAATCACTTTTCAACGTTTGAGCTGTTTGTTAGAGATAATACTGAATCATGTGTCAGGATAAATGGAAATAACTCTTAAAGAAGCAGCACAATCACACAATAACATGAAATCAGGGATGTTTATTGTGTTTGTCAATGCACACATGCAGTCTCTTGCTGATTTAACGATTATGTAAATACATGTTTATAAAATGAAATGCAAAGGATATACTTTATAACTTTTCAAACAGGCCAAATCTATTTTACCGCTACTAAACAAACCCTCGGCTTTCTCAGCCAAGAATAGAGTGAGTTGAATCAAATGATCCGACTCACTGAAAAGGCCAGGATCACCTGATCTCTGCTACTTCACTCCTTTTCCACCACACTTTGTATTTTTTTTTCTAACAGCGTAGTTAACCAGCTAGAGTAGCTAAATAGCTAACTCCCAGTATATTTTGTCAGTAATTCTCCGGTTTTCCACTAAATATTTTCGTTTTGAGGTAAATTTCCTATGTAGGTATCTCCATGTTCAGGTAAATTACATGAACAAACCCGAGCGTTAGCCTAGCATGAGCTTGAACCTATTAGCTAATTAGCTAGATAGAGTCAAGATAATTATTTGCGTCGTTTTTACTTCAGCAGTATTTAATTTAAATAATTAAAATTTAAATGAAAGCCATTTTTTTTTCCACTGAAAGACTCATTGAGTTCAAGGTCGCTAACTAATAACCCAGGCCTGTTTCTATCTAATCTGATTTTTGCTGTTCAGCAAAAGTTTGAAGTCCTCATGGTTCCTGGTAAAGAAAAAGGAAAAGTGTAACTATTTGACAAAATGTCTACCAAAAACTATAGTGTGGACCCTCTTGGTTTGAAGAAGACATTTTCCCGCCTCACACCTTAAAAAAACAAAACAAACCTGGGGAACATTGTACTGAATATTACAACTGAGAGGATCCAAAAACTGCTCAGAGGATCCAGCAGAAGATGGAGGCAGTTATAAAGACATACAAGTTACTAGAGAATATTAGTATCCCATTTAGAAAGGAACCTGTTGTTGTTGTTATTTTTTAATAAAGTCATTCTGGCTTATTTGTCAATATCATTGGATAGAAGAGTCTGTCACCTGATAAATGCCTTTTTCTTTAGGTGGGTTTTTTTTTCTCCCTCAAACAGGACAATGAGCGGTAAAGGATCACAGATGACACTCAAGGGGACAGACGTTAAAGGGACTAAACTGAAAATGCCAGAGGTAAATCCTATAATCAGCATTAAAATCACTCGCACAGCACTCGCAAACCATTTCTACATTTGTACGAACCTCAGACTGAAGTGAAATTCCAGTGACAGGTTCTGCTATTGACCAGTTTTATTAGGGCTGCGTGATACTGAAGAAATATGCGATAACTTGTTAAATAGTGTGATGTGCAATATGATGCTGCTGTAAGTGTGTAAAATCAATTGAGGTTTTATATACGGTAGTGTGCAAAAGTCTTAGGCACATGGAAAGAAATGCTGTAGAGCAAAGATGCCTTCAAAAATAATGGAATTAAATGTTTCTACGTTATAAAAACAATAAGACTGTAAAGAGCAGTAAACAGTAATAAATGAAACAAAGGCAATGTTTGGTGATCCTTCGCTTTAAAAAAAAAAAAAGTCTCCGGTACAGTTTGTGCAGTTTTATAAGGAAATGAGCTGTAAGTGTTACTGAGAAGTTATAAAATAAAAATCTATAACAAAGTTTGTAGTAAAAAATTGTGTGTGTGTGTATATATATGAAAATGACATAACATACATGTTTCATGTTGTTTTGGAAAAGAAAGCTCTTCTCTGCTGTCTGCTTTGCACCAAACCTTTGATTTTTCATAATTTTCTGAAGTATTAAAATCATTCAGTTATCACAAGCCCTTGCGATATGCACATCATGATGTTTACACGTGAGATATTTACATAATTTCAATATACTGTGCATGCCAAATTTGTATGTTTCATTGGTTTAATATTAAGAAAAACAAATGTTTTCCTTTTTCTTCTTTCACTCTGGAGGAACCACAATGAACACAAAGCAGAATTAACGCCTCCTTCTATTTGCACCACAAACGAACTCATGCACACGCTGTAATTTCCTTTGCTGCTCACTTAACATCCAGCTATACAGGCTGCAATTATTACTTCAGAATCGATTTATTGCCAGGTACAGTAATATATTGTTTCTGATTCTGATACTTAATGATTTCAAAATCCTGTGCCAGCCGTATTTTCTCAGAAGGACTTGTAAAAGTGAAATAAATGATCTGTAAATCAAAAACCACAATACAAATTTATTAACGCCGGCCCTAAAAGAACATAAAGGGTCAGTTTTTGTCGTCTATCACTCCTCGTGCATCACCACAGGAGGCACTGTATCTCCTGCAAGAATTTAAAAGATTTAATGACGTTTCATTTCCACTAGCGAGATACTTTGTCAGTAGACACAGTAAGATTGACGTTAGCACTGCTAATCAATAAAGAGAGGATCCCTTTATAAACAAGTGTTTCCATGCTGTGATTTACAGAAAGTAGCATTTTTTCAGAGTCAAGGATGCTGTGTATGTGTAAATATCACAATACAACAATGACGCATCTATTAAAAATCAGTCTGACTCCAATTCCAATTGTTTATTAAACCGGATCAATAAGTATTTAACATATTGACTATGATCTTCATTTCAATTACAGTAAATACATCAAACAACAGCTCTTTCGCTTTGTTTAAAGCTCCTTTAATCCAGCAAGTGACTATTAACAAGGTAATTAAGACATTTTAGGTAGTTTTCCTGTACAGTGTCTTGACCTAAAGGTAAATTATAAATGCATTGATAATGTTGTGTAGTTACATTCCACTGTATTTAAAAAAAAAAAAAAAAGGCCAATATAATTGGTAGGTTAAAATATTAAAACATTTTTTTTCAAGATAGAGTAAGTGAATAAATTAGGATTTGGCCAAAACACTGATGTTTTCTAGAAAAACAAATATGATTTACACTGTGCATCCCACATTTTACCAGAGATTACATTTACATCTAAGTAAAGAATATGCCTTTTTTAATGGCTAATATACAATGCAAGTGTAATCTGCTTGATATAAAAATACACTATATGTGGAAAGCTGATTCTGGTTCTTCCCCAAACTGTTGCCACAGCGTTGGAAGCACACAATTGTATAGGATGTCTTTGGATGCTTTGGCTGGATCGTACTGTCACGGGGACACGTGTTTCGCTCGAGGTATTTCCTTTTACCAAACGGTTCAAACCTCACCTTCTTGACAAGTGGCCCAAGCCCTGACCTCAATCCCACTGAGCACCTTTGGGATGAACTGAAACGCAGACATCAGCACCTGACCTCACTAGTGCTCTTGAGGCTGAATGAGCACAAATCACCACAGCCACACTCGAAACTCTAGCGGAAAGCCTTCCCAGAAGGGTGGAGGGTATTATAACAGCAGACAGGGACTAAATCTGGAATAGGACGTTCAACAAGCACATATGGGTGTGATGGTCAGGTGTCCACATATATAGGCCATATAGCAGAGCATTGCTACCTCACAGCTCCAAGGTCCCTGGTTCAATCCTGGTTCGAGTTACTGTCTGTGAGTTTTGCATGCTCTCCCCATGGTCATGTGGGTTTCCTCTCACCACCTCCAACAACATGGCAGTAGGTGGATTGGCTATGCACAATTGCCCCTAGCTGTGAATGTGTACCCTGAGATGGACTAGTGTATGTTCCTGGCTGATGCCCATTGTTCCAGGGATAGGCTCTGGATCTACCATGACAATGATCAGGATCAAGCTGTTACTAAAGATGAAATCTAAATGAACAGATGAATAAAATAGTATTGGCAGACATAGGCATTAGCGTAGAGATCATTAGCAATAAGTACATACCTCTGCTGAAGCAGGATTTGCTATTGGTACAATACCAAGTGAAGATTCAGTTAAAATTGAGAATAGTTCTTAATTAATTTAAATATGTATATATAATAAAATGTGGTTTACATTAACAGCTCAGTCTCAGGAAGTTGTTCTGTTTCCTAATGGCACTAAAGTTTGCAATATTGATTATTTTCTTTTTTAACTGATCAATAGTCATTTACAGTCATATCAAATATGTGTGTTTTGAGCTAAATGTGATGTTTTCTTGTAGGCTGAACATGCAGGTGGGTTTTGTGATGATTCTCCAGCAAAGAAGATGAAAGTGTCTGGTACTAAATCACTTTCGGTGGATGGGACTGAGGGCTTTGAATCAGCATGGTCAGGTGTGGTCAGCTTAAGCTTCTCCTTTTTATATTTAATGGGAAGCCTTCTCTACATTTAGCTCTTTTCATCTTAAACATCTAGATATGAGGAGATTCCTGAACACAAGCTTGAATAAATAACACGATGACCAATTAGATACTCAGTCTTTTAGTATGTACTTAATGTGCCTGTGTATTTACATTCAGATGCTGTCAGAGACATCAACCTCCTGTTCACAGAATACTCCGAGGTCCTGCGGTAGGTGTACACACATGATCAGATGCTCAGTGAATGGTCCTCTCTGTTAAAACACTTGTAAAATTCATCAGAGGCTTGACCAGCAGTGGCTCTTGACCATGGATTTGAGCAGAGCAGGACGACATTATTAACAACAGCCTCAAACTAAATCACATTCGAGAGGCCATCACACGTGACTTACGTATATAAGTAGAAATATAAGGAGTAAAACACGACAGCACGCGCTGGAACATTAGCTATTCCGCTTACACCACAGCGATGTACGTTTTATTTATTTCTGATTGTTTAATGCCATACAAATCTCTCTGTATGAACTGAGAGAAGCACTATAGAAGCAATAATGTAGCATCATTATCAGCCGGAACTGCCTGTACTGTTATATGAAAAATAGTGCACCTTCTGACCAATCAGATTCGAGCGTTCAGCTGCACTGTGGTATAAATATGAGTAGCCTAAAACTTATATAGGCTACTATCTACTGGATTTTTAGAGTAACCCTGTAATTCCTTGTAAAAGGCAGCTGAGAGTCAGCAGCATATATTCCACATACATTCTTTTTTTTCTCGGCCTTTGCGTGGAAAACAAGGACACTGTGGTGCACACACATTTCTGTACAGACATCATCCACTTCATAATCCCTCTCTTCCTCTGCCAATGTTTGCAATATAAACGGTTCTATACATCACAGACATGTAATACACTGGTTCATTTGACACCTAATGCAATAATCTTCAGTATCATAGCAAAAATGTTACACATTTCATCCTCACTGATCGTTTCTGCCTGTACTGAAATACAGAGAGAGAGCTGCGGTGGATGCGTCACAGATTCAGGAGCTGACCAATATCCTGACTGAGGCTCTGAGCTTGGAATCACAGCTCAAGGAGAAGAAGGAACACCTGAGACATGCTCTGGCTATCATTTCAGACAAACTACAGGACTAGCCAACTGACAGATATGTTAAATTAAGGTATTGGAGCTATATTTGATTTCAAGTTTTGGTGAATTTTTATGTAATTATTATAATATTTGTGTTCTGCTCCCCGTATTAAACCTGCTGAGAATATTAGTTTGTATGGAGGCAAAATGTTAAAAGGATGACTTTATAGAGTATACACACGTTTTATTTAACATGCTGTAGTTGTAATAGCAGCAGTTCGAGTGATAGTGAAAGTTCAGAATTCAGTTATTTTACATGACCGAGGTTTGCTGTTGAATCGTTATCACAGATTTGCAGAAGGCTTGATGCAGGTCCTACGACTGTAACAGACTGTAACAGACTGTAACAGACACATGACATTGTCTTTCTTTGTTCAGCACTTTCTAGACACGGAGCACTGTTCTTTAAGTTCCAGCTTTGTAAAGCTCTGTGGATGTAATAAAGGCTGTTGTCCAGCAACGTACGTTTCTCTGAGAACCTTCATCTCTGAGCAGGAGCTGAATTACGAGCACCTTTTTTTCTCATTTCAAAAATGAAGCCTTTGTGCTTGAAAGAATTGCCTTCAACTCATCACCGTCATCACATCATCCTCCGCAGCCAGATGTAAAACGTACTAGAGCTGCTTATAAAACACTCCTGTAGTTTAATTTACTCAACAAACAGCTCACTGCCTTTTATTACATTCTTCTAGGTGATTGATTTTATATGAGCAAGTCATAGCTGTTTTGTTTTTGTCATGCTTTATTAAGGGTCACGGTTGTATAGTGGCATAGCAGATCATTAGAACTCTATCTGAGGTTCTCATTATTGCTTACTAGTACACTCTTACACCCTTAATTAGGAGAATAAAAGCGCATTATTCTTCAGTTGTTTAGGAGATTATCATAATTAGACTATATCCTGCTCTCCCTTTTGCATTGACAAGAAAATCTAATGAGAAAACGTGTCTTGTATGATTAGAATTTGGAAGAGTCATGCTCAGTAATGATGTCCAGTAGAGGCTTCGCACAACTTTATTAATGCAAGATTCAGTCCACCCAGTGAAACTGACTTCATTTCACAGAGGCCAAAGACAAATGACTTTACTCAAAGCTAACGTGTGCATTCAAATATGCTAGAGCCTGGCATCATTCGTGCTCATGTCTTAGCTTGTACATACACATTTACACATGTATACATAAGCAGATGGCTCCACTGATTTCACAATATTCTGTCCATAGTTGCAGAGAAATGACAAGATATCAAAATATAATCAACTGAAACAGTTAAGGCCATGTACAATTTATACACAAAATGCTGAATTTGAACAGAATTAAGGCCATGAAAAGAAAAAAAAAATACTGACATTTTAAGGTAGATTTTAAAGTCAGTTGATTTAATAGCCATGACTGTCACTGACTCACAGTGCTCCAAAAAGAAACAAAAAAAGCTGAGATCAGAATTACTTTTCAATTTATCGTTTACGGCTAATCTGCAAACGGAAAGCATTCCTTCAAGACAACAGGAAGTGAAGCAGAACCAGGACAGCTTCTTATGCGAGTGTTTTCAAAGTATAAAAATACTTCAGTAAATGAAAAGCAAACATTACATGGGGTTTGACATGTAAAACAATGGTTCCGATGACTAACAGAAACATGAAGATGCTGATTTTTCTCCCCTTGGTATCCATACGAAAGCAATCCAGTATGAATGAAATACAGTAAATGGATATGAGCTCTAACACACACTCAAAAACATACCAAGTCGGCCCAGACACCCCACACACACTTACACACTGCTGTCATAATATAAGCAGAAAAAATATTCAATTTAGTCAACAGCATTTATAAACACTCACGAATCAATGTGACATCTTGTCAAAATGATATTTATAGAATTTACATTTAATCCCACAAATGTACACATTCGACTGGGACATGAACTGGGGGAAAAAAAAACCTTCAGGACCCGAACCACTTTCTCAACCCTTCATGACAATCCATTTATTTACTCCAGAGGAGAGCTACAGCTTTACAAATCCCTACGTCGTGGTAGTTAAAGTAGCTTAGACCTGCAAAGGTTACAGTGGACAGAATAAAGAGGCCTGCTCTGGCCAACTTGACCTTCGAATCTCCATGAACGTAGTCAGTCACCACCTGGCCCAATCCCCTGAAAGAGAAATTCCACACAGTCAGTTCAGCCTGATCACCAAACATATTTTGTTTAATTTGAACTGTACAATACAAACCTAATTCTCCACTAAACGTTTGTGTTGTTATATGTGCTCCTTCCCCAAACTGTTTCCACAAAATTGGGAAAACAAACGATTGTACAGGATGTCTTTATACGGTGTGGCATTACAATTTCCCTTCACTGAAACTGAAGGATCCAGCTTAGGGGCCGCTGAACACCTTTGGGATGAACTGGAATGACGGCTGCGCGCCAGGCTTCCTCGCCCAACGTCAGGATCCGAAGTGCAATTCAAATTATTGATTGAAAATATCACTGATCACGATCATACCACTGCATACAATTCCATATAGTAGAGCATAATGTTAATTGTATACATTTCCTTATTATAATACACTACCATGCTCCAGTAATTTGTAATTAAGTCTTTCTGTGAAAAGCTTTCCTTGATGATGAACTGCTCTCATTAGAGTTTTAAACCCCTAAACTTCTCTTTGTAGACCCAAGCAATAATTCATTTTATTTTTCATTAATTTTAGTCTGGTTTTTAAACGGCACTAGAAGTAAACATATCGACTACTCAATGTGCTAGTATCACCTTCTCCTGCTAGTTTTAGGGATTATTTACAGATATTAATTGTAGACGTCTTGACAAAATTATGTCATTTTGAAACTTTCTTGCTTTTAAGGTAAACCGGACGATGGAACTCCAGGGTAAAATTAGTTCATTCAAGGTTTGGCAATGTAGCCACATGGAAATGATAAAAAAAAAAAAAAAAAAATCCCTTTAAAAGAATAATCCAGAGAGGGCATTTCCTTACCAGTGGCCATGCAGAGTGAGTGCTGCAGCCAGGGAGCAGTCCATGACAGGGCCGGGGTAGAAATAGGCGATAGGACCCATGCTTAGGAGAAGTACACTCAGGATTCGCTCTCCTGTCCAGTGCAGCGAAGCAGCTTTAGCCCCAGAGGCAGCTGTGGGAAATCAGCGGCAGTTTAATGACGCACAGTTATGTGCAGGAAGCTAACAGATACAAAACTCCTGGAATAGCAGCTCAGAGGTTAACCAGGTAACTATAAAACCACTGTAGATGCTTGATCAAGAGCCTTAACTGCTCATTTCTCCATCCATCTCTGAGAGGCTCTAACGAACTCACAATCTGAACGCAATAGAAATCAGCGTGATTGTAAACCAAATCTTTTTGCATTTAATCCTATATTTAAACATTCATATATTTTGCAGGTTATAACAGTTAGAGATGGTATCAATGCAGTCGTACACTAATCATTAGGCTCAGTAGTCTCATATGATCCACATGGGATTTGTAGAATGGGAATCCTTCTTATATATGAACATGCATGACCTCTGATTTTTACTGGTTTAGTCTTTAAAGTCAAGGTCAGGTCCGAATGCAGTTCAGCAGTTAGCGACAAGACGGTCTTGAGCTTATTTTTAAATTATACAGTACTGGGCAAAAGTCTTAGGCACATGCAAAGAAATGCTGTAGAGCAAAGATGCCTTCAGAAATAATGAAATTAAATGTAAAAAAAAAAAAAAAAAAACACTATAAAGACCAGTAAACAGTAATAAATGAAACAAAGTCAATATTTGGTGTGACGATCCTTCACTTAAAAAAAAAAACAGTATTCTCAGGTACAGTGTGTGCAGTTTTATAAGGAAATGAGCTGTAAGTGTTACTGAGCATCTTGCAGAAGCAGCCACAGTTCTCCTGGAGACTTTGACTGTCGACTCGCTTCTTATTTTTGCAGCGAAACCCAGCAGCCTTCATTACGCTTTATTTTTAATCTGAAAAGGGTCTCTTATGTAATCTGCTGCTTTCATTACTGACATACAAACATTTTTGTACTGAATCAATAATGTAGAAATCATAAAATAAAAATCTATAACAAAGTTTGTACTTAAAAAAAAAAATAGGGTGCCTAAGACTTTTGTACAGTACTGTATACTGAGTTATTAACCTGGATTATGGATGGTCATGGTAGGTCAGAAGATAAGATTCTGTGTTAGGAGAGGTGAGAGTTCACATGCCCTCAGCTCTCGGAGACCTCAGTCTGGCTCTAATCGCATCCTAGTTTAGATTTGTGAAAAAACAGCTACTCCCTGGGAGTTACTGAGTTGTAAGCATATTTTAAAAAACATAAAAAGCTTTAACACAAAGGAGCAAGTTAGGATAAGATGCTAAAAATGACAGTAACTACTAATAAAAGAGCTGTTGGTCAGTTTTAGTGCCCTCTGCTGCCTGCAAGGCAACCTGCACGTTCAGGGAAAATCCTGACTCGCCCTTCACCTCACGCGACTTCACCTTCAGTGGATATAAAAAGTCTACACACCCCTGTTAAAATGGCAGGTTTCTGTGATGTAAAAAAATGAAACCAAAGTAAACCATGTGAGAACTTTTTCCACCCTCAATGTGAAATTACAACGTATAAAAAATGAAGTGAAAAACAGTCAGAAACATTTTAGGGAAAAAAGAAAAATAGAAAAACATGTTTAATAACCTGGCTGCATAAGTGTGTACACCCTTAAATTATTTTCAGCATGGCACATCATGACTTGGCAATATTTTCCCATTAAGTCATTCCTTTGTTGATTTGAATGTGTGCTTCGGGTCGTTGCCGTGCTAAAAGGAGAAAGTCCTTTTCATCTTCAGCTTACTAGCAGACACCTGAGGGTTTTGCACTAAAATCAACTGGTATTTCAAGCTATCCAGGATTTCCTCCACATTGATAAAAGTCCCAGTTCTGACTGAAGAAAAGCAGCCCGCAAGCATGATGCTATCACCACCATGCTTCACCATGGGTATCGGTATGGTGGTGTTTAGGTTTTTTTTTTGGCACCAAACATAACTTTTGGAATTATTATACCCTTTGGAATTGGTCTCATCAGACCATAACACATTTTGCCACATGGTCTGGGGTGATTTAGTTGAGCTTGGATGTTTTTTTGTGAGAAAGGGCTTCCGTCTAGCCCCCCTACTCCATAGCGCAGACATGTGAAGAATATGAGAGATTATTGTCACATGCAGAGAGTAATCAGCACTTGTCAGATATTTCTGCAGCTCCTTTAATGTTGCCGTAGGTCTCTTGGTAGCCTCCCTGGTAAGATTTTGTCTTGTCCTTTTATAACTTTTGGAGGGACTTCCTGTTCATGGTGATGTCACTGTGGTGCTCCATTTTCTCCACTTATTGATGATGGCCTTCACAGTGTTCCATGGCATATCTAATGTTTTGGAAATTCTTTATACCCCTCTCCTGGTCAATATCTTTCGATGGTACCATATTTTTTAGACTTCTCTCAGCATTCTGTGTACAGCGGAGGAATGCCGGTGTCAGAAAAATATTTATTTTAGTTGCTTAAAACCATTGTTTTGGACCCTTTTAGATTATATTATTATAATCCTTGACCAGGTAAAATGTCAGGACATCACTCAAGTCTTTTCAGCGCTTACTTGTTGAAAAGGAGTACCTTTTCAAACACACCTGTTCTTCTTGTTTGCTTCATTTTGTTCTGGATTTTCATTTTAATTGCTTTCTTTGTGTGTCTGACACTGAAAACTGGACTAGCTGGATTAGTGAAAAGAGTAAAGTCTAGTCATTAAAATAACTTGATATGCCATGTCTGAGCTTTCTGAGCACGACTGACAAAATGTGTTTAGTATCACGATACTCACAATCTCTCTGTAAAAACAGGTCGTGCTCACGTTCACAATCTAAAACAGGCATATCGCCCACTCCTAGTGGGCAGCCATGTTGATATGATGTCATGTCAGGGTTGAGAATTCCAAATCGAGGGGGCATTTTCTTAGTTTGTTTAGAAGTTTTGAGTTGAGAGCTTTAACCGAACACAGCAATGCAAATAAATGGAGGGAAGCGGTGGCTCAGTGGTTAAGGCTTTTGGGCTACTGATTGGAAGGTCATTTTTAAATCCCAGCTCCACCAAGCTTCCATAGTCGGGTCTTCTGGCAAGACTTTTAACCCTCAAGAGCTCAGGTGGAAGTCACTTTGGATATGAGTCAATGAAATGTATAAAATGAAAATAAGACAAATGTGTCCCATATGTCTGTGCAATTACTGACTGGGACTTTGACTACAGAAACAGACCTGTGTCTCAAGAGTCTGTAAATGAAAGTGAGACATAGTAATAGATGAGAAAGCTTTTACAGAAGCCAAACACTTGTTTATAGAGTTACAGTTCTCTCATTCCTGGCCTGACTGTCTCTGAGCCCTGATTCTCCTGAAGCATCTGGATGATGGGTATGTTCGACGTGAAGCAGATCTGTGCAACTGGAAATAGTACAATCTCCAAGCTAGGATGCTGTTTGCTAAATAATGGTCCAGAAGAATCTCAAACAGGAATTGGTGCAGTCCATGAAAAGCATGTGACATGAGATTTTTGTTTCTACAAAACTGTACTGACTGGTTCAGAAGTATTATTGCCTAAAGATGCCTTTTGCATTCTACTTACCATAATACACCGGTGTTGCGTGTAGTTTGGCTGTAAGAAAGTACAAGTGATCCTGGTCCTTTTTCTGTGCTGCCAAAGGTCTGATGAGAGAAGTGCTGCGGAATAACAGAGCTGGAGGGAAAACGTCAGGGGAAATGAAACTGTTAGACAACACTACTTGACCAAAACAAGTTATAATGTATACAGAATTATATCGAACAAAATAACATGGAAATTTTTTTTGTGTAATAATTACATCAGATCCCACAATCAATTGGCTATTAAAAGAAACAGTATACAAATAATTAGTTCTGCATTTACTCTTAATCTAATACACTCACATGAAAGAAGAGATTATTAAATGTTTTTTAAAAAAAATCACTGATTTATTAATAACAAACTTAAAAAACACTATTTAGACTGGATTTAGAGCATTAGACCTAATGAATCTGTTACATTTATAACCTTTAAAATAAAGCTTTATTATACAAGCTGTCAGGTTTTTCACTGTAGTTATATGACTTAAAAATATTCATGTCTGGGTTTGACATTTGCTCTAACACACACACACACACACACACACACACACACACACACAGGAGGCTCTGTATCCCAACTGGTATCCCAGCTAATCCTGCACTTCAGGGGGGAAAAACAGGTTTTATTAAAATTAAACACATGATCAGAGAAAAATCAGCACAAAGGACAACACTCACGGCTAACGCCCCTGTTGCACACTGAGCTAATCCTCACCAGCGCCGCCATAGCGATCACAAGCAGCCAAGGTCACTGTCTTTCACCCGGAAGCACTTATTGTCATCCGAAGACTCGCGTCGTAAAATTAAAGGCCACGCCTTTAATATTGCGCTAGTTCACTCAGAGTGTTGGAGTAGACATGTTGTTTAGTATAGCAGTATGTCAGTTTTAGAATTACACAAAAACTGAACAGTTGCTGAAGCCTAAATAATTACAGGAGTTTAGAAGCTTATAGGAAAGAGCAGACGCGGCACCGGCAGCGCCATCTTGGATAGGTCAACCTTCCACGCTCAAGTGATTTCATTTGATTGGATTTTTATTTTTTTTTTCATGGAAGCCAATTTCCGCCAGGTAGAAAAGAAGGGAAAAACGGAATACGTTTTTTTTTATTATTTATTTTTGCAGTAATGTCGAAATTTTTGAGTTATTATCTCAAAGTTCTGACTTTTTATCTCAGAATTTTGACATTACCTCAAAAGATACTTACCTTATAATCTTATGAGCAACCTCTCACTGGACCCCAGCTGTCAGAAATTATTATTATTATTATTATTATTATTATTATTATTATTATTATCTTAGAACAATGACTTGTTATCTCAGAAATGTGACATTATTTTTTCAGAAGTTTAAGTATTATCTCAAAATGCCTGTTTTTGGGGACACCATATAGGTTAGTTTAGCAAGCAAACAAGATCATGGATCCAGAATAAGCCTTGGAGCTCTTGAAATATTTCTGAAAAACAAACAGAACTGGAGGTGGAAAAAAGGTTATGAGTTTGAAGTGGCACAGTCTTACAGTGTTAATAGCAAGAAAATAAGTCAAAATGTTCAGGTAAAAACAATATTTAGAGTGTCGTGGCAAATACTTCTACAGACCAGAATAACACAAATGAGTTACAAAGACAAGGGGTTCTGGATGCCAAAGATCTATAGACTTTACTGAATCAGACAACAAAGCCGAGATGGTCTGCAGAGCATCTGATCTACATAATCGTGGCCCGTGCTTTTATACAATTCTACAACAATGATCTCATTGAAGGGGCTTTTCTCTTCTTTCTCTTATTCACAAACCTGCCTCTCGCCCCAATTATTTCACTTTCCCCTTATCTTAGTTTTAACCATGGTGGGAGTTCAATCAGATTTATGTCTTCAAAAACAACATTAGCCTTCACCTTTAAAGAAGACTCCCTCTACGAGGTCACACCACTCTGTTCTCACAGAAACATCTTTGCAGGATCACAGGCCCAAAGTCACCCTTTTAAATGTACTAGAAATGGTACAGTGTAGTANGCTGTGGCAGAAGATACGGTGCTGTCTTCTGTTACCTCTTCTCAGGTCTTTTAAACCTGTTTCTTTTGTGACTGTCAACGTTTTATGTACTAGAAATAGTACAGTGTAGTATATAAATGAAGCTCTAAGTTAATATATGAGGTGATTTAAGGTCATTTTTCAATACTGCTGCATAGATACTGATATAATACTGATTAACACATGATATTGATA
>CM074958.1:7493975-7509965 GCA_037577455.1 Pangasius macronema
TCGAAGGTTCCTAGGTCCGTAGCAAATCTGCACTAACCGGTATTGGGGGAATGCACACGCTATCTCGGCTGGTTGATCGAGTCAAACGGTTTGTCGCATATTTGTGACCGCAGGCGTTAAGGGGTTAATGAAGACCACACCATTGTTATTTAGGCCCTGATAAATTAAAAGAAAAAAAAAAAGAATTGGAGGAGGGTGTACTTTCTTTTTCCCATGACTGTACGTGTTAATCAGACAAATCCGATGAGTTTCAGGGGGGGTTGAATACTTTTGCAAGCTACTGTATATGCAGCCGAACATATTTTACTGATAGTTTTAAGCCTACATTATTTTAAATAATGTACGTTTCATATTCACTTCACATTACATTTTCATCTTTAATGATATGTAGCAGAATACCTGAAGAAGAAGCAGCATAATACCCGAAGAAGAAGAAGAAGAAGAAGCATAATACCCGAGCTGTTTATTCTTAAGTAACCTAAAATATGCGATTATTACATTTAACATTTCTTAAACTGTACTTTTTTCTTAACCCAGAGAAACAGGTGACGCTGAACACAGAAGAAACGGCAAAGACAAAATGTCTACTGAGAAACAAAAGAAGACCAAGAAATCCTCCAAGCGAAAGAAGAAGAAAAAGAAAAACAAGCAGAGGACCGAAGGGTCAGACTCTGAGTCAGACAGCAGCGCGACAGACAGCGCCAAAAGGAAGCCGAAGAGGAGAAGCGGTAAAAGCAAACACCGCGGGAAGAAGGCGCACAAACACAAAGCGACGGAGGAGGACAGCAGCACAGACGACAGTGAATCAGACAGAGGGCGAGAGAAGGCACACAGGAAGAGAAGACGCAGAACTGTAATAGACAAGCAAACAGAGCCCGCGAGGAAAAAAAGGAAGAACTGGAAAGCAGCGAACGAAGAGAAATCGGAGGAGAGCTCTGAGGACTGACGCACTCCACCACGATCCTCACAGCTCAGTCAGTCAGTCAGCAGTGTTTAAAACAAATCACACCACGTTGCATCGTTCACTCGGCCAGCTCTCCGTTAGTGTGCAATCGGATCTTCATACCTCACCGACAGGACACTTGATAGAGCTTTTTTTGTAATTATGTGATATGATTTTATATCATTTTAATGATTTCGATATGTGTTTGTACAGCATATGCTTTCTAGTTTTTGTATACATTTTGACAAACTGTTTTTTAAACCAAAACTCAGGTATTTTACCCAAATGGACGATAAAAGAAATGCCCAAGAGCGTTGGGGTCACAATGAATCGGTGTGGCGTGTGTTTGTGTGTTTGTGTGTGTGTGTGTGTGTGTGTGTGTGTGTGGTGCCCTGCAATGGCCTGGCATCCAATCAGGAACAGGAATGCTATATATCGTTGCATAAAAGAGCTGAAACCATCCAGAAGGTGGCGCTGTTGCATTGTTCGTCCATCTCTGTTCTACAGTGTACCTGATCAGTTTATTGTTTAGCTGGCTTGAGTTTAATCTGCTCGTTATTGGGAAGGATATTAGAAAGCTGCCGTTTACTATGCACGCTTCTTGTACATAATTATCAGGCTCTTTGCAGGTTGAACTTGATGCTTATGAAAATTTGCTAGATGCCTGACAGCATCAGCTGTGAGATACCTTGGGGAAAAAAACAGCTTATTTTTCTATGTATATGTCTGTTGCTTTGGCTTTGAATAGAAATGTCCAGCAAATGTCCCCGTTTTTGTTTTTGGGATCACATGAAGCGTGTGTAGCCTGTTATGCTGTACGTGATGTGGCTGTGTGTGCTTACAGTTCGTTATCCAGATCACTGCTCGCCACTTTCACGTGCAAACACAGGATGTCCAGGCTAGAGAACATTGTGTGCCCATGGTAAAGAACACTGGGCATTTCTAAAGTGCCAGGCACAGAAACACAAATCAGCAGATTATCACGTGATCCTAAGATGGAAGCAAATCAAATGAAACCCAGGCAGCTTTAATTAAGAGAGATCATTTTGTTCTGTCTCTTTAGTAAAATGTACCGTCACAGGTATCGCTGCTCTGAGGGAGAAAATTTGGCTGACTTGTTCAAGTGCACACTTCATAAATTTGTCCTTCTGAATATAAGGATATCAAGCACAGTAGTAGCACTAGTGAAGGTGTAAATGAGCTGTAAAGTGACATGGGGCTCACAGAGCTCCTTTCGTTTAAACATTTCGGTTTAAAAGCTCTCGTAAATTTCAATTCCCAATTCCAAGAGGGATAATGAGTCAGATTTGGGTGCATTAGTGCAGGCGTATTTTTTTTTTGGATGTAGGCAGAGGTGTTCATTGTGGCTAAAAGTTATCACAATACTTCCAAGTTTTCAACAATGCACAGTATGTATCACAGTATTTAAACTAACTGCTTATCCTGTTCAGGGTCAGGGTGCATCCGGAGCCTATCCCAGGAACGCTGGGCATGAGGTGGGAACACAGCCTGGATGGGATGCAACTCCATTGCAGGCAAGTGACACAGGAATTAAAATGAAGTGAAGTAAAGTGTAGCCATACTCAGAATTTGTGCTCTGCATTTAACCCATCTAAGTGCATACACACACACACACACACACACACACACACACGGAGTGTGTGGGCAGCCTTGTTTTGCTGTGGCATCCGGGGAGCAGTTGTGGGTTCGGTGCCTTGCTCAAGGGTCTCGCATCAGTCATGGTATTGAAGGTGGAGGTGAGTGCTGGTTATTCACTCCCCACAATCCTTGCCAGACCTGAGACTTGAACCCTCGAACCCTCGAACTCCGACTCGCTAACCATTAGGCCACACCTCCCCCACATCACATTTATTATTTATTATATTTGCACGTCAAATGATGGAATTTATTTAACTATTTTTAATTCTACATGAAGAGAAATTCGATGAGACTAAACAGCAGTATATCCTTCTTTTTTTTTTTTTTGTGGCTGAGCTTTAAAGAGGCCTGTTCTGGTGCAGTGATTTGGAAAATGGACATCAGATGCTGAGTAATGATCGTGGGCCAACGAGAGGAAGTGTGACACATCCTAACAGCCGGTCTAAAAGTGTGACACTTCCACTGTTCGTCTGAGCCTGAATACATCAGCCTTTATTCCCATTTCACGCTGGTAACATGGGGATTATTTTACATAATGAACGCACTTGAAATAGGACAATCTTATGGGGGGAAACGGTAGAGTGATAGATAAATTGTTCTAGTGAGCAGAGGAGTCTTGTGAGTCTTGAGAATGGTCCCATATGAATACAGCGAGAGGAAATAAGTAAAAGTACTGTAGGTATTCCTAAGCTTTAACAAAGCAATGTTTAATAGTGAAATTAATAAGGGAAAATTATAGTATTTGGACACTATGTTAAAAAGAATATACACCATAGTACATGTAATTGTTACATAAAAATAAATCAAGTTCTAGAGATCAATGTTACCAAAAAATGTTTTTTGTGCAAATATCATTATAAGAGTCATTGGGGATTTCTCTCACCAAGTAGCAATCAAAGTGAAGGTGAAGTAGCTTCCTAAGTTTCTCAGGGACAACATTATTAAACAGCCCTTGAATCGAAAAAGACACAGCAAAGATATAGCAAAGAGCAAGGACCTTAAATATCCCTGTCAGTACAACTGGTTTGATAATTTGCAGGTAGAAACTTCATGGAACACCACAACTAATTTTCTCTGGACGGTTGTGCCGTGCAGGTTTTCAACACTCTTTCAAACTAATGATAAAGAAGATAAGAAAGAAGCCAGCAGTCACTCGCCAAGACCTGAAAGCAGCAGGAACAACAATTACACCGAGAACAGCAAGCAATGAACAGCGTCACGTCCTCCAAGGAAACATGAATGGAGTGATGAATTGGGACATACTGGAGGAAAATGTAATCTCATACTCCACGAAAATGGATCTAGGGAGAAGATGGAAGACAGCGATAACAAACATACAGCCAAAAGGCTTTGCATGGCCTAGCCAATCTCCTGACTTGAATCCTTTTGAAAATTATGTAAGATGTTGAAATTGTGGGTCCGTCAGAGGGAACTTGACAAGAGGAGTAGGCCAAAATTGAACCACGATGCCGCAGAAGCCTAATTACTTGACACTGCTGGAACTGTAGTTGTAGCTATAACTGCCAACAACAGCTTTGTACTGATGCTGTTCATGTGTGGTGTCTGAATACTTTTCCCCTTATCAGTGTCAATTTTAAGCGTATCATTGATTATGCTTATGAATACATCCTTTTTTGTTCATAGTTATAAATACAACCTCAAAAGACCTTATGTGTGTAAACTGAAGTGTGAAGTGGATATATTGTATGCACTGGAGGCACATTAAATAACAAGTATCCTAATATACTGTGTAATTCCCCTTTACCTTAAAGATTTGCACTTCCCAAAAACAGTCAATGCCCAAGTCTCGCCCTTGCTTCAGTGGATAATTTCACCTTGATACTGCACACTGCTTCTGTAAGCATAACAATTCCAGGCCTCACACAATGTTCACAATATGCTCATACTGAACATCCTTTCAACAGTACTGTTTGACTTTTCAGTATACAGTCACAGAGTAGTGATTTACTGAATAATTCCACTCACGTCATCCATTTCGGGGAGATTTTGCTCACCGTGGTGTAGAGCTAGATTCCTGCTAAGCTGCTTCGGAAAATATTTATTGTTAAAAATACAATGATATTTAAATACTATGCAATGGAACTGAATTGATTCCAGACCATAGCATATCAAAGCCAGTTGCAGTGGCCCAAATGCAACAATTCTTGTGTGCTGGTTCAATTTTGGGGTGAAAGTTGCCTGTCTTATCACGGCTCTATTGTGGTTATTCGGCAACCAGATACAGATGATATCGTCGCCATCATTCCTCAGTGCTATGTTTGCCAGATGAAGCAGCAAGTGTAAATAAGGCTATGTCGGGGGAATGTTTTTGAGCTTCCACTTTGTCTCCGCTTTTTTTTTTTTTTTTGCCATTAATAAAAAACAAAATTCCCCACCGCATGATAGAGGTGTTGACTAGCTGCATGTGAAGGAAATAAAATCTGTATCATATTCTAAAGAAGGATGGCTTACTATTTTGTTAAAACTGACTGAAAACCATTTTTAATGGTAAACTGTTTGGGACACATTTGAGACACATTGTCTTGATTGGTTTAGAACTTTACTTTCATCCTCAATGACATGTTTAAAAAGGTTATTAAATGTGCTTCTTATAAATACTTACTCATGGCTTCAGTCAATCAAATGGTTTGGGGGGGAAAAAATCCAAAATTTATAATTAGTTTCTTCCAATACCAGCATAATCAATTTAAAAGTAAACTTCCACATCAATCTCTAAAATGATATGTACACAGGACATTAATTAAAAACATCTACATACTACTTGTACTCTCTTTTTGTCTCACTGCCTTCCTGCATCTCTGTCTGTCTCCTTAAGACCATTTTTCTTTGCAATAACTGTATGAGAGTTAGAGTTGGCTTATAATACAACAAGAGTAGATTAGATTCATGTTAGTGTGTTTTTCTTCATTGGAAACCCCTTTAAAGTCTGCCCCATTTCACCTGATCCGTGCTGTCCAAATGACCAATCCGTGTCCTGTTTATTTCATCTTGTGCTCTATACTCGTTGAGTTTGTATAGATGATTGCTCTGTTCATTTAGTCTTTGCAAAACTGTTTTGCTGAACCTGTTAAATGGTCAAAAATGCTTTCACATGCTTTTTGCCTCAGAACCATCAACGTGAAGTCTAGGCGGTTACCATGGGAACACGAGGTGACACAAGCTCAGACGTCACCAGTTTCACAGCCTGGCGGTTTGCACATGATGCGGTGTGCAAGGTGCTCATGACAGTGTTAATTGGGGGGGAGAAGTCTTTTTTAAAACGTGGGGGAATTAAAGGGAAAGAGCATAGAAAGTTTGTACTCACATAAGAGACTAAGATTGCATCCAGTATTAAATTAAAGAGAAGTACATGATGAACAGACCAACAAAGGGAACAGCTAAAGTTGCAACTGCATCTGTTGTTGAAAACCACCTGGCTTTTGTAACTGCACAGCACTGACCTTTGCTTGGGGTATGATAAACTGTTATGCTGTTTCAGAAGGCATAAAGCCTTTCAAGAGAGGTGAATTGCATAACAAAATAAGCTTACTAGGTTCTAGAGAAATGGATTTAGTACGTGGCCTTTAAGTGCACAGCATGTCTGGCACCTCAAAAGATGTGTTTGCAATAACATGCACCCTGAGCTGCTGCACACCCTAGATTTTGGTGGGGAAGTATGACATTAATTACAAAATAGTAGCCTCAATTATTTATTTTTTTTACATTTTTTTTTATATAGAAACCCTTAATAGGCAGTTAAGAGTCATCCAGCATACAATCGAGCAGCTCATTTTGAGTGGATTTAGATGTAATTCTTTCAGCTGTGTTCGATAAAGCAGGTGTGTTTCCCGTCTCTAGCGAGGCACGCACAGAAGAGCTAACATCATTACCCAGGGTTGCTAGGTTTCAACAAAAATTTCCAGCCCAAACCACACAAAACATGAACCTAGTCCCAAAAATCAGGCATTAAGAAAAGACAGACACATTTTTCTTCTTTTTTTCAGCCTTTGTGTAGGAAACAAGGTCACCGTGGTGCACACGCATTTCTCATGTGTGGACATTATTCTTGCCTGAAATCAGAAATGATTCTGTACATCATAGACACATTGTCTGCACTTATAGTTTCCCTTTGTTTGCAGAAACGTATTAGATTTAATTGCGAAACAAGATCTTTGTGGCTGTAGAGCATTATAATATATCCTCAGCCGAGCACGGGGCAGCGTGGTTCGTGTCCCAATGGGTCTCTATTAGCACTTGTATTTCTCATTTTTTACCCTATGGATGAGCCCCCATTGGCGGTGCATGATCCAGGGAGAAGTGTTACATCTTTTTTATATAGCATATATAATATAGTAAGGGAGGGTGATATGGTAAATATAGGGTGGGTGATATTTTTGCTAGCAAAGCACATTATGCCACATTATGAAAACTGTAAGTTACAACAAATCAAGGTGTTTAACCAGAAAAAGCCTAAAATGTAACAATGTAGTTATAAAAGCATTGACGCTACCTGTAACGCTCAAAAAAGTGTCCCATGATGTCATACAGCAATAACATGATATCAATATGACATATTGACACTTCTACCTACATGGTCACATGAGGTCATTGAGTTATACCCTCTGCTCAACTCGTGCTAAGTGTTGCTAAATGACACGCCACTCACTTCAAGAAACAAACATAACGGCCCATTTTCAGAGTCCATATAAACACAAGGGAGGAGCCATGGCCAAAGCAGCATCTGATTCAGGCCCTTAAGTGTTCTGTGTGATGTGTATTGAAAGACCAAACATACACTGTTGGAGGTTGTTTATAGGTGGTAATGGGTGGCTGCTTCAGGATGTTGGCTTACGTGCAACTCTGCGATGACTCACAGTTTCTCGTATATTGTGACATGTTAAAGGAGAAGATTCATGTGTTTACTTCATCTAAGAATAACCAGATTGTTTTACTTTTTGAAGTAATGTGTTGACGAATCTTTGGCTGTTAACACCATGGTTAAACTGCAGATGACGTCGTTATTTGCTTCATTTGTCTTGAAGTAACGAGGGAATGGGCCACAGTGAACTTCTTGTCAGTCAATTGTCCAAATACCTTTGAGCTCCTGAAAATGGAGGTACATTGTTGAAAATGGCTGTAATTCCTAAATGGTAAATGCCATATTTTTGTGGAGGCTCTTAAAATAAAGCTGAAAGTCTNATTGTGGTGGTGTATAAAGGCAAAATCACAAAAACTCTGTCATTGTCCAAATACTTCCGGACCTGACTGTATATAATACACACACACACACACACACACACACGCACACACATATATATATAGATAGATAGATATAGATATAGATATACACACACACACACAAACACCATATGTACATACTGGGAACTGTGGTAATGTTCTTTCCACAATGGACAACTTGTATGATGAACATAAGAAGCAAATGATAACAAGCTACTTCATGCTAGACGGCTTCTAATCAATTCCCGAACTCTTACATCGAGATCAAGATTGCACTGAGCTTCTTTCCTACACTGCTACACAAGCCAGTCCTGACACCACTCACTCCTGAGTACTTGCTCTTCGGGGGCTTTCATATTTTTTGATGCAGTGCATTAGAGGGAAAAAAAGAACAAAAAAAAAAAGCAGACTTATTTGGAGAGCAAATGTTCTCTTGAAGGTAATAAGACATGCACAGTAGGGGAGGCAGGTTTCATTATTTCATGACATTATGAAATAATCAGTGTAACTCTTCATTGCTGGAACATTGAGGAACATTTACACATGAGAGTGTGGCCTCAGGAATAATGGAGCAAAGAACAGTACTGTAAATAAAACAGACAGACAGACAGACAGACAGACAGATAGATAGATAGATAGATAGGCTAAAACAATACATTACTGAACATATGATGATGCTAATGCCACTGTAATGCATTATAATTGTAATGTATTTCACACGTTATGATCGTTCTGTGCAGAATTTCCTCAACTGTGCAGTAGTTATTTTTAATCACTGCATCTGGCATGTGAGACAATACGATTTCCTGTGCTTAACAACATGACATGAGAAGTCGAGTGCGAAACCATAACCCTGTTTTTAATGCAGACAGTTTCCCCTTCAAGGTGCTTCATTTTGATCACCAGAGGAAGAGCGGATAAAAGAGCTTAGCTGGATGTTATACAAACACAAGGGTGTGGTGGCCTTGGTACACCTTGACCTCGGGGAGGACGAGTGTAAAGGAATTGCACGTTGACATTAATAAGCTCCGGATGGAAAGTATGAGGGAGGCATGTGAAGAGAAGAGTATGGTTCATTGGTAGCACGGGTGGATCAGAGGGAGCGTGTTGTGAGACGGGAATGCTTGACGTCACTCACATTGGCCTCCAGCTCCTTGATTATTTACAGCTGACAGTCCCCCTCCTCCACTTCTCAGCATGTCCCCTTCTAGTCTCCTTGCAAACATTCATTCCATGAAGCACAGAGGCGCTGGGGTTGAAGAGAGCAAATCATAATATCCCAGTATTAAACCGTTTAACGTGATTTGGAGAATGTGCTTTGATATGGTCAGTAGAATTATGAATCACATATAGTGATAAGAGTTCGTTTTTGTGACGAAGGTTATGTCTAGTGCTTCAGGAAATTGAGCAAAAATTAATGCTTGAAATGAGTAATAGTTTGAGCTTCAATATAAGGGGATGCTGTATAATTTGATGTTGAACTAAAAGATCCCTTAAGCAGTGCACTGTTTTTTTTTTCTTTCTGTAAATCATTGGTTTCATAATTATTGGCCCTCAACAATTCACATTTGGTGACGCCGCTCCTGGAGAGAATAACAGTACTGATCCTCATACATTAATATTATTCAATAACATTCTAACAGTATAGGAGATTGTTTTTAAAGGATTTTTTGTCCACTCCCGAATGCAGAACATTTCAAGCTCCTTTGTATTGTTAGGTTTGTGTATGCCTCTTCAAGTCAGACGCCAGGTTTTCAGTAGGATTCGAATCTGTATGCAAAATGCTTAGCGCACATTTGGATTGTGTGTCCTACCACCATTTGTTGATTTGGATGCACGGTATGCTTGAGGTCATTATCTTGTTAAAAGATCACTGATAATAACCTCCTGGTAAAGGCAACCAGGTTTTTGGACTATAAATATTCTTGTACTTATAATTCATAATGCACTTTTTCCTCTGCCAAAGCCTCTGAGCTACAAAACCATCTTTTAACCCCAGACCATCTTTTGTTTTTGGGCTTATCTGATGACAATAACATGACTCCAACTGCGGAAGATGAATTTCAGCCACTGTATTTTGTGAGTTCCTCCCAGGAACAGCTGGATTTCTGGAGATTAGGAGCAATTTAGAAAGTGGAATTTCATCAAGAATGATCATGTAAATGGAAGCGGTATTAATCTCATGGCTGCCAATGCCAAGTTTGTACACATTCAAAGAGAATTCAGGGTTGCATCCCAAACCACACAATCACAACCACAAAAGAATAGTAATAGACACTAATGGTGTATTTACACAAGTATTTACTGAACTTTCCTCAGTATTAATAAGACATTATGAGAAAAACCAATAGTGGACTGGCGTCCCATACAGGATGTACAGAATATCTGTTGAAACAAATAAAGTCAATATTCAGTTGACTTAATAATAAATCATAAATTTCATGTTCAGAATATTTTAATAAACCTTATAATATTATTATCACAATGTCTGGTTTACTGTGCATCAGTGCAGTTCATTTTAAGACCACAACTGTACACAGAGAATGGCATTATGCATCACTGAATGGCGTTTTTAGTATATCTGAAGTATATTATGTTATATTTTAGAATATCTGATTTCCTAAGTGTATGAGAAGAATATTAGTTGTGATATTAAAGAAAGAAAGAAAGTGTTAATTTATAGTACAGTAGTTAAACACTAAGAAAAGTTTAAAAAGGACTCTTCTTACACATAACTGTATAAGGGTTTTGATCATTCCCACTGTTAGATAAGTCGCATTGTTTATTTTAAAAAGTTTCAATTTTTATTACACTTCCTATATTCCTGTCCCCTCCATGTCCATCTTGCACAAGCACATTTCCCTTTTCCTGCCTAGGCTCATAAATATCCATACGCAGATTTTACAGTGGTTTAAATGATTAGTCGGAGAGATCTAAAACTATATTTGGACTAGTAAGAATTCATATTTTTGATGTCTGAAATTATGTTTTGGCTCTCTAGAACTTTGTTTAAGAAGTTTATTTTAAAGCATTTATGACTAATTATATTATAATTGTTAAATATCTTAAAGGAAATTGACAATATGTAAAACAACAACAAAAAAAATTACATGTCAAAAGGTAATAAAAGATATCTATATTTAACAAATGTTTGTAAATAGTTGTAAATGCATTTAGTTGATTTTGACTTTTAGATACATTATGGCCAAAGGTTTGAGGACAGCTGACCATCACAAACATATGTGGTTTTTCCCCAAACGTGGGTTGCCACAAAGTTGGAAGAATACAATCGTATAGAATGTCTGTATGCTGTAGTATTAAAATTTCCCCTCACTGGAGCTAAGAGGCCCAAACATGACGATGCTCCTGTGCACAAAGTGAGCTCCATGAAGACATGGTTTGCCAAGGTTGGAGTGGAAGAACTCGAGTGGCCTTCACAGAGCCCTGACCTCAACCCCACTATACACCTTTGGGATGAACTGGAACGTTGACTGCGCCCCAGGCCTCCTCACCAACATCAGCGCCTGACCTCACTAATGCTCTTGTGGCTGAATGAGCACAAATTCCCACAGCCACGCTCCATAATCTAGTGGAAAGCCTTCCCAGAAGAGTGGAGCTTATTATAATAGTAAAGGGAGGACTAAGTCTGGAATGGAGTGCTCAATAAGATTTATTTTTTTAAGCTCAGTTACCTGAACATCTGTTTTATGGGCTTAGAACAAAGTTGCTGGTTTTTTTCCTCTTTTCTTTGTTGTTGTGCCTAGCTATTTTGCTACCTAGTTATAATGTAAATATCAGCAATTAATGAACTGCTTTCATGAAGAAATAAGTATACCTGGTCAGGTAAGGAAAAAATATTCTTAACTCAATTTTTATTTTTTAGTTTAAAAAATATTACAATTATAAATGAATAATTTCTCTATGCAGCGAAACCATATTTCGAGAAAATTAAACCGCCCCAAAGAAAGGGTCTGGTGACGTCTCGTCTAAACTTCAACGCGTACGCCAGTAGAAGCGGAACCAAGCCTAAAATCCAAAATGGCCGGAGCTGAAGGAGACGATTCTCTGTATCCTATTGCAGTTTTAATCGACGAATTAAGGAACGAAGATGTCCAGGTATAAGAGAAACAGATATATAACATTGTATAGTAACACTTATGAAGAAATTCAGCTTTTAAAATTGTTGTTTAATATAGAGCAACAGCCACTAATGTTAGCTAGCTAACGCTAATAGGGCTAGTTAGTTAGCGTTGAAAAGCCCGGCGTCTGTGTGTTGGTTTAGCTTAAATATTATAAAAAGCGCCTTGGCTATAAACTGTGGTTATGTCGTCTGGGCAACGCGTAGAATAATTAGCAATAAAAAAGCTCTAAACGACACAAAAGCGCAAAATACAGTTCATGTTTAACCGTTCAGCTAGCTAGCTGTTATTATGTTTCCGTGTGAGCGCTATGCTAAGCTGCTAGCCGGTCACTCAGCTGGGATAAGTAACATATTAAGTAAGATGTAGCTAATCTTTGACACAGTTAATATGACCTGCTTTAAATCTAACATTACACTGATATCTGATTCAGGTTATTCTGGATTAAAACGCATTTCATCGCTTACATTCCCACAAATCCAGGCCCTTCCCGAGCCAGTCTTAGCATCAGGGGCGGGATTTATCTAAATCCACAGTACAGTTATGGGAACGATGTGAGATTTCAGTGAGGAGACTCTAATCTTTTAAACTTCCTTCAAATCATTCTCATGGAGAAGGATTACAAAATATGATCACCACCAATAAGTATCGTCAATCCTGAAGACCACAAGGAATATAGATGTTTTAATTCATTCATTTTTTGTTAAGAGCTTTAGTCCTGGCCCTTGTCAGGGTCTTGGTGGATCCACAGGAATCCCAGGAACACGGATCACCCTCTCTCTCTCACTCTCTCACTCACACTCTCTCTCTCTCTCACTCACACTCTCTCTCTCTCTCACTCACACTCTCTCTCTCTCACTCACACACTCTCTCTCTCACACTCACACACACACTCTCTCTCTCTCTCACACTCACTCTCTCTCTCTCACACTCACTCTCTCTCTCACACACACTCTCTCTCTCACACTCTCTTTCTCTCTCTCTCTCTCTCTCACACTCTCTTTCTCTCTCTCTCTCACACTCTCTCCCTCTCACTCACTCACACTCTCTCTCACTCACTCTCTCTCTCTCTCTCTCTCTCTCTCTCTCTCTCTCACACACTCTCTCTCTCTCTCTCTCTCTCTCTCTCTCATATCTAGGGCACAGGTGAAGTATTTAAACTCAGGAAGGTCTGTTCGTTAGCTGATTAGTTAAATAAGGTGTGAAGCAGAGAAAGCACATAAATGTGAAACCCAGGGTTGGGAACCTGTGTCCTATGCTGCGTTCACAATATCTGGGAGCTTCGCTGCATTCACACAGACTCAGTCATGTGAAATCAGAAATAAAATAAATACCCAAACAGTGTCCCATCGCTGTCTTCAAAAACCGGAATTAAAGAGTTGTTTATTTAGTAAGTGGATGTGATAATTTGCTGTTAATAGCACTGGAAATTACATAAAATCTGATAAAAGAAAAAAAAAACTTGTAGAAAGCGAATTTGAAGTAGCAGAGTGTCATGCAGTATTCAGTGATTTTAAATAGGAACATAAACAGAAACCCGGATTAAAAACCTTAAGTCTCGCTGTAATTTCTTGTTCTTACATTTCACCGTGGGTGCCGCCATGTCGCAGTGACATCACACATTCGCAGCTCGGGGGAGGCTGAGCTCTTGAAAAACTCTGATATTCCAAGTAGGAATTACGAATCGGAGAACTGTTCAACCGGATCTTACCTGCAGGGAAGCTGAAGTTCCCACTTGGTCCTGAGCGCAGCACTAGGGGCAGTTTAGCGTGGCCAGGTGGGAGAAACACACTGTCGCACTGACGGTCACCTGAGTTCAGGATCGAAGCGGGGATCCTGGAGCTTTAACGTGAAAACGCTACCTTCTGCACCACTGTGCCACTCTAGCTGCGAAATGCTTAAGCTAATTGCGGTCTTAATACTGAGAGGAGAGAGAGAGACAGACAGACAGACTGAGAGAGAGAGAGACAGAGAGAGAGAGACTGACTACTAAGGTTTGATATGCAGGAAGGCACAGTAGCACTTTTTTTATTTTTCACTACTGATGTTAGGGCTCATATTGCTCCAGGATTCACCTACACTTGGTAATCAAGACAAGCTTCAGGTGCCACGTTTGGTGAAGACAGATTTCAAATCTATTGTCCTGTTTCACTGTGCATGATGTGTGGTGTGACTGAACATCACAAGCATTTATAGCATAAAAAGTCATTAGATCAGAAGCTATCGAATCTGACACTGCTGCAGTGCACAGGTTTTCCCCGTCACTGAGTCCCCCTTCTCCTGCACGTTTCAGCGTTGTCCCTGCGCTAACACGCCCACTTCACGCTTGCTCTTTAGTTGATTCGGAAGCAGGAAACTCCAGAACCAGAGGCGAGAACCTGTGCAGTCGTGTTTCAGGCCTGATATGGGTTTTAGAAAAGGGGAGGGAATCTGGGAGAAAAGTGTTTTTTTGTGTGTGTGTAGCTGTACCATTTCATGGGATCCAGGTAAAGAGCTCTCTCTCACCGAGGCTTGACCGTGCAGTTTGAGCTGCGTTTTCCAGAAATAATCATATCTGTGGAGAGTAAAAAGGCATTTTGGGGTTAATTATCTTATTGCATGTCATAGATAATTATTTTCTTTTAATATGAACCTACAGAGAATTGGAGAAAAGGATAGACTGTATATCCCATGTCTAGTTTTGTATGGAGTCTGATCATTTAAATTCTTAAATTTTTTTTTATATCTGCAGTTGCGCTTGAACAGCATCAAAAAGCTTTCGACTATCGCCTTGGCCCTGGGTGTTGAGAGGACACGCACAGAGCTCCTACCCTTCCTTACTGGTATGTGTTTTTTCTTCCTTTCTCTTCCCTTTTCCTCCCCTCTGTGCTCTGCGATGTTTGGTCTTCATTACTTTATAATGCATGTAACTCAGGCTGGAGTAATAAATGCTTTAGGAGATTTGGCTAGCTCGGTAGCGCTCAGTGCCTGACATGCTAAAGCATCCTCCCGTGTTTTCATTGTTTTCCTGCAGACACTATTTACGATGAGGACGAGGTGCTTCTTGCCCTGGCTGAGCAGCTGGGGAACTTCACCATGCTGGTTGGAGGGCCAGAGTATGTGCACTGCCTGCTGGTAAGACTTTAACCAGTGACACTGAAATATAAAAATGTTAATATGAAGCAAAATTAAATAAACAGGATTTAAAATTATTCTGTTTAATGGTCTGTCAGTTATCTAATAAGCTGCTAAATTTTTAAATTTTTTTTTAATGATTCAATTAAAATTAGTATAGCCTCCTGTCAGTCAGTAAGCCTCCTTAATTGAGGACACCGCTTGCTTTCCCCCAGCCACCTCTGGAGAGCCTGGCCACTGTGGAGGAGACGGTGGTTCGAGACAAAGCTGTGGAGTCACTGCGCAAGATCTCTCAGGAGCACTCTCCTGTAGACCTAGAGGTGCACTTCGAGCCCCTGGTGAAAAGACTGGCCAGCGGCGACTGGTTCACATCACGCACCTCCGCCTGTGGCCTGTTCAGCGTCTGCTACCCCCGTGTCTCCAGCTCTGTCAAGGCCGAGATCCGCCAGTGAGCACCACCCGAGTTTAGCCATTGCATTTATGCGTAATGAAATCATGTCTTTTATAGCAGGACGTTTGATGTTGCGGTATAAACAGAAGGTGTGCTGAGGTACTGATGTCATTTCCGTAGGTACTTCCGTACCCTTTGCTCGGATGATACGCCCATGGTGAGGCGTGCTGCTGCTTCCAAACTGGGAGAGTTTGCCAAGGTGCTGGAGCTGGACTATGTGAAGAGTGACATCATCCCACTTTTTACGGCTCTGGCTTCCGATGAGCAGGTAAACACGCATGCTTACACACTTAAGTAGAATGAGCAGTTAGGCAAAAATATCACATTACAGTATTTTGAATCAATACACAGGTTTCATTATGCGCAGTGTATATACACTATATTACCAAAAGTATTCGCTCACCCATCCAAATGATCAGAATCAGGTGTCCTAATCACTTGGCCTG
>CM074958.1:7512494-7527408 GCA_037577455.1 Pangasius macronema
TGCTGGATTAACTGACAATAAGCTCGTTGTGGTGATTAACTGAACAGTCTAAACAGTAGATGCAGTACTTTTTTTTTTGCGATGTGTTTTTGGTCACAGTTAGTCTGAAGGCTCATCTAAACAGATTCCAGTTTAGCTCGTCATCAAACCCGATAAGCGGTCAGCTCTAGCCCCTGTGCTGCTTGGTGAAACATGACCAGCAGGCTAGACTTCCTCGTTTCAACTCCTGATTGTTTTTCCCTCTTCAACACAGCGCTAATTTATTTTCAGTTATTTTCCCTCCTGCGTCCAATCCTTCTCTTACACGTTTTCCAAGTAATGTTGTGATTTTGCAGTGAAAGGTTGTCGAGTGTTATGTCAGGATGTGCTCTTCAGCTAGGAGGTAATCATCACGTCTCTGATTAGAACCACTTGAGAACGAATTGGCCAATTTGTTTTCTCCTCATCTCTCTCCTCATGCTTGTCCAACAGGAGCTGGTGTCAGACACAAATCAGCATGTGAAGTCTGCCCTGGCCTCTGTCATCATGGGCCTCTCCACTATCCTGGGCAAGGACAACACCGTGGAGCATCTGCTCCCCCTTTTCCTGGCCCAGCTGAAGGACGAGGTAGTACACTGGGCCCTCTGCCCACACACACTCTCTCTCTCTCTCTCCGTCTCCATCTTCCGCACGCATTACGAGCACACGCACACGCTCTGTCTCCTCCCTCCCGTAAGCCCCTTTATATTAATGTAAGTAATGTAACAGTCATTAAAATGAAGTTCGTGCGATGAAATTACAAGACAATCGTTGTGAAACAGACACCGGGAGACTCAGTGCACGTGTAGAAGTCGTCCGTTTGGAGGTTTTAATGACTATCCTCATCCCTACTGCTCCTGATTGATGGAACCTCAATTAGCTCTTGGCTCCTGAATTAGTTTAGAGAATCGCTTTACACTCTGAGGAGCATCACGGGCAAAGAATTTGTTGCGCCTAAGAAATCGACACCGAATGAAATGTAATTTTCCGTCCATTTGTAACCGCATTGAACTTTGACCCTGTTGTGAAGCTGGTTGATTGCCAAAATCAAAACATTTAGATGAGGTCCTTTCCAAAAGCCTGCCTCCTGTGTTTGTGTTTTCCTCTGTTTTATTGGCTTACTCTTGAATGTCAAACATTTGCTCTGAAAATGTTTAGACCCCGAGTCCACAAATTCTGTCCTGCGGCATGTTTCCATTGGCTGCTCACGTCCAACCTCGTGTTTGGCAAACTGAAGTGATGTCTGGGTTTGAGTCACTCATCACAATATCACGTTTGGTAGCAAGTCATCCGAGGTCTGGCAAATATACGCAAAGAGCTGCAACAAAATCTGGAGCCGAGTCCTCGAGCAGCCTTTTAAGGAAATATTAAAGCCTTTTTGGTTTTGTTTAGCAGACTACACGCACATTTCTGTCACTTTGGATAAAAAGAGGAATGTTTTAAAGCTCCCTCATGTAAGAAGTATGTTTAGTTGTATTCTATAATATACAAGCCATATTTCATGATTAAACCATGTGGCTTGCTGCCAGATCCATATGTTCTGATGTTTATATTTAGCCTAAATAGAGGACTAAATAGAGAAATGTTATGAGCCGTGAGGTGTTATAATGTCCGTCTTGCATACAGGATTTTTGTTTGTCAGGATACCATGCTTTTTTTTAAATCAGATGATGTAAAAAAAATTCTTGCGTGCATGCCTACAGTGTCCCGAAGTGCGTCTGAATATCATCTCCAACCTGGACTGCGTGAACGAGGTGATAGGCATTCGCCAGCTTTCTCAGTCTCTGCTGCCCGCTATTGTGGAACTGGCAGAAGATGCCAAATGGAGGGTGCGTCTGGCCATCATTGAGTACATGCCACTGCTGGCCGGCCAGCTGGTGAGTTCACCCCACCTTACACTCCTGTGCTGCAGAGTACATTCGAACACGAACCACATTTGCTTCAAGCATGTTAGTCCAGCGTTTTATTTCCGCTTTACTTCTAGCTGTCTGGCCTTTTCTCACTACAGTATTTGCTTCCTGTTTGGAGCAACTGATTTGGTTCCTTAGCCTTAAACTCTGTTCCTTTTAAGTGCTACTCAAGCGGTAGTTTATGTTCGGTTCATGATCTACGTCGCTGATGGGACAGACGCAGACTTTCCTGAGAACGATTACATTTTCAGCCTGTACTTCTTCAAAAAAATCTTTTAATCATGGCGGTAGAAGGTGTGCTTTGTTACACAGAAGCAGCGTATCTTTAACTTTGATGTCTGTAGCATATTTGGTGTTTCTTCTTCTGTGTTTTACTTTTCTCTTTTTTTGAAATTTGGAATGATTAGAATGAGTTGTATAACCTTTTTTTTGGTTTTTAAATCCCCATATTGCTATAGGGAGTGGAGTTCTTTGATGAGAAGCTGAATTCTCTGTGCATGGCATGGCTGGTAGACCACGGTAAGTTCTCACAAGGTGAAGGTGCAATGTATAAGTACAAGAAACTTTTACTGTGTGGAATTTAAAAAAAAAATTGTCAGTGGGTCAGTGTGTGTGTTAAATATTTGGTGCTGACTGGAAGTTCTTGCTCCTAATCACTCACTAATCACTTCCTGCCCAAGATGCCACTTGTGATCAATGACACAGTTTATAAGTGAAGATGGCAGCTGCATTTCTGGACAGGCTTATGCTTTACTGTTTGGGGCTAGATTTCCATTGAAAAACAAATAAATAACTAATAAAATTGTAGACAAATTAAAGTGCATTTCTCTTGTAGTCAGTTCCAGTAGTGCAGAACTTGTGCCTCTGCTTACTCTTATATTTTTTGAAGGAGTGTATTGAATCCATAGCCCCATAGCAGACCCGTTTCTCTCACGCTAGCACACTTGGCGCATTACTGATTGGATTACCAAAGAGAGCTGCTGTTTCTTCTGCCTGGATCCTCCCTTTTCCCCACTCCTGCCAAAGAGAGGAGAAAGAGGGAGACGTGCTTCTCGGCAGCTCTCACTCTCGGCGAGGCCGATAAGAATCCTGCAGCACCCAGGAAATGACCGAGAGCTCTGCCTTTTTCCCTCCGTCTCTTTCCATTGCCCTCTTGCTCTTTTGTTAATTTTCTCATCCTGTTTTTTTTTTTTTTTTTCCCTCTTCGTCGTCGTCGTTGTTGTTGTTATTTCTCTTGTCTTGTTTCCCTTTTCTCTCTGACACTGCCCCATACCCCTTTCCCTAACTGCTTTCCTGGTTGCTGTGTGGTCGGCCCACAGGAAAAGCCTCTGCTCAGTATGTAGGTCAGCTCGCTGGCCCGGCTTGGCTTCTCTGCTTCTGTAGCTTTGAAGAGCCGCATTGGCTCCATCGCAAGCGTTTTCACACTGTAGATGTGAATCCAGGTCAGATTTGGATCGGACCTCGATTTCATACACTTGCCCCCATCCCCCCCACAGCCCCCACCCCCCACACACACGCACTTAAATTATTTCTGGTCAGAATTGCTTATGACTCGCCAAACACGGAGATGAATGCTTTACTGTTTTGTTCAACCTTTTGTTTAAGGTCATGTTAATAGATTGATAATCATACTCTGCTTTATTACTGTACACATCACATTTGTATGTGCCAAACTGAGTGCTCTGGTCAACATTTTGCAGATTTATGTTGCTTGTATCTGTAAAACATCCAGTTTTCTATGGGCAACCACACCACACCACACCTGATGGGTCAGATCACAGGAATGTCCCTGTCTGTCAGTCGCAGCAGGCCAGACCTCTTGCATAAGCACAGCATAGTCAGAGCAGCAGACTGGGCCACAGTTTTCTGCTTCTTCTATATAACAGCTGAAGGCACACCACCTCACATGTATGTGTGTGTCTCTCTGTTTTCAGTTTACGCAATCCGGGAGGCGGCCACCTGTAACCTGATGAAGCTGGTGGAGAAGTTTGGAGCAGAGTGGGCTCAGAACACCATTGTGCCAAAAGTGCTCGGCATGGCTAATGACCCCAACTACCTGCACAGGATGACCACTCTCTTCTGCATCAATGTGAGAGAATGTGTTATCAGGAACAGTGCTTAGGAAGAAGGCTTTCATTATAAAGTCCCGTCTCCTTAAGTTTCGGTAGTAAGGTTTAATCATGTCACGATGCTTGTTTTCCTATTTTCACAAAATGTTCTAAACACAACAGTATACACTATGTGGCCAGAAGTTTGTGGACATTTGATCATCACGCCCATATGAGCTTGTTGAGCATTCCATTCTATATTTAGTCCCCCTTTACTGTTATAATAACCTCCAGTCTTCTGGGAAAACTTTCCACCAGATTCTGGAGTGTGTCTGGGGATTTTTGCTCATTCAGCCACAAGAGTGTTGGTGAGCTCAGGCACTGATGTTGGTGCTCAGTGGGTTGAGGTCAGGGCTCTGTGCAGGCCACTCAGGCTCTTCCACTCCAACCTTGACAAACCATGGCTTCATGCTGGAGCAGGTTTGGGGATAGGCTACTTAGTTCCAGTGGGGAACTCGATGGAAGAATCTTAACACTGTAGCATACAAAGACATCCAGGACAATTGTGTGCTTCTGACTTTGTGGCAACAGTTTGAGGAAGGCCTGCATGTGGAGGTGGTGGTCAGGTGTCTACAAACCTTTGGCCATATAGGGTACATCCTGGCTCTTTTTTTTTTTTTCTGGAAACATACTTCAAGAATCAACACTGAGAGGCAAATCAATTTCGTGTGTGTGTGTGTGTGTGTGTGTGTGTGTGTGTGTGTGTGTGTGTGTGTGTGTGTGTGTGTGTGTGTGTGTGTTAGGCCCTTTCTGAGGCATGTGGGCAGGAGATCACAACCAAGCACATGCTGCCAGTTGTCTTAAAGATGTCCAACGACCAGGTTGCCAACGTGCGCTTCAACGTAGCCAAATGCCTACAGAAAATCGGACCAGTTGTAGACAGCAAGTAAGTTGATTGAAAATCCACCTTCCGCTTTACTTTCCTTCGAAAGAAGTCGCACTCACCACTGCGTGTTTCTCAGCTCCCTGCAGACGGAGGTGAAGCCAGTTTTAGAGAAGCTCGCCACAGACCAAGATATAGACGTCAAGTACTTTGCTCAGGAAGCTATAAGTGGTATGTTTCTTGAACTACTCTCCTTGACTACTTATAACTTTTTTTTTCCCCTTCTTTCATCCATCTCACCTCTTTCTGCTTCTCTCCCCAGTTCTTGCCTTGGCCTGAACATCTCTCCTTGGGTTTACCAGAACAACCACGACAAAGCAAGACTTATTACATTCTATTTATTGGTGATTTTGATTGGTTGTGTCTTAACGTCTGTGTAGTTCCTATTTACTCCTCAATGATATTGAACGGTCAAAGGGTGCACCGATGCTCGTGCTGTAGATCTCTGCTTCAACCACAGTGACACTGGAGTTAGGTAATGCATGATGGGTAGCGTGTTCTCCTGGATTCCAGCTGCACCACATGTTCGTGTTCTCCTCGCTTTCACTCACAAAATGCCAGTGAGCTGAGATAGGTGTGTCCGAAGCGAGGAAAACTCGAACATGTGCAGGATTTAAGAACCAGGATTAGATAACAATTATCAAAGCATTTAGCACAGGAATACAGTTCATGTGTTTTTTTTTGTTTTTTTTTCCAGTAACATAGTCTACAATTAGATTTTGGAAAATGAATGAACAACTCATTGACCATTTTAGTCATTTTGTACTACTGGTCTTGCATGTGCTTCAGTAAATCAGTTCTCTGTACGTAAAATCCTCCCAGCTACCTCTGTCTTCTTTAAAGAGCCGTTTCTTAGCTAAAGTCCAGAACACATCCCCTTTGAAGCCCTGCTTTCACAGACTGGAGCTCGTACCCGTGCAGTCGATGATGTGAAATGCCAGTCTGCTTGTTTTGGTAGAGCTCTCAGCACGTGGTGCTCCACTATCCAACATGGGACCATCGCATTGTGTCATTTCTCCTGCGACAGATTTCCTCCTCGCATTAGTTTTACTGGATTAGTTTTCATTTGGTTTGGTTTTGTTTTGTTTTGTGCCCCTTTCTCCAGCCATCTGGGTCTTATGTGCCAGAGATGCCTAGGAATGCACCTAGATTTTTAAACAGTTTGTATGTTTAGGTTTAATCAAGAATTATTATTATTTTTTCCTTCAGTGGGAATGTGTGACTGTTCGGTTTCAATGTAAAGAGAAATGCAGCTCCTGTATAGCAGTGGGTCGACCGTAAAGCTTCTTGCTCTCCTGGGTCTGGATGCGTTAAGATGATCGAGTACTGATGATGATCACCAGAATGTGAAAGGAAAATACTGTTCAACGTCAGTACTCTTATTAAAGAACGGGTCCTGAACATACTTTATACACAACCTCTGGAAGGCTGTTAAGTTCTTTTAAAGGGGACAGTGGGAAAGGATGTATTATTTTACCAGTGTAAACGGCCATAGCATCAGATCCTGAGTAAAGCGTTTGTTCATGTTCAGTATCATGAGTACCCCTTTTTAAACTATTTACTGTACTTTTGGAACCAAATAAAATCAATAAACATGGATCCTGCCCTTCAAATCATTTGGAGTGTACTCACATTGCATGTGTACCCACATTTAAAGGATCCCTTGGCAACCTTTTGCGTCACCGATTTGATATTCTATATACGTGTTAAAAATTGATGGTTAGTCAAGTGTTTGATGTCCAGATACTGTTACAGCGGATGATCTTATCATCTGCATGTGCTCACACATTTCCGTCACTGAATTTGGCAGGTTGTATTCAACACATTATCTAAACCGATCAGATTTCTGCCTTCAGCAGCTCCTCTCTTCAGGGATGCTTCTTACACTATTTCAGTTACGAGGGATTGTATAGAATGAAATGTGCACTGGTGAGAAGTCTTAGTGCATGTAGTGTAGAAAGTGTGCGTGTGCGAGCATGTTTGAGCGACTCAGCATGTAAAAGCCCAGCTCACATCAGCAATCTGGCCTTCTACTTCCTGTCAGCATGGGATGGGCCACCATGGCCGATTGTTTTCAGATGTTTGTCTGCTTCAGCATTACACAACGATGAGCCGTGCTCAGAGTGATTCAGAGACACAAATCAAGATCCGTTTGCTACTTGTCTGCAGGTTTCAGTCTCCTGCCTTTATGTACCATTATATATAGGGCAAATCATCTTTTATACCACAAGCTATTATACACCTGAGTAAAACTACCCAAAGAAGTACGTACGTAGCATTTTCTTTCCCCTTGCAGTGCACTGGTCAGTGTTTCTAATCAGAACTTACCTTGCTGTCTTCATGCATTATTGTCCCATGGACTGTGATGAAGTCAACGCTTTGTGTGATTTTATAGCGTTAATCCTTGCACCGAAAGCAAGAATTTTATTCATTTTTCTTTTATTTAAACTTAAATTAATAAATGCAAGCCATTAAGAACAAATTGTTATTTACACTGGTGGCCTGGCAAGCAGCAAAGCCCCCTGAAGAGAAGTAAAGTGCAATCATTGGCAAATTGCTGTGGTATATGAGCTGACGTTTTATTCCTAACAGTATAAAATATGATGCATAATCAGATGCCTTGGAGTTAAATCCTAGTAAAGATGGATGAACGTCAGTATGTGACTGACTTGACCATAATTTATTGTGCCAGGATTCAGAATGTAAACTCTTACTCTTAGGAATTGTCTTGCTTTGCTGTTCACAGAATGGTAGATGGCAGAACAATTTATTTATTTAAGTTTCTCCCTCCTTCCTGTCGTTAATCTGAAGCGATAAGGACAGCTCTCTCTACCCATTCCACTGCTTCCCCCTTTCCAAAGCATACGTGTTTTCTAACATTCGCATGCTATCTCCCGTCTATTCCAGGACTACTGTAATTTTTAGTTTCCTCTGTGAAAATGTTGCTCATCACGGTGATGTCATGTCCTTTCCCTTATGCTTCTTTGACATTAAGGTTAGATTTTTATTTGGCCTAATCTCTTGCCAGTTCTTTGTGCAGTGGCGATGATATATGGCACGATCCATCTGACAGGCTTCTCACTTGTCTTGGTAGAGCGTGCCAGTTAGTTTGGTTACTTGCTGGCCTGTTGCCATGGTGAGACAGTTGATGTAAGATTAATTACTGGTGTGGCTGGAGGATGCCGTGTAGAGGTCGTTGAGGGACGGAGAGAGAGAGAGAGCGAGCTTTTTGTAGCACAAGCACTTAAACCAGCTCAGTGGAATTGTGCTTGCATTAAATACTTCGAATAGTGAAATGCTGCTCACAACATTGTGCAATTGGGACGCAATGGGACGTTAAATCAGAAGTGTTAATGAACGGCACCAAATTTCTATAGGGCTCTTTTGGATTCAAGATCATTTACTTGTTTAATTAGAATATACCATTGGGTGCCACTGGAATAGCCAGGAATAGCTAGGACCTGGGGCTTGGATGCAATTATTTGGGCTGCGAGTGATTTGTTCTGGGAACAACTGTTGTAGCTATTGCACCCCCACAGCGCTGAGCACATCAAGCAAGATAAAAGCTCCAGGGAGAGGACGTCACTGTTACCTACAGAACAGTGCATGAGATTTAAAATGAACAGAGTTTCAAAAGAGCTATAGAGTTTCAAACAAAACACTTTTACTGGCATTTACTTCCCAGGTAGCAAACTCTTGTTGGGCAACGTCAAACCTTCTATCAGGCCAACCCTGTTCTGTCCATTGGGTCAACGTTGGGCCACCAGATTTTCAGCCACCTTTAAATCCACTTTGCCAATGCTGGCCCTCTCGTAGATGTTCAGCTGGGTTGAGATCCAGTAACTGTGAAGCCCATAGTATGTTATTTACATCATGTTCATCCTCATCAAATCATTGAGTGAGCCCTATTGCCCTTGCCCAGGGCATTCACTGTCATTCTGATTCCTCATTGGTTAAAAATCAGAATGACAGTGAATTGATTTACAGTGACACTTCTCTTTAAGTGGACTTGAACCATGGCACCTCTGACACTGTAACAGAGCCACCACTTTTTCCTTTAATTCATCACCCCTCTGTATGTTGTTTACCTTGTAACACTTTCAAATCTATCCAGTGGAAAACTAGTCCTATCTCTCAAGAGACAAATTCTACAGTTTACGAACACCTTTGAAGAATTCACAAATAGGTGCTTTTTGATAAATGTTCACTGATGCCCCAACAACTGCCCTTATACTTCATTACGTAAGTTTGAAGTAAACATGTTTACCGTTCTTCTTGATACAGGGTAACGTATCAGAATGATCTCGGGGGTAATTGCACTACAAACGTGGTAAACAGAAAAATCTCATTGTGTTAGCTTGTACAGAAGTGCTAGGTGTCTAAATTATGCTACCCACATACACTGTTTCATCGTTAGTTAGATCTGACAACTCCACCTGCTCCATGTGTGAGATGTTTAAAAGAAAGGCACCTTGAGGTGTCACTAAGCATGTAATAGGGGAAACAAATACTTCTCATCTTCGGTTTGTGAAGTCTGTTTTGAGCCTTCTTGTCTGGAACACGGAGATGCCTGGAGTTGTGACTTTTGCCTCACTGCTTACTGCCTTTATCTCAAGCTGTCAGGGCTTCTGTTGGAGCAGTTAAAGCACTCGGAGGCCTTTGGTTTCATTTCTCAATAAATGTGGCAAAGTTCAGTGTCAAGTGAATGTTTGAGGAACACAGTTTGATGAATGATCTCAGCTGAACTCCTTCAGATGTCGTAATTTGTGATTTTTGTTCTGTTTTAGAACAGGCACAGACTAGATGTGTGAATTAGGACAGGGATCCTGTGGAACAAAAAAAAAGTTGCAGGAGTTTTTCCTTTTACGCTAGCAATCAGATTTGAGGCTCACGGGACAAAAACACATTCGTTACATGGGAGTTTACTGGGTGCTTAGCAACACATTTACTGGATCCATTCATTCATTAACTATGTTAGCTTGGTCAGGGTCACGGTGGTTTAAATACTAGCTTGTTTATAATTTGAGAATTAGAACCAACTAAATGTTAGAAATAATACTGCGGGAATGAGCAGGATTGGCCAGAGTTTGTTCTGGAGTAGGAAAAAATTGTTGTCCTATTGTCCAGAGCAAGTTTAAATCCTAATGTATGTAGAAGAGGGTAGATAGCGCTTCCCCCCCAAGGCTGTTACGCTGCCCTGTGATGCAGCATGAGCAGCAGTTCGAAAAGATGCAGAGGTTAGCTTCATGTGTTTCAGAAGAAGCATTCGTTAGCCTTTGACCTCTCTGGTTTGTAACTGTGGTCTGCTAGGGGAGTTTTAGCTAGTGAGTGGGGAGAATGTAGGGCATCTCGGCAGCTATACAATGGAACTATGATAAACAGTTCTTCTCATACTAGTGAATATAAAAACTGTTCTCCAAATCATCCCCCAAGTCATTTAATCATTAGATTCTTAAACACACACACACACACACACACACACACACACACAAATAACATGCAACACTGTTGTTCACAAACCTTTTTAATCTCGACTGCAGGTTAGCTTATGTGTGGTCACAACGATGAGCCTAAATATAGAACTGGACTTCTAAACAACGGTATTTGGCAGCTGGAAATGTGATTATGATACTGTAACACATTCATGATTCTTTTATAAGTATTCATAACAAATATTGCTTGTAATTCTTTTCAACTGTGTATACTGATTGACAAATAAAAGCACTGTCTATTAACTAAACAATAAGCGCCAAACTTCACATGGTGGCCTTGTACAGGGAAACTTCGGAGAGGACTTTGGTTTTGTACCTTTTTTAAAAAAAAAAAAACCTGGTTCTACTTAAATCCTGTTATTTATACCAGACCAGCAAGAGAATCAAACCGAAAAATAGTTATTTGGATCTTAATTTAGAAAGAATAAAGAAAAGGCACACTGAACACTATCACGCTAAAAAGGATTCCTTATGGTGTGAAAGCTCTTCAACGGCGTCTTGCCCCTAATTTATACAAAGCATACAACAAGCACTGAGTGGAGCGTCAGACTCCTGCAGCGTCGGGTGGAGCGGCTTGTCATTTACGTCATTGGCGAGGGCAGAATTTGATGTCTCTTGGTTTTAGTTGACAGGACTAGCAGAGGAGGGTGGACTGCTACATCCACATTCGCTACATTTCCTTTTGCTTCCTTGGGGGGAAAAAACAAAAACAAAACAAAGTGCTCCAGGATCATGTTGGCCAGAAGCTGGCCTCTGCTGCAAAGCCTCAACGTTTACCAAGCTTCTTTCTCCTATTTACCAGAATTCTGTAATCACATACCCTATTCAAGTAGATTTGCTGAGTGCTGAGGAAAAAAAAAAAGAATGAACCTGATCAGTTGGCCATAATCCAGTGTTGACTAAAATTTCCAATGAAACCTTTAATATTAACACATTCCTTCAGATATCCATGTAGTGTCAATCATAATTGGAGGAGTTCAATGGAAAACGCCATGGTCACGTGGTGAACACACCCAGACGGTAATGTCATCCACAACACAGCTCCTCCTTGTTAATCAACAGTGTAAGAAGGATATTGTGATTCATCCCACATTGCTTTGCTGTAATAAAACAGTGGTGAATTTGTTTCTGCACTGTTCCTACCAGCAAGCAACAATACTACAGAATAGAAAATGCGTACTTATGGACTGTGGGATGAAACCAAAGTGGGCTGTGACATGTGACGTTCATTCCCACCATCCAATGTTTGAAATGCATCTTGTCCCAAAGTATGGCTTTGTTCAATCCAGCATGATTCTATTGCTTCAGTATTGCTGTAGAAGTTCTAACACTGCACTTAACAAGTGTGCAAACTGAACGAGTTTCATCCTCAAAAGACCAGCCCACAAACTAAAGATGACAAGAGCGAAACATTTGTTCTGTGTCAATACCAAACGTGTCATGAGTTTGTGCTCTTTGCCAGGCTCCGCTGGGCGTATCTCAGCTGTGTATGCTACACGAAAACATCCAGCTTGAACTAACATGGCTGTTTGTCAGTCCAGGATGAGAAGAGAGCTTTCACAGTTCCAACCATGCTCCTCCAATAGCGTTTTCCTGGGACAACGCGGTCACTGGAGAGCGTTCGAGGAGTTCGTGAGGAATCAGGTTGAAAAACAAAAGAACGTGACCAAAAAGTTCTCGTTTTACGCAAACTGTGGTCAATTGCTGTACCTGCATCTTTTTCCTCCGTTCTCCCCATTCCGAAATCAGAACTCAAGGTAATACTGTGTACCTCTCACAATCGATCAGGCTTATTTGACCAGCACGAAGCCGTGCTGCGAGTCCATCGTCTCCATCATCTCGCTGTCTGCAAAGGCGTCTGCCATTTTGAGGCCTTCGTACCCCGGTGCCGGAGTTGGCACCCCTGCTACTGCACACAGGGGAGGAGGCTGGCCAGGCTCCAGCGGGGGATCGTATTGCTCCTGGTACAGAACTTCACCCAGCTGGCAATGGCCCGGCTCATGCGGTTGGTAGCTGTAGGGCTGCTGACTCTGGAGCTGGGTGGGAATGCCAGGGGGAAGAGAAGAGTGCTGCAGCTGGGGGTAATGACCCAGGTAGGGGTCATAGGTCAGGGTGTCGCTGCCAGGCTCCATCATAGGACCGAAAGGCTGCGTATTCTGCTGCTGGTGTGATATCGAGCTTTGGGCCTGAGAGTCCTGGTGGCTTATTGGCGGGCAAGAGGCATACGTCCCGTCCACTATGTGCATCTGGTTAAAATAGGCCTGCATTTGGGACTGCTTCTGAAGATACAGCCTCTTCTGCTGCAACCTGGGGACATACAGACTTTATTATATATAGACTTTTTTTTTTTATATTATACACTCACTGACCACATTATTAGCAGCATCTGTACACCTGCTCATTCATGCAATTAGATGTCAAAAAGAGGCCAGAAGAAAAAGGCTGTGGTAACTCAAATAACCACTCTCTACAACCGTGATGGGCAGAAAAGCATCTCACAACAGCAGAATGCACAACATGCCAAAGCTTGAGGCAGATGGGCTACAACAGCAAAAGACCACATCATAGTTCCCAATGCTTTCAGCCATAAACAGGAATCTGAAGCTACAGTGGGCTCAGGTTCACCAAAACTGGAGAGCCCGGTGATGCTGATCGTCAACTGTCTGTTTCTGGCAAGCTTTATCTGCATGATTTTATGTATTTCGCTGCTTGATTGGATAATTGCATGAATGTGCAGGTGTAAAGGTGTTCCGAATTAAGTGTTCGGTGAGTGAACATAAGGCATAAGATTTATAAAAGCACGACAGAAGCAGCGAAGTGAAGTGTGTGTACCTGTGCTCAGCCAGCTGCTGTTCGAGGCTGCGAGGGGTCTCTTTACAGAACATATGGCAGCTCCCGGGGCTGGCCATCAGGTTCGCTTTCTGCTGAAGGGTGAGAAGATAAATGAATGAATAAACAGGTGCAAAATTTGTCATCTGCAAACCTTAAAGGAATAATTCAGTGGGTTTTTTTCAACGTGTAGTGTGCAAAGAAAAATTTAGACTGAAAAGAGAAAAGAACAGAACTTCAACAGAAGCTTGTTTGCTCAAACCACTTAGGGCAGTTGTTGGGGCAGTCATTTTACTTTTGGGGGTTTATGCAAAACACAACTTGTTTTCATGAACTCTTAATTCAAAGGTATTTATTAATGAAAAAAAACCAAAAATTTTTTGTCAGAGATGGACAAACTTTTCAGAAAAGAATTTGAGAATTTTAGATTTTGAGTATTTTAGTATATTGCGTAACTCGGTGTCTAGCACTGCCGCCTCGCTGCTCTCGGATCACGGTCTGTGTGGGGTTTGGCACGATCTCCCTGTGTCCATGTGGGTTTCTTCTCACCTTATCGAAACATTCAGTTGTATGTAATATGTGACATGTAACGTAAATTATCCATGTGAAGATGTGTGTTTGTGTGGGTGTCCTGCAATAGACTGGCCTCACTGATCCACTGTGACCCTGGCCAGGATAAAGCACGTACTCAAGATGAAAGAATAAATGAATGAATGTACTGCCTCATAAAACTTGATAAACCCAGATCTATAGAGCTGGATTATCTCTATAAGATAAGAACAGCTTTGGTAAGAATCTGCATTATACAGTCATGCATTTTTGTTCAAGAAATGCCTTTTATTACATGCAAGTTTCAAATATACAGGTGTTCTGTTTGTTTCTCAGTACAGGGCAACGTAAAAATTCTTGCCAGTCGTAATCACTTATATGCTACAGAGACTGGAAAGAAAATCTGTTGAAAAAATGTTGAAGTATTCCTTTAAGGTCACTCATTAATACAGCAGATCAGTAATAAACAGACACTGCAGTGGTGAAATAGTGCAGCATTACCGGCATTCTGTGCGAGGGGTACTGCGGCTCCAGACTCTGTCTCCTGGACAGTGACGGTCCACCTGAGTACAACGCCATGTCATGCTGGTGGCATCCACCTCCCTGCACACACGCACATTCCATTCAGTTCAGTTTTATTTGTATAGAGCATTTAACCGGAGCACTCGTCACAGCTTTACAGGAATCCTGATGTAAATCTACAACGTCCTGAGACGACATGCGGAAGAATCCTTGAGAGGAACCAGACTCAAAAGGGAACCTGTCCTCTTCTCTGTGCCACTGATACTGAGATTATAAATCAGTTCTCGTCTATAACTGTATACAATAAAACCCCCGGATCTGCTGTTTCAGCTACTGAGGTTACACTTAATTGTGGTTGACCATGATAAAAAAAAAATGAATAGAAAATTCCAGAAAGACAGTAAACATTCATGATTTAAATTGCTCGCTGTTCTGCGTTACCTGATGAAATCTCATGCGGTCCCGCCCAGGAAGTTAATCATCCCTTTGTATATATACACAGTTAGGTCCGGAAGTATTTGCACAATGTATAGGGCTTTACTCTCTGCTCACATTCAGCCAAATGCTACAAAACTGATAGGACACCGCTTCACAGTGCAGGTG
>CM074958.1:7532697-7551111 GCA_037577455.1 Pangasius macronema
GACTCGAACCCACGACCTTCAGGTTCACCTTCAGGTTACAAGTCCGACTCTCGGACCATTAGGCCACGACTGCCCCTTGTGTGTACCTGCTTATTTTCTATGCACTTGTACACGGTTCTGGAGTGAAGACAAAGTGGCTCCAAACCAATATGACCATGTGAGAGCATCATGGGTACAGTGTATTTCTAGAACATGTATCTAATTGGACGTTATCATAACGTCATCGATTTCTTTGTCGATTCTTAGATGTTTTCCTTTCATCCTTGTTAAATGACTTATTTTTTTTTAGACCTTCTGAATAAAACACATCATTGGACATACCACTACTGCCTTGACATACCTTACTCTTACTCAGCTTAACAAAACGAAACGTTGTGTAACATATCATGTATCGTGAAACATCTTTGAGTATCTTGATATGATATTTTGCATCATATCCGAGCCTTTGTTTTCTTGACATACATAACGGAAATCGGTACTGGAAACATTTGTGTCTGGTAAAGTTTCTTGACAATACAAAGTGGTTGAAGGCTGTGAAAATGCCTTGTGTAAGAAATACTCATTATCACCATTAGTCCTTGTCCATCATACTGTTCACACACACACACACACACACACACACACACACACCACTGCCCAATCACACATCAAAACTTATGTGGAATTATGAGCTTAAAGCTGACAGCAGAAGATTTGGGAAGACATGAGCTAATGCATGGTTTTGGGGTTGAGTAAGGAAACAAATGTCTGGAACCCCTTCTTCTTCTTCTCTCTCTCTCTCTCTCTCTCTTCCTCTCTCGTTGCTTATGCAAGTGTGTGAGTTTGGGGATGGGGGTGGGGTGGAAGTCTGGAATGCAGGGACAGGAAGTGTGTTTTGGCTGAAAGGCCAGTCAGAAGTCTATTCAGGCCAGAATCAACTGAGACATGCAATCTTTTGCGCACACACACACACGCACACACACACACACAGACACACACATCCGTAACTGGCATGGATCATCTGGATGTGTTGCCAGGGAAACCGAAGCCCTGAAGCTGCTTGAAAGAGAGAGAGAGAGAGAGAGCAGCTTTTGTATGATTCCTGATCACAGTTTCCTGCAGCGTACTGGGCCAGGAATGCTGTTACCCAACACACTGAATGAGAAAGAGAGTACAGGGCGAGTCACTGACCCCCCCCCCCCCCCTCCTCTCTCACAGATGCATCATGAGGCGCACATACACTCGCGGCATTTGTGATCGAAGTTATTCCCATCATGGGACAAGTTACGTGATTCTCATGAGAGGAGACTCACTGTTCTGTCTGATTTTAGAAGTGTTACTTTTCATATTTATTACAAATAATCAGTAATAATGAAGGATGTTTTTTTTAAATTCTGATTTAAATCTCTGGAATATGTAAAGAATACAACGCTGCCATAGGAAAATGATCGATGAGTGGATAGAGTGATACGCGAGGTTATCCCTTAGCACATCCCAAAATGGTACCTGAAATATGGCATACTTTTTTTTATCCATTTACAGTTACAGTTAATGTTCAACTTACAGGTCCTTTGTGCGTCGATATTTGACAGCGAGGAAGTGAAAGAAATTACGTTTATTTACGCCGAACAGTCGTTACCGATAAACCACAAAGCCCTCCATCTTGAAGACTTTCCTATGTCAGAAAACAAGGAGCTGACACTGGAGACTCCTTCCATGCTGCTCCTACAGAAAGGGTAGGACTGAGAAAGTCTAGGGTTAGCTCTGTGTTCACAAATATATATATATCGTCCCATATACCAATCTCGGCAATCAGAATCAGCCATCCAATTTAACATGCGCACTGAGCTCAGAGCTCCTCTAGGACACAACTATCACTGTCTTATTTCACTATTCCTACATTAATGAGTAAACAAAGTTTATAGTAATATTAATCGCACAAAACTGATTGTTTACTTCACCAAATTATCAGAATCTTACAAAGAATGGTGTGTAGCTACTAGAGGTATAATGCAATGGCATTCTCTGTATCTGTTCAGTGCTCAGAAAACATATTTAGATATTTATTTGTATTTGGATTTAAATTGGAGTGGGCGTGGTTTATACCAGAAGATTATTTATTTATTTATTTATTTATTTTTTTAGAAAACAGGTTTTCCAGAAACCTACTGCTCGTGCCAGTATTCATTTTCATTTAGGAGCGCAAATGACAAGTTAGGCTTTTTGCGTAGATCACAGTTGCAGGACAACGTGAAACTCGAGATTTTGTGTGTCAGTCACCATCGAACATATGAAAGCTTTCTAACACAACTACAGTAATAGACAACACCAGCCACCTTCTGTGTATCTGTCTGTTTGTCTCCATAGCTAGGCCAGAAGGACGCGAGTGAGGCAGACAGTCTGTTTGTGTGGTAAGTCACATGGACACGCTGAGTATTTGTGTGTGTGTGTGTGTGTGTGTGTGTTTGGAGACTGGGGAGGATGCCTGGGCTGGGACGAATGGTCAGCTGTCACGTCCGACGCACGCCGCAGCCAGCAATGCAAGTCTGGCAGCTGTGTGTGGACTGAAGGCTGGTTTGGGAACTGCACTGTCTCTATATCTCTCACCCTGCTTCTAGCCTCGAGTGGAGAGAAGGAAGAAGATTCAGAAGAGAGAGAGGGAGAGAGAGGGAGAGATATGAAAGCAGTGGGCATCAAACAGCCTTCAAAAGATTCTCCGAAGACAAAGAACCTCCTGGAGCGCATTTTTGGCAAAACTGGCAGTTGCTAAGTGGCCTGGCCAACGCTGAATTTGGAAATAAGTGTCTGGGTGATGCACACACAAGGATGGAGTCTCAGTTCCCTCCTGAAACAAGCTGCAATCACTCAGCTGAACTGTGAGCACTGAGCAACGCCATGTTGTCTTTTGCAACATATGATAAAAGTGCCCTTAGGAAAAGAAAAAAAAAAAAGCCCAGACATGAGTGTTGAAAGTTTCTGTCCTGCAGTGCGATGAAGAGATAAAACAGCCCGCACTCACTTTGGGAGTTCCCACCTCCTCCTCCATGAGGCTGTGATCGGGTGCACAGGAGGATTGTGGGTAGGCGTAGGAGTCGGCGCCGGCCTGAGGCACAGCCAGCGAGCGCAGCAGACGCACATTTTGGGGCATTAGGCTCACCTGGGGAGCACCGCTGCTCGACTGCAACACCGAGAGACATAATCAGTCCATATGAGCTTACCACATAAAATACAACAAAAAAAAAAAAAAATACAATGGCATAAATATACAAAATATAATAAAAAAAAATCATGAGGATGGGTTCACCTTCACCATGGTCTGATCAGCGATGGTGCTGGGTCTGCGCTGGCGAGCGTCCAGACGCGGCTCCACGGGGAAACTGGATCTGTGCGCTCTCAGTCTCTCCACCAGCAGGTAGTAAATTGCAGCAAAGTGGTTATAGCTTTTGTTTTGGAGAGACTGCAAAACATAGCAAAGGAATCTCACATAGATTTATTTCGAAATTCCTGCAATTCTCTGCTTAATCAGGGCCAGGGTTCAGCACAGTGTGGAGATTTCCCTGCTGTAACACACCTACTGAGGTGTTTCTGACCAAACCGTGCTGAAATCCGTCCCTGCAGAACAGGACTTTGGCCCCTGGCACGAGTTGTAGCATTCATCCTATTGTTGGGAGATCATGTGTTTGAATCTGACAATGCCACTGGGCATGAGGCCAAGACAGCATAACTGACCCTGCTCTGTGGATGGGAAATATGCCCTTCCTCTTTCCCCAGCCGAACACCAGCCAATCACCAGCATTCATCAGGTCATGTTTATGGAAATGGACAGTTACCTCTTCCCTCCGAGCTCATTCAGCTGCACTGTGATGGTGCATGATACGGCCTTCACCTTCTCAGGCTTGTCTTAGACTAGCTACAGGGTGAGAACCAGCAATGAAACACTGGCCCTCAGTAACTATGCAATTCAGTTCATAGTAAGAAATTTTAATTGAACCGCCTTTAGCAGGATTGTCAAAACCTAGCATGGAAAAAAAAAAAAAAACATCCTGAACTTTGGTTACTCCAGGCTATCTGAATATTTGGAACATACAAACTACTGATATTGGTCAGGCTCCATCTATGTTAGGATTAAAACACAAAGAGGCATGCGCTTATAGGAAAATAATCAACGACAGGGTGGTGTAATGCAGCCCCACACGAAGCGGACTGACTTTGAAGTCCCTGTTATACTGCAGCAAACTGCCAAAGATTACAATCTTTAATTTACTGACAAGTGACACATCATGCTTTTTATAACCGTTTAAAGTTACATTTAATGTTGACAATGTCTCAGAAATAAGTTAGCTATGACTTACATTATAGCAGCTATAAATAGCCATACTGGAGTAATTGGAGAGAAATAACAATAACTTTAATTATTCTGTTTTTCCTTCTGGAAAGGGCACCACCTATTACATCTGACCGTTCCAAACGCACTGACCCCACGGACGTCCTTCCATAAATGCTAAATAAATGTCTCCTTTACGGAATACATCACCGTATAAATGATTATATGTTTTGCTTTGTAAAATAACAACTCTTGTTATTCGCTTATTATTCGTCTTATGTGGAGCTTCTGACATCCGAGTTACTATAGAAACAGTAAGATATTAAGACTAGCGAATATGTACCTGCAATTTGTCTGGCGGCCCGAGCTATTGTTATAGAAAATGAATCAACACCTTCTGAGAAATTAGATTCAAGGATTCAACAGGACTGCGGTCAGAAGTAGAATTTCTTTAACAGCACCTCTGTTATAGAAGTAGCTCCGGCTGTTGGAAATCAGCGCCACGTTATTTTTCACTTGTTTTCATTATTTTTTTCTTTTACACATTTTCTGTGTCTCTTCAATGTGATATATTTCCCAGATTATTCTACTGCTGTTCCTCTTTGCCATTGTTTGCTCTTTTTTTTGGACGTAATATAAACCATAGATGTAAATAGACATTTATTATGAACTTAATTATTCATTTCTTGGGCATTCCTCTGGTATGACCAATTTCCTTGCTGTGTTTGACTAAGATTACAGAGCTCATACTTATGACCAAAATTTGAGCATGAATGAGAGGCTGAACAAGAGAACATGACACACACTTGCATGGTTATGGTTGGTTCATATCAGAAAAGCCACTCTGGACTCTAGATCATGTCCCTCACCTCTACAGTCTTGTGCTGGTCGATGCCGAGGCTGTGCATGAGCCTCAGGACCTGCTCGCTGTACTCTCCCAGTCCGGCGTCGTCCTCTGCCGTGCTGGACTGCTGGTAGAGGAGGGGTCTCTGTACGGGAACCTCCAGCACCATCCACTTGTGTTCCTTAATCTGAGCCACCGAGAGCCGCTTGGACGGGTCCAACACCAGCATCCTCCTGATCAGATGCTCGCAGTCTGAAAAGGAGGTGGGAGAAGATGTGACGTTAAAAATCTTTTTTATATCACGTGCAGTTTTACAGTAGTGGGTTAGCATTAGACATTAAACATACAAGTCCCAGTATGATTAGCTAAGAGAAAGAGCTTAAAGGAATACTCCGCTCTGAACCTAATCTCAGTCGACCACATCTGTAGTGTAAGTGTGATTTCAACACATTTCCCTGTACTGATCTCTCTCTCTCTCCCTCTCTCTCTCTCTCCCTCTCTCTCTCTCTCTCACTTTCTGTCGAGCTACACATGCTACCTCTGGTTGGAGTTCTCATTGGTTGAGTTCGCTCACTGCTGCTATGGACGACCTGAAGAACTGTTTGGATTGGGGATGGTTCCTCCTGGGGGCTGTGGAGATGGTTTGGGGATCTCATATGGGGAGCTGTACTGTGATGGCTTGGGACTGCGATTGCTGTAGTGGCTTTGNAGAAGGGATTTATTTATAATCGCACTATCCGTTGCACCCAGATGAGGATGGCTTCCCTTTTGAGCCTGGTTCCTCTCCAGGTTTCTTCCTCATATTGTCTCAGGGAGTTTTTCCTCGCCACTGTCGCCACTGGCTTGCTCATCAGGGACAAATTCACACATTTACAATATATTTTTTGTGAATCCATTTATTTCTGTAAAGCTGCTTTGTGACGATGTCCATCGTTAAAAGCGCTACACAAATAAAAGTGAATTGAACTGAATTGAATATCGTCACATTCCGAACCCTTTTACTTCTCAGCTATTTGCCAACGATCTGTTATTTATTAAAGAATGACATGTCATACGTTTTATCTGCTTAAAGCTACGATCACAAGCTATCACTTCAATAATAGCAGCTATAAACAGTAGTCTATCGTTTTTCCTCCCTCTTGAAGTTAATAATAATAAAATGCAGCTTGGAAAATGCAGGAGAAGGCAATGCCCTCTGTCCTGTAGATTATCCCTTTTTTCCAAGCTGTTTATGTGGAGCATCTGCCATTCAAGTCCTTGTTACTATGGAAACAATAACGTATTAGAAGATATACATTAATATGAACATGCAATGTGAATGAGAGCTAGAATTGTTGTTAGTTGTGTTGTATTAGAAAGGTGTGGTATAAGCCTGTACAATTTGTGGTCATGTGTTATGCACACAGATGCTTGGGTCATTCACTGAAGCCACAGAATGAAAAAAAAAACGTAAAGTTGTTGTTGTTTTTTTTTTTTAAACAGAACAGCTTTGGTAAGACTTTCACGTCTCATCCTAATTCCTTTATTATTAGACTTTATTGTTGTAGTTTTCGATTTGCGCTGTTGTATAACCGCACATGTTAAACGTTTATTGACGGAATTCAACTGCCCCTAGTATAAACAGATTATCTGTTCATCTCTCAGTACAGGCAAACGACTGTCTGTTGAAATGTGAAATTATTGTCTGTGATAATCACACATACACTACACATAAAGGAGATAGCAATATGGTTAGAAAAAAAAAGAAAAGAAAGAAGAGTTTTTATCATGTCTGGCATCAATAACAGTTTTATGTCCCTACTGCTGGGGCTTATAAAAGCGAAAATCAATCCACACTGCTGACTTTATTAGCGCAATAAAAAGAGACAACAGTGACAGCTCTGATTTCCGCATCCTTTCTTTTTCTTTGAAAAATTCTCACAGTGTAATTCAGACATACAGAGACACACACAAAAAAAAGGAGCATATAAGAAGAAGAAGAGAGGGGAAAGCCCTAGAACACTGAGCGTCCTGTAGGGCAGTGATAAAAAAGCCACAGTTATAAGTGTGAAGTAGACACTGAGGACGCACTCAGGAGCAGTGACGGCGCGTACCGTCTCTGTGAAGAGCAGCTGAGAAACAGCTCACAAACTCTGCTCTGTAGAGGAGCCAGACGAAGCTGGATGGATATGTTCCACATGATCTCATCCCAGAACTTACACAGACCTTTGTGTGTCATCGGCTGCGTGTGACTTGTGAACCTGATGCTATGAGCTGGCACGGTGAAGGGGTTAACGTTCCGCGCTTTTTCATGCATATCTCCGGTCGCTCGTCCACTCCCCTTTATGAGTCACTAAGCTTCAACACATGGTACTTTATTCCACCCCCCTTCATTTTAACACCGAATGACCCGGTGCTTTAAAATCCACATTTTTACGGCATTTGGCAGATGCCCTTATCTAGAGCGACTTGCGTTTATCTCACTTATACAACTGAGCAGTTGACGGTTAAGCGCCGTGCTCAAGGGCGCAGCTTGGCAGTGCTAGGATTTGAACTCACAACCTTCCGACATCAGAAGTCCAACATCTTAACCACTGAGCTACCACATCTACCACAGCCAGGCCAATTTCTCTTTCCATAGGGACACTTCTGCTTTCCGTCCGGACAGGTCTTCGGATGCCACAGCAGCTCTGAACTGGCCGCCCAGCTTCACTGTGATTGGCTGGTAGTGAATAAATATGAACTGGAGACTGGTGAGATGTCTGACAGCACGTCTCACACCCTGTCCTCTAACACGCTTATCAGAAAGGATCTGTTGTAATAAATCTGTCAGTTTCACTTCATTCCCCACAGTGAAGTGGAAGCTGTGAAGTTAAACCGATCGGCTTCTAAGTACCGAGAATATTTTACAGACTGAGCAACAACCTTGACGTTTTTTTGACTGGATGGATGATTTAAACTAGTTTATCCCACCGCACTCTTTATACTCCCCGGACCCCTTGAACGTGATTGATCAGAAGGTGTTGATTAATGTGCTATAACAGCCGCTCTGACCGGACGTGTATTGTAGACGTGTGTGTAATAGTTGATATTGTGATGTTTTCTGGGAGGAGATGTTTGGAAGGAGTCTCCATTGTGAGCGCACTGTAACATTCAGAGGTAAAGCTGTAATGTTTTTCGACAGAGGGCTTTGCGCTTCCTTGGCAGGCTAGCGGTTGTTTTTATGTTATAATGTGAGTGATAACGGGAACTGACATGCTTCGAAGACGTTTCAGAGCATTAAATGTAACTATAAGAGTCGTGATGTGTAGGTCAATTGCTGTGGTATGAGAGGAATAAAACACTTCAGGATGTGCTGTGATGGGAGAATAGTCAACTTTGGGAGGGTAGCGTTAAATCTGCTTCACTTCGGGCCACATGATATACCCTGAAATGTATTGTTTTTGTATAAGTGCACGGTCTGAAGTGCGTTATTCCGCTTACACCACAGCAATGTGCAACATGTAATTAATAAATGAATGAGACATCACGCTTTGTAACGGTTTACAGTTAGATTTAGTGTTGATGAACACAAGACAAGCTAGTTCCTGTTCTCACTTACATTATACAGCGACTATAAAAAGTTCTTCCCTCACCATTGTCTCTCTCTCTGTCTCTCTCTGTCTCTCTCTCGGTCTCTCTGTCTCTCTCTCTGTCTCTCCTCTGTCTCTCTCTGTGTCTCTCTCTCTGTCTCTCTCAATCTCCCTCGGTCTCTCTCTGTCTCTCTCTCTGTGTCTCTCTCGGTCTCTCTCTGTGTCTCTCTCGGTGTCTCTCTCGGTGTCTCTCTCGGTGTCTCTCTCTCGGTCTCTCTCGGTCTCTCTCTCTCTGTCTCTCTGTCTCTCTCTGTCTCTCTCTGTGTCTCTCTGTGTCTCTCTTTCTGTCTCTCTCAATCTCCCTCGGTCTCTCTCTGTCTCTCTCTCTGTGTCTCTCTCGGTCTCTCTCTCTCGGTCTCTCTCTGTGTCTCTCTCGGTGTCTCTCTGTGTCTCTCTTTCTGTCTCTCTCGGTCTCCCTCTGTCTCTCTCCCTCTGTCTCTCTCTCTCTGTGTCTCTCTCTGTGTCTCTCTCGGTCTCTCTCTCGGTCTCTCTCTCGGTCTCTCTCTGTCTGTCTCAAAAAGCTTGTTATTTTACCAAGTGAAACGCATAAACTCCTCCGTCCTGAAGACTTTTGTGTGCTGGGAAATTTATTATTTTTTTTTACAAAGAACAGTGACTGTTACAAAGTGCTGACCCCTGAAACTCCTTCCATAAATGTTACATAAACATCTCCTAAGAAAAAAAAATAAATCACCACATCAACAATTATTCTTAGATTATCAGGTGTGTCCACCATACAAGTCTCTACGAATGAGCTGTTACTATAGAAACAATAACATATTAGAACAAGCGCATTAATATTAGCCTATCATTCAAGCTGTTCAACAAAAGTAACCTCCTGGCCAATCAGATCTGAGAATTCAACCAAGCTGTGGTATAATTTCCTTTAATAATACACCCTGTAGTGCTTTATTCCTTAGTTGAGTGTGAGATCTGCAGTTTGATCTGCTTTTCTCTTCAGAGTCGGTGCAGTGGAGCTGTTTGTATGGACTTACCAGCTACATGAAGGTGTCCATTTAGGCTTAAATCATAATAGGAGACAAGTTGGAAGAGAGTCATACAAGTGTTCTGCTTTAATCAAGCGCTGGGAAAAGTTCAAAAGCCTCAAATGATGCTTTCCATTAGGCAGAGCGACGGTATAATCTCTCTCATTTGAAGCCCGAATAAAAACATCAACATCCCCATCTCGGTCAAAAGCGCTGGCATTTTCTTTGATCGTACTATAAAATTTCCTTCACGCATCACACCCGCCTCCTTGTTTGATGGACAGAGGAGGTCCTCTTGCTGTTCTGAAAGACTGAAAACTCACGTCGTCCTGCTGAAGTCTAATGAGCCCCTTACGAGAGCAGGCTGGGACAGAGATTAAAGGAATCCATCAGCGTTGTTTTCAAGCTCATTTCCTGAACCTGTAGCATATGTGTGATTATCACAGACAACACATTTCTTTGTACACATTATTCAAAAAAAAAAAACAACTTTTTAATCAAAAAACTCAAAAGTCCAGTGCAGCTGTTGGAGCTAATCATCATTTAAAGGGAAACTGAATTCTGAATTCAAAGGTTTTTCTAAATCTTTAAACGTTCAAAAAGTCTCATCCTGAGAGATTGATTTTTAAACTGTGAAGGTTATAGTTTAGAATTTGCATTATATAATTATATATTTTAAGTACCACTGAATATAAAATCATTACTGCATTCAGAATGGGAAAATTTTTGAACTGATGTTTCATTCATTTCCCCATTATTATTATATTAATGTGTTCATATATGTTAATATATTAATAATTCATTACTTATGATAATGAACAGAACAGTAAAACTTAACACACTAAATGACTTTCAAGTAAACACACTTTCCGTTCTCAACACGGAAACGTCGAAATCCTGGTCCTGCAGATGCCACGGAGGCGACGGATAGCGATCAAAAGTAATTCTGCAAATATCATTTTACAGCTGGGATTTTTTGAACTTATGAGCGGCATGTAAACGGAAAAACTGGAAACGATCCTCCGGGTGTGTTGAATGAATGCGCAGTGAAATGTGCAGTAGAGGAAGAGTGTGTGTATGTGCATGTGTGCGTGTGTGTGTGTGTGTGTGTGTGTGTGAGAGAGAGAGATGGAATGTGCTTGCTCTGTGGGGATGCAGTCCTGTGCGATGAGGACATGCAGGGAGGAAATGTAAAGTAAAAGCACATAGTGTTCTTCCCTTCGTATTCGGAGAACGGCTCAAATTGCTTGACTGGGAGGAGGTGTGGGGGGCTGGAGCTCCGCCCATATATCCAAGAACCCATCCAGGAAGCAGCTGGTGTGCGGACTCGCGCTAGGTAGATTGTGTAAAACACTCGAATGGGGAAAACACTCATGGAATTGGGTAACTTGATATATTCGATTTCGAGTGCTTTGTTTCTCTGCTTTTCCATAACACATGCCTCGAGCCCCCCCTTTTCCCGTCACTGAGATTCAGCAGATGCACATTCAGGATCCAAGTTTTCCATTTCCTTTTTCATTTAACTCGTGTTTGAGTGAGGCGGTCAAAAAGAAACTCGCATCAGAAACTCAAACGTGCTCACCTTCAGTCATGAAGTATGGGATTCGGAAGCGGCCTTCTAACACGCGCTGCCTCAGCACAGGTAGAGAGGGACCGTCAAAAGGCAGGGCTCCACACACCAGCACGTAAAGGACCACCCCCAAGCTCTGCAAGACACACACACACACGTATACACACACACACACACGCACACACGTGCATGCACGCACGCACACACACAGTAAAATCATTAACAGTACATAACCAGACAACTCAGCAGGTACACACCACGCATTAGGTGTCAAGGTACAGGTGCTCTCACATGACCCTTCTCTCTATCTCTCATCCTCCGTAGAGGTTGTTTGGTTTACACTGACGTCAGACGAGTTCAAGAGGTCGCGCAAACAGCTTGTCAGATGACTAATTAACCGCTCAGGTGTCTTCTAAATAAATGCCATACTTTGTAATACTTTTCAGGGCCACTTCAGACATGCCAAATATGGAAATACTCCTCAAAATAAGACACACAGCAGGAAAAGTATCTCTTTCTGTTTATTCTCAGCAGACAGTCATACCATCAGAGTGTTTTTTTATAGGAGAGTACGAAATCTGGACACAGGTTTAAACCCGTATGCTGTTGTCCAGTCACTTTCAGGCAAATTGTCTATCTTGCCAGCGTACCAAATGCATTGAACAGGGGCAAATGGGGGCGGAGCTATACATAGTACAGACCACTGATTGCTCAAATCCAATAATAACAATTGTCACTCGAGTCAGAAAGCCTTCATTTTGAAAAAAAGCACTATGTATCCAATAAAAAAGCAATGCTCAGTAGTAGTCTTGTGACTGTCGTAACATCAAAAGTTAAATTACTTAATAAATATGTCACTATACATCACCAAATGGCTACTTTTCAATATCTAGGCTTATAACATAAGGTATAAGTGGCATTGTAGAATGCACATAGCTCACTTCATGACAGATATTAAAGACTGCATATGTTTGTGGTGTAACATCATCTTACAGCTTTCATAGTCCCAAAGGTAAAGTAGGTAAGTATTGGCACCCGTGTGCTCATTTATGTGTTCTCACCACCATTACAGAAGGATAACACACTCACTGTGGCTCATGCTCTGTGGTTCACAAGCAACGGCACCACATTTGTTTCAACATTTTAAGCCATGTGTCTGTGTCTTTCTTTCTTTTTTCCAAAGGAAATCAATTTGTGTAATGGCATTCTACTTGCTTGTAACCTTTTCAGACAAATTTAACTTTCTTTTGAATCTGTAAAGGAATATTTATTGTTCTAATATCTCTAATATCGCTAATATCTCTATCATCGGGGCATTTGCTTTTGAATTTCTTTTTTTTTTTTAAGCCATAAAAGGCTTACCCAGATGTCTAGCTGAGGTCCTTCGTATTGCTGTCCTTCAAACACTTCAGGGGCGGCGTATGGTGGACTGCCACACCACGTGGCCAAAGGCTTTCCTGGATGGAAGAAGTTTGCAAAGCCAAAATCTGTAGTAAAGAGAGAGAGAGAGAGAGAGAGAGAGAGAGAGAGAGAGAGAGAGAGAGAAAGGCAAGATGTGAGTGTAGGGATGGATGATATGCATGACAGATTGCTCTGTTTTGGATGAGGGGGTGGACTGGTGGAAAGGAGATGATAGAGAAGAGCGAGATCATTCTCTCCAGCAGCGGCACACAAATCAGAGGAGGATTAGAAGCCTGACTCACAGGAAGCACACCCTGACTGACAGCAGCCTGAATTACAGCACCGTTCGTGTGTATGTGCGTGTCTGAATCAGGTCATGAGGAGGTGGGAGAGATAATTACAGAGCGACATATGCTCATTAACCCTCATTCCCCTGTGCGAGACGGTGTCTTTGGCTTTCAGCACCAAGCGCAGGACAAGTGCTTCGCATTTGACCTTCAGGAGAAGGTCCTGCTCTCGTACGAGGGGTTTTCAATCAGAGCTGCAGAGCATAATGAATAACCTGTGATGTCATTACAGTTCCCTTGTCTCCACAATCAGAGCTTGGGGCCAACATAATTAAGTGTAAATCTCCGTTTTTGTCATTAAAGCTGTCATTAACATCCTGGGCTAGGTTATGACCCGTAATAAGAACACAAATTGAGGGCATTAAGTAGTCTTATGCGATCTAAGAAAAGTTTTAATTTACAAGCTCTGACCTTTCATACAGCATTCACTTGAAGTTAAAAACTGAAAACATGCTATAACGCCACATAACAGAAGCCATCCTGATTACATAAAGCCACTCAATCCCGTGATAACTGGCATGCATGTGCCGCAGCACACTCAGCTGGTATATCAGCATCTAAGATCTCGATAACAGTACACTCCAGACTGCAAAACAAGCCTGAACGTTCTATCAGCGGCATGTGCAGTGAGACTGGAAGCTGGTACAGTAATGTCATAGAAAAACAGCCAGTTTTTTTTTTATACGGTCAGACACGCTGGGCAAAGTGCTTACAGATTAGATAGAGAGTCTGTTCATGGCAGAACAATGGGGCAAGGTCGCCAAATATGGCATGCAAACAGAGCAAAGACTAATCAAATTCCCCACCCCTCCGCAAAGTAAAATTCCCATAGTGTCACCACAGGACACCAGAAACTGTACTACAATAACACCACAAAGATCTATGACCACAGTTGTACACAATTATAATGAGTTACACAAAGTTAATTAAACACAAATGCTGCCTTGATAAGTAAAATGTGAAACAGTATTGTTTCAGAAGGTCAAGCAGAGCAGATAATGTTGTACAACAAACTGGTGCCAAGCCCAATTCATAGACTTCACCAATCATGAACTCTACAAGAGAATGCCTCATCGTAGCATACCAGAAAAGCTGAACGCTTCGTAGTACAACACTGGGGAACCTTAATCCGAACAGTGCATTGTGTTTGAAATGGATGACATTTGTTTTGGAGTGACATATGCGTCTCACAAATAAAAGAATATTCCAAAAATAAAAAAATAACCTTGGTTTATCCATGTGTTTGTGCAACACAATCGGAAATCCAAAAATTCATTCATTATCATAGTCCGGAGTGGGAGACTGAATTAAACCAGACACCAAACACTAGCAAGGGTCACAGCCAGGGGGCAGAGAAAACAGAAACAAGGCACAAAGCTTAGCCTTAACACAAACGCACGTGGCGCATTTCCCAGCATGCTGAGCACTGATTTCACGTCGTTTTGTTTTGAGAAGTGGAATTCATGACAAGTCGTTTTGTTTTGAGAGGGGGAATTCGTGACAAGTTAATGCTTGTCATAATGGAAGTTGTTCACATCAGTCAACATACACAAATTTGAATCTACAACCCAACAATAATGGTCTTAGGATAAGACAGATATGAGTAGAAATTCCCAACAGTGGAGCGATATAGTATATTTCCTGAAGCTTTTGTGGTGTTCAGCACAATCAGACAGAAACTGAGACACGTCTGTGTTTACGTGTGTACTTTGGTAATGTATAACCAAAAATTCCTCATGACGAAAAAACAAGCCCCGTTTTTGAAAGGACGAATCAAAGAGTATAATTTACAAATGCCTTTGTCTCAAGAATTCATGAAAGTGTTACAAATTTACTTGTGTTTATTGGCTGCCCCAACAACTGCCCTTGAGTTTTGAGTAAATGGCTTTTCCGTTATTTTCGTAGTACACGAGGTGTCTCGGTACTTCTCCATGGTCCATGGAAAGTCTGAAAAAGTCTATACCATGTCCATATAAATCTCACCCACCAAACCACTGATATATTCAGTGCTCTGTACTGATTTCCTAATCTGTGGCCTCTCGTTTCTCGTGCGGCAGACTTTTCACGTCAAACAGATTCATGCTGATTTAATAAACATTGAACACGGATGTTCTGTCTGTTTATTTACCATATCAGATCTTTATGAAGGCATTTTTGACGTACAGTCTGTTAGACTGCAAACAGAACTAGTTCTTCGGCTTCACTCTGCTCCATGCAGGACGCGTGATTTATAAAGGTAGATTCAATCACAGGAGGTCAAAAGATGAATGGCATGTCAGTGCTGCAATTTTGTCTCAATTCCTGTGAGTAACGAAAAAAGAGACTGAGGCCAGGAGACAAAATGATGGAGGGATTAATGCGAAAGGTAGGTGCGAAGTACAAAGGGGAGGTGGGAAAAAAAAAGATCTGAGATGTGTGAGGCAGGGATGGTGAAGACTCCTGAGAAGAGATGACCCACTTTACAAGCCGAATGCCGAGCGGTAGAGATTGACGTCAATGCTGCCCCGGGTGACACTGCAGAGGTGAGTCCCTCAGTGCTCCATACTGCAATCACTCATTCTTATCCAGCCCTCTGACTGCAGCTCTTATTAAAGCAGAAGCACATAACAGCTAGCTTGGTTGGTGTGTTAACAAAAGCTTGTACAGGGGTCAGTATGCTCTTTCATAATGGAACCCTTCTGTGGACCCAAATGTGCACTGGGTTCACGATGACTCTCGTAGCATGAGCACAACAACCTTGCGCAAGTCTCTGGGGATTCAGTCATGACATGCCTTTCAGCTGTTTCACAACTGTCCGATGTCCATGACGTGTCTTCCACTCCTAAATGTTTGCTTAAGAAGATGACCAAACCTGCAAATGATCCTGGGAGAACAGATGAGGCAACCTGGAGCACATCTGTTCCATACTTTGATGGGACAGTGTAAATGCACATGGCAGACCGCTTTGAGTGTCCAGTGCTAAGTTTGAACTCTCCCAGAGCTCCACATATAGACATGCTGCTCTTTCAAGCTGCAGATAAAAAGCTACCTTAATGCTATGACCTTTCTCTGAGAGCCTGCAGATCTAGGTGGCTTCTGAAGTTTTGCCAAAGCATCAAACAGAGGGCCAAACAAGACAGGACCTTTGGGGATGCCTGGTAGAATGACCACTGCACTAATAGTCTTAGCCTCAGATACTCTTCTCACGCATCTATTATGTTTTTGTACACTTAGCTGGCCACGACTTTCAGAATCTTAAAGGTTGCAATCTGATGTACATGTACAAGTCTCTCTCTCTCTCTCTCTCTCTCTCTNGCTGGTTAGTTCATATAGCTGTCATCCTGAGAATAGAGCCAGAGCTGTGCTGGTGGCCTTAAATACCTTGTAGCCCAGAGTAAATACTGTTTGTGCATGGCAGTGTGTGTCTGTCTGGTCAGCACAGGATGTGCCTCTACTGCCTGCTGACTTCATTACCTCCAGAATATCAAATTCGTTTCTTAGAGCTCCACATCCTAATCAAAGCACACCTACTCATCAGGCTGAACTTGAGTCAGATCAAATCAAGCCCCCCTTTCCTCATCTTGCAGGGACGTATCTCACTAGTATCATTTCACTTGAATCTGGCTCTTGTTAAAGTCACTACCAGGAACCAGACGCGTCTGGCCCGTTTGTGTTTAAGTGCCCCTATCATGTCATTATCCCCTTCCACACATATCATTTTGCATCATCTGTATTAATAACAGCAGCATGTGTTTACTGTAAGCAGTGTTCCTGAAGGAACCAAGGTACTGAGCCAGAAAGGACTGGAGATCCGCTGAAGTCACTGGATACACAGCCGCGGATGAAGTCAGCGGCACAATTATAATCAGAAGAGGGCCTGGTTTAAAGCGCCCACACATATACATCATAGGCGAAGGAGGAAGACATGACCATGACCAAGGAATACTGTATGCAAGGGTGTGGAACTAATATCAGAGAATGACTCTTCCACACTGTCATGAAGTTACACTGAGCTTTACAGATCAACTTCCTTAGAATAAAGTGAAGTTTCATGATGAAATTTAGTCATAAACATTTATTTATTAGGATTTATTTTATAATACAGTGCTGGTAAGTTCTTGAATCTGACTGGCCATAAGGTCTTGGTGATTAGTCTGATAGTAATGCCAGCTGCAATTCAAATCATAGGCTTATATTAATGGGTTTGTTCTAATATATCGTTGTTTCTATAGTGTCAGCTAATTCTCAGGGTCACCACATAATACGTACATGGCTAATAAAATTAATCAACTTTGGAGTGGTCACAGTATACGCCATCATTATATGATTATATTCCTATAATAGCAAATCCCATCATTTTGTATTAATTATTCATTCTAATAAGTAGAACTATTGTACTCTGCTTATACTTAGTGTGCACCATTAATTCCATTTTACAGTTAAGAACTACACCTGGTTTATTCTAAGGTTTGGACTTAGAATAAATAAAAGAATAAATCCATGCATGTCTAGTGCTTACTTCTTGTCATCAGTTGCCTGCTTCTGAAACACAGATGGTCCTGTTTTACCTGCAATCTTGATGTTCATGTGTCCGTCCAGCAGCAGGTTCTCAGCTTTCAGGTCCCGGTGTACAACGTTGCGGTTGTGGCAATATTCCACTGCAGACAGAATCTGCCAGAACTTGCGACGGGCTTCGGGCTCACTCAGCCGTCCGTGCTTGGCCAGATAGTCTGTAAGATAAAAGTGAGGATTAAATCAGTCATCTCTAAAACACATAATATACAGTCCCCTCCAAAAGTATTGGAAAGGCAAGGCCAATTCTTTTGTTCTTGGTGTACACCGAAGACATTTGTGTTTGAGATCAAAAGATGAATATGAGATGATAAATCAGATTTCCAGCTTTCATTTCCTGATATTTAGATCTAGATGTGTTAAACAACATGGAACATAACATCTTGCTGCTCAGGTGTGCCCTGTTAGATTGATTGTTTAAACACTTAATAGATCTGAATGTCTAGGCTTTGTTTGAGCCCTGGGCTTCACCTGTGAAGGCTGCATTTTTCTTAAAAAGGATAAACCAACATGACGACCAGAGAGCTGTCTATGGGAGAAAAGCAATCCATTTTAAAGCTGAGAAAAGAGGGAAAATCAATCATTTTTGACCTCACTTTTGACCTCCTGTGATTGATCATGAGTCATTGCACAAGAATTGGGCATAGCCAAAACAATTTAGGACAACTTAATGACAATTTAAATTTTAACGACAATCTGAAAAAGAAAGAAATCACTGTTGGACCTACAACCACAAAGGTTGGCCAAGAAAAACAACAGCAGTTGATGACAGACATTGTGAGAGCTCCAAAGAAAATTCCA
>CM074958.1:7563761-7590296 GCA_037577455.1 Pangasius macronema
GAACCTCAACATCTTCAGCTCTGCTACCTCTAGCTCTGACTCCTGTCTCTTCCTCAGTGCCACTGTCTCTAAACCATGCAGCATGGCCGCTCTCACCACTGTCTTGTACACCTTCCCCTTGATTCTTGCCGATATTTTTCTATCTCACAGAACTACCAATTAAGCTAAACAAAGGTGTTAAATTAAACCAAATTTGCAGCGAGTAATGTGAACTAAGAATGAGAAACTTGGACTATTCATGCAGCGATATATCGTACACTATAAGGCCCAAAGTTTGTGGACACCTGACCATCACATCCATATGTGGGTCTATGAATTACAATTTCCCTTCAGTGGAACCAAGAGGTCAAGACCAAACCTGTTCCAGCATGACAATGCTCCTGTGCACAAAGCAAGAGCCATGAAGACATGGTTTGCCGATGTTGGTGCAGAAGAACCCGAGTGGCCTGCACAGAGCCCTGACCTCAACCCCACTGATCACCCTTGGGATGAATTAAAATGCTGACTGAGCCCCAGGCCTCCTCGCCCAACATCAGTGCCTGATCTCACTAACGCTCTTGTGGCTGAATAAAACACAAATCCCCACAGCCATGCTCCAAAATCTAGCGGACAGCCTTCCCAGCAGCAAAGGCGGGACCAACCCCCTTATGGTTTTGGAATGGAATATTCATCAAGCACTCATCTGGTTGTAATGGTCAGGTTTCCACATACTTTTGTACATTATCATATTAGTCTTTTTATTTTTTTAAATGTTACTAAGGTTGACATATTACAATAAAGAAAAGAAACGCTATTTCCGTCTTCGGTCGGCATTTTCTATCCCTGATTTTTTTATCAGGCTTTAAGGCTAGTGCTTGTGTTTAAAGGCTGTAGTCTATTTGAAAAACACGTGGAGCCTACGAAGAGAGTTCTTTTGACCATTCGAGTCTTCACGCTTTATTTGTGTATAAACGTATAAGCCTTACCCTCACCCAGAAAATCAAACTCAAGCAGGTGTGTTACTCATCCTTAAATTCCCCCGTGTAAATACCGAAGCAAGTATTGATATGAGCACTAATTTGAAAAATCCTGAACCGCTCTGCTTTGTTGCTTTACAAACTCGTTGTACGAGCTCTTTTACACATCAAGCTCAAATTTAGTTTGATACTATTCTTGAACCTTGATCTATTTGTACCAGGATGAGGATATGTTTATTACGGAAACTACAAAGCACTTCCGTAAATCGTTTTGCATAATAACGTCAGCCAAATGCTGTAAACGTAAACTCAAAGTGCTTTCGATCTTGCTTCATGAACTCTGAAAAGACAGAGTCCGAGTCTTTTTGAGTGGTTGCGTAACGCAATTGTATTCAGATTGTAATGAAAATCATGACTAATGAGAGCACATTGAGCGGACAGAAAGCTGATTGCTTATTTGGCCATGACGGCTGCTCACACTCTCCGTGTTTAGTCTCGCCTTTGCGTTTCCTCCATTCTGACCTCGAACATTATCACCTACGATAAACATGTTTCCATGTGTTGAGTACGACATTGTGAAAGATGAAATGTACTGTACTGCTCTGTTTAGACAGAAACTGAACATTTTGCAACAATACGTTTTGCATGTAGTTTCATTTTTCTCTGCACTACTTTCACTTTCTCCTTTACAACAAAGGGAGTTTTTATGCAGCAATAGAAAAAAAAACATTTCTGACTGCTACTTAGCTAGCAGGAAAAAAACTACTTCAGGATTAGGAGAGCTTTTACACCGCTACGCTGTATTATTTAGAAAATGATCAAGCGAAATCAAAGAACCACTTACCAAAAATTTCCCCATTTTTGGCATACTCTGTCACCAAGTAGAGCATATTCTTGGTCTCCATGACCTGTGCAAGAACAAAGAACATTTTCAATATTCAGTCTCTACTGTGTGTTTACACTATACACGCAGTCCTTTCCTTTTTGCCTTGCACTAGCTGATCCGAAAAAATTGAATGAATGAAAAAAAAGGCAAACAAAGCACATGGCAAGCGCATGAGGTTCGTGAAAATGGACAAACGGTTTATGGCCTTGTGCGGTCGCTGCAGCAGGATTCGTGCCTCTCTGTTAGCGATACAATGGTGTAGGCGTGAATCAGACTGGCTGCTTGGGATTCTGCTCCATCGTAAGCTTGATTCATAGTGCTATGACCGAGACAGCGATAGGTGGGAGGACTGGTTTTAATCGGCTTCTTTTGTTTTTCTACTTATGCCGATTTTTTCATCCTCCGTCTCTACAATAATATTTAGTCTCGCACGCAGCCAATCATAGACACACTGGGGAGCTACTGATACAGATTCTGATACTCATTCATTCTCTCGTACTGGCAAAAGGGTTATTTGGACGACTTCCTACTTGATTTTCAGGATACATTTTAAAATACAATATGCTGTTGGCTACTATTGTATTTAAAATGTCATCTGAACATCAAGTAGGACGTTGTCCAAGTGTTGGCTAGGTCAGTTGGTAGAGCATGGGCCTCTTCATCTCAGGATCATGGGTTTGAGCCCCATGCTGGGCACCAACCCCAGCTGGTGGGGGTGCACAGGCTAGCGCGCTCTCGGGGCAAGTCCCAAGCCCAGGGAAATGGGAAGGGTTGCTTCAGGAAGGGAATCCGGGAATAAAACCTGTGCCAAATCAATATGCGGACAATGGAAAATGATCTGCTGTGGTGACCCCTAACGGGAGCACCCGAAAGAACGACATGCTGTTGGCTACTACACCAAAGCACCGTTGAATGTTGTGATTGGTGTTGATTAATTTTCTATAACAGTATAGCTCAGACAGAGCTGCCAGCCTTATACAGGGACTTATAAACACAGCAAAGTCTTCAGGACAGAGGGTTTTGCGGTATCTCGCAATATTTGACATATATCGACGATATTGCGCGCACTACTGTCCTTGCAATGTGTTGTAATTTGTATTGGTATTTGTTATAAAAGGTATGACGTGCCATTCGTCAATTAAGAAAAAAATGCAATCATTGGCAAATTGTTAAGAATAAAGCACTTTGCAATGTGCTGTCATAGGTAAATAATCAACTTCAGGATAGGACCGGTAACTCTGCTTCGCTTTGGGTTGCATCACGGCACCCTGGCATTGATTATTTTCCTATAGCAGCATGCCCTGTTGAGTTTTAATCCTTACATTCAACAAACAAACCATACTCTACTGCTGTTTTTCTTGCCTAGATGGGAAGCATTGTCTTCTGGAGATTTTCATAACACCCCGACCACAAAGTACTTCTGATCCAAGTCAGCTGCCAAATATGCAAATCTCTGGAAACCACTTGAATCATCTCATGTAAATGAGATTACACAATTGTCCTGCTGGTGTTTTACGTGACAAACCACTAAAGTCAGTGTTTAGTCAAATCAGCTTGAAGATTTTTATGTCTTTATAATTCTGTCTAAAATTCTTGCATCACAGATAAATAAATAATTTTGGAAAGAATATAATTGCTGTGAATCACACTTAACCAAGCTGCCTAGGTCTTCCTCATTGATAATTCCATACACATATAAAGCCATAGATAATTTTTTTATATATATGTGTGGACTTGTCTAGGTATGAATGTATGTCTTGGCATGTATGCATGCAGTGTGTTTCTGTCTTTCTTCCTGCACCGTTGCTGTGGACTTTGCTTATGTTAATAAAGCATTTCATTATGAAAATGCATTCCATTGTTCATATATGGCAAACTCGGAGTGAATGTATTTGTGTGTGTGTGNGTGTGTGTGTGTGTGTGTGTGTGTGGGTGCGTGGATCCTGGTTTCAGGGCTGTGGGAAGCTGGGGGTTTAAGATGACACAGCGCGAGCCTGCCGAGCTGCCCTCTGTTTATGTGGCCCGAGAGGAAATGACTAATTGACCCATGCAGCCTGAATGGAAGAGCTGTTGGAAATAATGATACACAGCGATTACGTGGCCACATTTGGACCGGTTGTATAATAATGAAGCGCTGTTCACATTCCCTACGACCGTAGCGTCCCGCAATCTTACATAAGAGGGCTGTGAGGTAAGTCTGAGAGAAGGATTAGCCATTAACTCTGTCCTGATATGTTCAACATCATCAGCTTATCGTAAAATGCAGTGGCCTGATAAAAGAAGTGGGATCAAAGTTACCTGGTACAGCTTAATGATATGTGGGTGGTCCAGCATTTTCATGATCTTCACCTCGCGATAGATCTTCTCCAGGTTGACTGAATCCAGCTGGGTCTTGTCTATGATCTTTATGGCCACCTGTTGAAGGGCACAGCAGCACTCTATAGTTAGCGGACAGTCTAACGCCCAGGGCTGCAGTCTGTGTGTCTTGAGTAGTGTCTGAGCTGTGCGTGAAAATTTTCCGATCCAGTTCTCACATGCCCTCGTGAACATCAAAGTCAGATCACGCGCGAGAGAGAGAGAGAGAGAGAGGAGATGACATACACCTGCCTGCCATGTCTGATTAAAGAACTTTAACGTTTCCGATCATTTCCTCAGGCTACAGACTGCTGATTGAGGAGGCGCTGCACTAATTTATTCCGATGCAGAGGCATTTGTGAAACGCAAAATTACAAGACCCCGACGGGCTCACTACTTAAGTAGAGAACTTCATTTGAACGGAAAGGCAGAATAAGCTCTTGAGGAGTACAGCCTCATCAAAGGAGAGAAAAATGAATCGTCCTGCAGAGTTGACTGTACGCACAGTATTATTTAAACGCTTGCTCTAGGAGTGAAGCTGAGGTCAGTGCTTAACCTTTTCACTGGACCTGTCCTAATCACATTTCATCAGATCCGTCAGTTTGTGGATGTCATCGCTAGTGGCAAGTGGGGTGACTTGTCCAACTGACCACCGAATGACCTCAGGGTTCATGGACAAAGCTGACGCTTTGTATGTGGTGACATACCGAGCCATAAACACTCTTGATAGTGAAGTGCAGCATTCAGGTCACATCAAGAAATGTGTCAATTGCATGCAACATTCTTACAGTCCTCTTAGCTGTGATCATTCTCTGATGCACTGCTCTCTCTCTCTCTCTCTCTCTCTCTCTCTCTCTCTCTCTCTCTCTCCACTGCCGACACGATTCTTGCCGAGTTGTCCGAAACCCTAAAAAAAGTGCTGATGGATATCATGAACATGTTGTTGTTCTCAAGAAAAAAATAAAATAAAAAAATCTGTCTGACGACCCCTGCAAAAAAACAGACTGGAGATAAAAAAGCTCTCAGCTACCAGTGAGGGCTTGTTGATGAATACGGACAAAACAGCAGCTATTATCACAAAATCACACTTACGCAACCGCCACACGATTCAGCAGCAGGCACCACATATCCACACGCTCCAGCATCTTTATCAGGTTTGCAACAATAAATCGTTGTGTATTTTACACACGCACTTTTTCGCTACTTGGATTTAACACATTTTCCAGTTCAATCAGAGACATCTCTTGCCGTGTTGAGTGAACCAACAGACGCCACAAAGCTTGCAAAGAGTCAGCACAGGTACTGACGGGATTTCAGTATCGCCTCAGTATCAGGTATTGACTGGGATTATGGAGCTGTAGAGGCTACACACAAACTGTCGACTGGGGAATGAATACTGTCACATGCTGAGCACATTTCAGATAAAGAGCTGTGCAGGAAACAATGGCAGAGAGGTCTTTTCATGTCTAGCAGGACCCCCGGAAAAAGTGCACACGAGCATTTCCAGAGCACAGAGATCGCTTCTAAACATAAATAATACAGTGTGGATACTTTACATTTACAAGGTTTATAGATTATTATTATTTCTTACTTGCTCAGAGTAATATTTAGAGTACTGTATGTGCAATATCTCCCACTATATCACTTTTTGACTGCGTACAAAGCTTACAGTTTGTTAGTATTTTTACGTTTTACAGACTTTTGTCCATGTTCAAGGTTTACAGTTTATTAGTATTTTTACTTGCTAAGCGTTTACATTAATATTTAGGTTACTGTATGTGCAAGATCTCCCACTATATGACTTTTTATATGCACTACAGTGTTTACAGTTGATCATCATTTTACATGCTTAGAGCACATCACTATTTAGAGTAATGCAATGTTTACGATGTTTACAGTTTATTCTTATTTTTACTTGCTAAGCGTTTACATTAATATCTAAAGTCCTGCAAGTGCAACATCTCCCACTATATGACTTACTGACTGCATGCAAAGTTTACAATATTTACAGTTTATTCTTATTTTGACTTGCTTAGAGCACGTTAATGATCTTGCATGGTCTTTTGTCTGTGTTGCATGTTTACAGTTTGCTACTTTTTGTACTATAAAATACTCATTATCATGTTTGCACTGTGTCTGGATAGGAGTGTGCAACAGTAGCACAAGCATCTGATGGTATATAGATGCTCAAGCAAGATGCTCTTTCTGCACATAATAAACCTGAAATGTGAAACTTGTTCTTAGGAGACGTTAGATTAGGTGCCAGTGATAGTGATAGTAAGTTGCACTGGAAATGAAGAGCAGCAGTAAGAGAGTTGTGCATGAAGTTTGCACAGGTATGAGCAGGTGTCTGAGTGCTGCAGCTGCTGGTTGTTCCGAGTGCTCGAGCTTCTGCACTCACCTCAGTTTTGGTGATTCTGTGTCTCGCCAGTTTGACCACAGCGAAGTTTCCTTTGCCGAGCGTGCGCTCGATGTCGTAGAAGCCCACACGCACCGGCCCGCGGAGCGCCGCTTTCGGCTCACAGTCAGCCATGACCATGCTTTACAGCAGGACACGGAGGAGAAACAAACAAACAAAACAAACAGCACACTTCAGCCTCGAGTCAGAACACTGCGGTGGTCGGAACGCACCGAGCCGCCAGAACTAAAAACAAGAACCATGTCTATGAGCGAGACGGAATCGCCAGAGCGCGCGCGCGCGGCCACTTTGACCGCTGCCAGCCGCCGTAGCCGAACTAAAGGCGAGAGAGAAATTGGGAAAGGTTTGGGAGAAGTGCGACGTGTCACGCCAAAAAAGCGCCCCCCCCCCTCCTCCCCTGCCTGCCTCCCTCCCTCCTCTTCTCCACCTCTCTTTTTCCCCCCCGATACAATAGAGCTATAATATTTCAGCTCTTATTAGCGCCAGTGCGCGAGCTGACTCGCGGGAGGCATCGTGTTCTCTGTGCTGACGTGCATTGACGTCAGAGCCGAGGGGGGTTATTTGTACCGGAGAGGGGCGGGGCTTTGAAGCGCTTCCACACTTCAGTGCCAAACTCGTCGCCAGGGCGACCAGCGCCACTGCTGACGTCAAGCGGCAGTGTTGCTCTTCAAAAAAAAAAGAAAAAAGTTTGCTTTCTATTTGGATAGCGGTGAAGTAATGTCGGCCACAACTTCGACCAACTTCTCCAACTGCCGCGCTGCAAGTGTGACACGCGCTCAATTCAAGCTCACCCAAGATCTGACCAGAGTTTCTCAATTAGCTCCCAGCTCAGTGTGCATCTGCAATATTTAACAAGTGACCCTAACTCCACTACACAACCACAAACAAGAACTGACTACACTGTTATAATCAGCCTGCATTTAACCTGCACACCACACACTTCCCAGAACACCATGCATTAATAAGCCTCAAGGCACAAGTCTCTAAACACAACCTGCTATAGCCTGCTAGTGGCTTAAGGGCAAAATCCACCACAACAACTTACATATTCATCTTCAGCATTTCCCACAATGCTGTCTGACTACCTGCTGATAGTGGCTCGAGTGCGATCCAGCCTTTGCTTCATTTCTACCCGAGCAATGCGATGCAGCAGTGCTTTAATCTTTTCGTCTGCCGAATTCTCTCACCTCATCTGTGCACTCCGCTCAAACAGATCAAGCTTCAACTTTAATACCATTAATACCGCCATCAACGCTCCTGTGATTGTCATCTGCATTGTGTAGCTGCATTGCATTCTGGAACTTTAAGTCCAACCTCTGCTGTCTCCACGACTTGTATGTTGGAGTTCTCATTAATATGATGTTTAACATTGCTAGGGGGGCACGGTGGCTTTGTGGTTTGCACGGTTGGCTCGCTTCTCTGGGGTTAGGGGGTTCGAATCCTGCCTCTGCCCTGTGTGCGTGGAGTTTGCATGTTCTCCCTATGCTTTGGGAGTTTGCTCCGGGTATTCTGGTTTCCTCCCCCAGTCCACAGACGTGATTGTGCCTTGTGATGGGTTGGCACCCATCCAAGGTGTCACCTGCCTTGTGCCCCAGGTTCCCCCTGTGTAGGATAATCTTTATGGAAAATGGATGGATGGATTAAAAAAATAGTGAGTGAGAATTGCACTTTTTTAAGGAGCTAATGCCAAAACCTGACCATCTTGAATCTTTCTCTCCTACTTCACAGCATTGTACTAGCAGCTGACGTCCTCCTGTGACATCGCGACAAACATCTACCAACTTCTCACCGGAATAATGAAAATACAGCATCAACCAATTAAATATCACCAGAACTACTAAACACACCACAAATATATCAATATAAACATTCTTTTTTTTTTTAGGGTGGACCTTTCCTTTAAATACAAGTGATCACTTTTATTACTGTATAAATTCTTAATCAGTAGCATTCATGCAGTGTTAAATTTACAGGTTCGCACTCCACAGCTGGTTCTAACATACCATATGCCTGAAGGTATGTACTGAACACAATAGCACAGTGACGTCTTTAGCTGCATGCTACCATACTGTATAACAGACAGAATAATAACTGACAGTATTGTGTTGAGTATTGTGGGTTTGGTATGCACCCGCAGGAGAGGCTGTATCTAATACAACAATGTCACGTCCAACTCAATGGACACAGCATTCAAACTGGCATTATTAAACAGGGACATCTGCTGGCAAGGCTCATTATTACATTGCTACTAAGGCCTGTTAGTTCAACAGTTCTACATCTTTATTTTAGTGTTTTTTAACAGTATTTTACAAAATGCAACATTGGTTTTGTAACAGACAATACAAGTATGTTTGACAAGGCAGAAATACCCAAAACTAACAGCCACGATGCAACAATAACTTGTTTATCAGTCGTAAGGTAAAATTAAATAAAATGCAATGATGGCATTCAACACATATGCTTACATATAAATATAGGATGTTGTACTGATTACTATACAGTCAGCCTCAGACATAATAATGAGAAGAGCTATGTATGTGTAAAGGTTCCTCATTAAAAGCTTGCCATAAGTTTAGCTGCAAATATTAACTGAGTCCTAGCAAGGTGCAAAATGGCTGGAAATGGAACAATGCTGTCTTGTTAAAAACTTCCTGTAAACACCATCCAGAACGAATAATCACTGACTTAACTGACTTGTTGTAAGATAACTGACTTATTGTAAGATCATAGCATACAGCAGTTATGAGGAATTTTGGAAGGAAAAGATCAATCATAGTGTAACAGGTATTAAACATAACCAACAGGATATATTTCCACATATGCACAAATCCTGAAATCCGGAAATCCTTATCTTATTTGTTATGAAACCGAGTTAAAACAGTATGGCAGAATTTTTGGCGATATTTCAGTATAATTTTTAAGCACAACAGGAAAAGAAGGAAACATTGACAGTTTTATGCTTTTGAAAACAGGATTTTTTTCAGCACCTTAAAATATCCAAGCTAAGCAAAACTGACATTATTTTGCCTTTGAACTTGTATGCCACTGCAGAATTATCAGAGTCTGGAAAAACAATGTGGACCTCAATAGGAGAGACAGGACAGGACGTTGTTCAGATGGGCAGAAAGGTCAGGGCATTATTGTGTGAGTTTCTGTGTGCACTGTCTTCTTCCCGGACACCGGCGTGCACAGAGGAAGTGGCTATGAGGTGATGACACCTTTGTGTTTCTTTGTACTGTCCATTTCAGAGAAGTGGGCTTACTGTCCTCCTTGGGGATGAGCATTCATAGGACCCCATGTCCTTCACATTGGGTTACTATGGATTGCATTAAAGTCCAAGCACAGACACTGAAGAAGATGAGATGAATTTGAGCCCGGTGGGTTAGAAGTCATTCAGTTTTGGTCCCATCACTGGACAGGTTCAGTATCCATAAATGTCATTATCCACCCATCCTGCCTCCATGGTGGCTGGAGTGCGACATGCCTCGTAGATTTCATTGGTGACAAAACCAGCGGTATTGCTGGGAACATTCTCATAGTCCGTTGCACTACATGTTCTGTTGATTTCTGAGCTCATGTATTCTAGCTGGGCCCCATTCCGCCTGGGACCATCCTTGGGGATTGGACTACTGCTGTTTTTCAGGCCATCAGTAGAGAGCCATTGACCAGGCACAGCGTAGATGTCATTTTGTTCCTTTCTCCTGAAAAGATATAGTTATTAATCTCACATGTAAATGTCTATGAACGATTTCCAGGGTCTTTGAAACATCTAGTAGTACTAGGGCAAGGTGACTTCAGGACATATGGTATCATCTCACAATCATCTCACCACTTATCCAAGTTACTTCATTTGAGCAATACGGTCTGCATACACACTGCAGACTACAGAAGAGATGTCATTGGAATTCATATATTGTACAGTCACATGTATATTCGTAGATATTTCTAGCCAGCTAGCTAACCTGTGCTGACCTGACAGGATTCCTGAGAGCATGTTTAGATTTTCATAATCCACACTACTACTGCTAGCCAGCTAGCTAATATATGCTTAAAAAAAACAGAATTACCACAGTGACATATGATGCAGTATTTACAATAAATACCACTGTCATACAGCCATCTTTCATCATATATTACAAGCAGGTTTTTCCAGAGGAACACAACAGAACTCCAGCTTCAAGTTGGCCTTCTAGGAACATTACCAGCCTTACTAGTTTAATATTGCTGTTTGCTATATTATCTCTAGGAACTTGCAGTGTGTAATTGTTTTCCTTCACCACTAAGCAGCATTTACTTCTTATCCTCCCTAGCGGGTCGGTTTTCTCCCTCAGCTTGATCTCCTCTGAGTATTCCACATCCGCCGCCATCTAGCTGTCTAGCGGGCCTATGCCACTAGAGTACTTAAGTAATTTTCCCTCACCATACCATGAGCTGTTCACAGCTGAGTCTGTTAAGTTAGTTGTATTCCTGTGCATTACACATAGCTCTGGGGCTAGAGTCAGTTTTCCCTACACACAACGGCTCTCTCTGGAGTACTCCCATTTGTTCATTATACACAAAGAAAAGGGTACCCAGGGAATACACCATGTTGTGGAGTCCCTTAAGGCCTGTGAAAGTTGCCAAACTGAAATGGGCATCTCTGACACCCTGGCTCACTTTTGCAATAAGCTAGCCTTGTAGGCATTGGTGATCAAATACACTATATGGTCAAAAGTTTGTGGACACCTGACCAATAAAAGCTATATGTGCTTGTTAAACATCCCATTTTGGAAATAACCCCCCTTTGCTGTTATAATAATCTCCATTCTTCTGGGAAGACTTTCCTCTAGGATTTTAGAGTGTCATTAGCGAGGTCAGGCACTGATTTTGGGCGAGGAGGCCTGGAGCACAGTAGGCGTCCCAGTTTATCCCAAAGTGTTCATTAAGGTCAGGGCTCTGTGCAGGCCACCTGAGTTCTTCTGCTCCAACTTTGACAAACCATATCTTTATTGCTTTGTGCACTGTCATGCTGGAACATGTTTAGGCCTCTTAGTTCCAGTGAAGGGGAATCTGTAATGCTAGAGTATGTAAAGACATTCTATACCATTCTGAGCTTCCAAATTTGTGGCAACAGTTTGGAGAACACCTACATATGGGTGTGATGGTCAGGGGTCCATGTACTTTTGGCCATATAGTGTACCTCTGGAGTGATATTGTAGTTGAATATGGGATTTATGCCCAATGTCATATGACCCAATCTTGTGCTTGATCAGTTGATTCACCTTGCAGTGTTCCATGAAGCTGAGCCTACAGAGTGTTGCTTGCAGTGCCTGGTATACAGATGTGCTGAACCCTGCCACTCTATGAGACTCTCTGCCTCCTGGTCACTGTGGACTTTCTCCAGGTTCTACAAAGTTAACAGTACCCCTTCGAGTAGTATAAAAAGGATGTTCATCTCTGAACAGCTTTCCAGAGTTCCTTGGCTTTAAGGACAGGTGCCAATGCAGTGATAGTTCCAGTGAAAGATGGTATTTATTGCAAATACTGATTTATATGTCATTAACTAACTTTATTGGAAGGTCTCACTCGGTGCTTATCTTTAGTCCACAGAACACACGCGAGTAGTGTTAGCTAGCTAACAAGCAGACTAGCACTAGCTCTTTAAATGCAAGCATAAAACTACCCTAAATCAGAAATGTTTGAAAGATTTGTTTTTGAGTCCATCTGCTCAGAGGCATACCCACTGGACTGCGATCAACAGACAGAGCCTTATTGTTTGGATGGGTGAAACAGCTTTAGTCACTTAGTATACAAATAGTTGTAGGAGTTGTATTGTTTGTTGTTGAAGTTTTCACTCACTTCCTAGCCATGACTCTATAACAGAAGACCCCAGAGACCACCAGTATAATCAGAAGCAGTGCAGGTACAGTAGCCAGGAGGATGTAGGAAACATTGATGCCATCATCTGAAAGAGACACTGAGAAAAGAATGGCATCATCCAGACAAAGTTGTTTTACTCATTTCAAACCAAAAAAGAATGCTATACTGGACTGGTCAAATAAGTTGCCTGATGATTCAGAAAATCCTATGTTTATCTTTTCATCATTCAGTGTGACAGGGAGTTTGTTTGAGAGTTACTGCTGGTGTATCTGCAGGGAAAGCATCCATTTAAGAAATGTAATTCACAAATAGCCTAAACAGTGAATAACTGTACTTACAGCTACAGTTACATGCAGACATTTAGCATTTCCCATAAGATCCCATATGTTGTGTAAGCTTGCTATATACAGTTGTGTTACACTCACCAACCATTTTATTAGGAACACCTGTGCACCTGCACATTCATGCAGTTATCTAATCACCCAATCATATGGCAGCAGCACAATGCAAAAATCATATCATGCAGATACAGGTCAAGAGCTTCAGTTAATGTTCACATCAAACACCAGAATGAAGAAAAAGTGTGATTTCTGACTTTGATCATGACGTTGATGGTTGGTGCCAGATGGGCTGGTTTGAGTCTTTCAGACACTGCTGATTTCTTGGGATTTTCACACACAAACATGTCTAGAGTTTACACAGAATGGTTCTAAAAACAAAAAACTCTGAGTTCTGTGGGTGGAAATGCCTTGTTGATAAGAGAAGTCAGAGAAAAATGGACAGATTTCCCTTTGAAAAAAAAAAATCACCTGGACTTTTTCCAGTCTTCAGCCTTCCAGTTTGGGTGAGTCTGTGCTCATGACAGCCTCAGATTCTTGTTCTTGGCTGAAAGGAGTGGAACCTGATGTGGTCTTCTGCTGTTGTAGCCCATCCACCAAAAGGTTTGATGCGTTGCGCTTTTGAGATGCTTTTCTGCTCGCCACGGTTGTAAAGAGTGCTTATCTGAGTTACCGTAAGCTTCCTGTCAGCTCAAACCAGTCTGGTCAATCTCCTCTGATCTCTCTCACCAACAAGGCGTTTAAGCCTGCAGGCCCTGTTTTTGTTTTTAGCACCATTCTGTGTAAACTCCATGAAATTCCCAGAAAATCAGCAGTTTCTGAAACCAGCTCATCTTAACAACCATGCCACAATTAAAGCTACAGAGATCACATTTTGCCCCACTCTGATGTTTGATGTGAACATTAACTGAAGCCCCTGACCTGTATCTGCATGATTCTATGCACTGTGCTGCTGCCACATGATTGGTTGATTAGATAACTACATGAATGTGCAGGTGTATAGGTGTTCCTAATAAAGTGGATGGTGAGTGTACATGTTATTGGTTGTAACATTAACACATACAGTATATAAATCAATAAAGCAATAATAACCAATGCACTTATTTTACTGTATAAAATGTTAAAGGTGCTCATTCTTTTGAGAACGGGTCTCCACTGCGTGAACAAGGCAAGCGAAGTGTTTTTCATGCGAATGTTTGCGCCATTGCTTTAGCAGCTGCGCTGTCTGTGCCAGATGCATTAGTACAAAGATAAGCTTGAACCTGTGAAAACAAACATGCTTCAGGTACAACAACAGGAGCTATGATGGATGAGGTTTGTTATTCTTATCTAATGTTTGCATGCAATTTCATTCATTCATAAGGGCCACAATGTTTTCCTGACTGCAACGCCTATTTTCCTGAACGTTCTATTTTACGATCAATTACACTGCTTGTTACTGTGGCCCCGCCCACTCCTGATGGTTTTATCAATTGTTATCCTTTGTGTCAGGGGTGGAAAAACACTGAGATAGGATACTTAAGGGAAAGTATAGCTAGTGTGTCAAAATCTTCATTAAAAGTGGATGTATCCAGTCAAAAATGTACTGAATGTAAAGTTGCTACTTTTAAATGTACTCATGCATTCAAAATCTTTTTAAGTTAATGTCATGTTTTCACATGAAAGTAACTTTTATTACTTATTTAAAACTGTTCGATGTTTTCGTTTTAAAGTAACTACACCATCTTGCCTGAAAGCACTATTCAGTCTCTGTACGTTTGCTGGTATTTTCCACCCTTGCTTTTCTTCTTTTTCTCTATTTCTTTAATAAATTGCTTATGTATTGAATGTTTTTTTAATCATTTGTGTGCAGGATCCATTTTACTATTAACCCTGATTTATGTATCCCATCTGTCAAATTATTGCTTTTATGTGTGTTAGGGTTTTCGGCATCCAGGATGGTATAGAACATGTTAATTAACATGATTCTTTGATACACCCCCCTCTGAAAGTATTGGAACGGCACGGCCAATTCATTTGTTTTTGCTATACACTAAAGACTTTTGGGTTTGAGATCAAAAGAATGAACATGAGATGGTATATCAGAATGTCTGATCTGTGGAAGCTGAAATTCTGATCTATTGTCTCATATTTTATAAGAGATATATATATATATATATCTTTTGATCTCAAACTCATATGTCTTCAGTGTGTAGCAGAAACAAAAGAATACTTTTTATTGTATACTTTCCCCACTAACAAAGGTCCTGATGTGTACAGATGTAATGGATGACCAATGGACTTCATTGAAATTAATTTCCAGGAAAAAAAGGGGAAATTTTAGACCAAAATTTCAATGCGTTGAGCTTTGGCTTCATTTAGGAGCAGTGTTCTGTTTTTTGTATTCTGATTAAATGAGAAAACAATATGAAAACAAGGGAATAGACAAAGTTCTATGTTTGAATGGTGGAATGATTTGCTGTTGTAGTAAGCTGATTACAACTGCAGAAGAGAATAAGTAAAAGAGCAATCATTCAGACTGATCTTTGATCATTTTTACCTGAGCGAGCAGTGGAATTTCCAACAGGAGTAGGAACTGGAGATATTTCTATATTATAAAGAGGCAGGGACAGAGAATCTTTTAAACATTTTTTTTACTTATCATAATAGAATATCTTAATAGTACAGACTAAAATAAACAGGTCTTAATCTATGTAATAAATAAAATCTGTGTAACATGTAACACACCTTCTGCATATTTGCATATGAAGTTGTTTTTGCTGCTGCATCTGATATCACTCCACTTGAACATATTGCGTCCCTTGAGAGAAGCAGGCGCACTGGGTCTGTAGTACAGGGCCACACAATGGTCAAAACCACACGAGGGCTCTTTCAACTGCCAGTTCCTGCAACGGGCAACATAACACAGACCCTGAATAACTGCTGCTATTGTAAGAGACAAGATCTTATAAGATAATTACACCAACAAGAGTGTCTTCAAATAAAGTTTCCTTTGTGTGCTTAGCCAATGCTCTAGTGCACATAGGGATTTCCGGTGGGTGGGTCAGCATTAATTTAGGTCTAAAGCTTTTATCTCAAGTCCCTGAAGTTACTGTGGTTTCTGGTATAAGAAGACCAGGCCTACACAGTCACATCTGTTTATTTTATTGTTACAAATCACAAACTCAAATATACAGTCCCCTCCAAAAGTACTGAAACAGCAAGCCCAGTTCTTTTGTTTTTGCTATACAATGAAGAGTTTTGGGTTTGAGGTGAAAAGATGAATATGAGATGATAGATCAGAATTTCAGCTGTCATTTCCTGATATTTACACCTAGATCTGTTATTTGAACCCAGACATTTTTCAAGTGATAAAACTATTGGACCATGTGACTGACAGGTGTTTGTTGTTGCCCAGGTGTGCCCTGTTAGATTTATTGTTTAAACAATTAAAAGCTGTGAATGTCTACTCTTGGGTTGAGCCCTGGTTTTAGCTTGTGAAGACTGCATTTGTTGTTAAAAGGGATAAACCAACATGAAGACCAGAGAGCTGTCTATGGGAGAAAAGCAAGCCACTTTGAAGCTGAGAAAAGAGGGGACATTAATCAGGGGCATTGCAAAATTATTAGCCATAGCCAATACAACAATTTGTCTGTTGTACTAACAACCAGACATCAAAAGATCGGCCAATGAAAACAACTGCAGTTGATGTCATAAACATTGTGAGATCTGTGAAGAAAAACCCCAAAACATGTCATCAATGACATCACCAGCAACATCCACAGGGCAGTGGTGAAGATATCACAATCCAACCCTCGATGAAGACTTTGAGAGCATAAATATAGAGGCAATACCACAAGATGCAAACCACTTATCAGCAGTAAGAATCAGAAGGCCAGATTGGAATTCACAAAGAAATACAGAGATGAGCCAAAAAAGTTCTGGAACCAAGATTAACTTCTACCAAAGTGATGGAAAGGTCAAAGTGTGGAGAAAGAAAGGATCTGTTCATGATACCCAACGTACACTGTCTGGCCAAAAAAAAAAGTCGCTGCACTGATGCACCGCTTGATGGAAATAAATGTTGTGATGTTATTTCCACGAGGTGCATCAATTTTTGGTCAGGAGCTTGTACTGACAATGAAAGAGGAGAGCACTCTGAAAGGTCTCTTCCAGCACATCCCAAAGACTTTCACTGAGGTTAAGGTCAGGACTCAGAGGTGCCAATTCATGTGTGAAAATGACTCTTTATGCTCTCTGAACCATTCTTTCACAGTTTTAACCCTGGTGAATCTTGGCAGTGTCATCCTGGAATGTGGCCATGAGACGTCTTTCTACATGGTTATTAAAAAACTAAAAAGCTACACACTTCATCTTTTAAGATTAAAAGAACTGTTGCCAAACATATAATATGCTAGAAACATTATAATCACTCTAATAATGATCCATTAATAGACTCTTATGTATTTGCCTATTAAAATCTAAACAGCGACTTTTTTTTTGGCCGGGCAGTGTACAAGCTCATCGGTCAAGCACGGTGGAGGTAGTGTCATGGCTTGGGCTTGCATGGCTGCTTCTGGAACAGGCTCACTAATCTTTATTGCTGATGTAACTCACTATGGTGGCAGCAGAATGAATTTAGAAGTCTACAGAAACATTCTGTCTGCCAATTTACAGAGAAATGCATCCAATCTAATTGGGAGGAACTTCATCGTGCAAGACAATGACCCAAAACATACTGAAACACAACAAAGTACTTCAGCAGAAGAAAAAAGTGGAAGATTTTAGACTGGCCAAGTCAATTACCAGACCTTAACCCAATTGAGCATGCATTTCACATCCTGAAGAGAAGACTGAAGGGAGAAACCCCCCAAAACAAATAACAACTGAAAGAAGCTGTGGTACAAGTCTGGAAAAGCATCACAAAAGAAGAATGCAACAGTTTGGTGATACAGTTATTGCAAGCAAGGGATATGCAACCAAATATTACGTGTTATTTACTTTAATCCCATCTATTCTTATACTTTTGCTCAAATAGAAATTGGGTGGTTTGCCACCTAAGGTGCCTTGTTTAAGTTGTTTAACACTTCTATTTGTGAATATCAGCAAATAAAAAGTGAAATTCTGATCTATCATCTCATATTCATCTTTGGATCTCAAACCCAAATATCTTCAGTGTAGAGCAAAAGCAAAAGAATTGACCTTGCTGTTCAAATACTTTCGGAGGGGACTGTATGGTTTTAAGTTAGGCTTACTGGCAAATATACTGCCAAATATATGGTTTTACTGGGGTTCCAATGCCCTGCACAATTTCAGGGTTTTGCTACTGCTAACATACCTGAAGGGATTAGTAATTAACCAATAAACCTATCAGGCGTGTTAGGAGCATGAAAAAACATGGAAACTGTGCAATACAGTGTAACCTCCGAGCTGGAGTTGAGAAGCTTTAATCCAAAACAACTGGTGTATATTTTCCAGTAACTGACTAGGTGGGAACACTCTAACACTCTCTGATCATATCAGACTCCTTAAGTAAGGCATACAACATGATAGGGTGAGTTGTTATAGGAAAATATTCAATGATGGCGTGGTGTGATGTGGCCTGACACGAAGTGGACCACCTAAACCTGATTATTTTCCAATATTTTCCCAATGTGTTTTTTACCACTGTAAATTTAATTCTTTAAAGAACTACACATTGAATTTTTTTATTCATTTATAGTTACATTTAATGCTGTTACACAAGACAAGGTAGTTCCTCTAATCTCTCACTTGACCAGGCCTACACAGTCATATCTGTGTGTGGTTGCGTTTTATTGTTACAGATCACAAATGCAAATATATGGTTTTACTCGGGATTCAGTGCCCTGCACAATTTCAGGGTTTTCCTACTCTTAACCTACCCGAAAGGGCATAGTAATTAGCCAGTAAAATTATTAACTGTGTCAGGAGCAATAAAAACCATACAAACTGTACAGTAAAGTGCAGAGCTGGAGCTGAGAAGCCTTAATGTACATAAAGATCCAAAATGTGATTATATAAATATTCTAGTAAGCTCCTGCTTGGTAACACTCTCTTACCGTGCCAGACTGGTTAATATGCCATAACCTGTGTAGAAACACCTACTAATACAAGTCTTCCAATACAAGATTAATTGTCTTAACTCCCATGACAAGACATGTGGACATATTTAAAGCTTTGGTTTGTAATGTTTAAAAGTGCTTCTAGACAAGCGTATAATTTCACAGATACCTTATAAAACCTGACTCACAATATAACCATGCAAAAGAGTAGACTAGCTTCTATATTTCAGGCTTCTGTTTACACTTTTGGGCCGGAAATTTGCTCCACCAGCAGCTGGAACAGAGCTGCTCAGCTCTGCCCCATTTCCTTAAAAACAAATCACAAGGTACACGTAGCAGAGAAGCTGGCGCCAGCTCGGGAAAGGTGAAGGCTTGGTAATGGCTTCATTTCACCTTGCAGGCAGCAGAGGGCTCTAGAAAATTGCAACTTGCTCCTTTAAGAGCTTATGGTGCAAGCAGTTTGGCTAGATGTCTCTAGACCAGGGCTGTCAAACTCATTTAGGTAACATGCTACAGTACACGTAGTCCAATGTCACGTGAGCTGGACCAAAAAATAATTTTAATGTACATTTATCTGAATCATGCCTTGAACTTTTCTACATTTTCATGTTACAACCTGGAACTGAAATTGAATTAAATGATTATAATGTATGTCATGAAGCTATGTCATAAATAGCCCATAATATTGAAGTGGGGGAATAAAATCAATATAGTTTTTTAAAATTACTTACAAATAAAAAGATTGCATATGCATTCAACCCTGTTGTTATGAAAATGATAAATTAGTTTACTTAGTCAAATCTTCAGCTTGCTAATGAAGAATTATATATCATTCTTATATTATGTCAGTATCTGAGCTTAAGGCCTGGTTTTATTGCTGTATCCTGCCCCTTAGTGGAATAACAAAGACTAGGTCTTTTTTCAAATCTTTCAACTCGATTATCGTCCGCAAGACCATTTTAATTTAAAGCACAGATTCTAAATTAGTTTCCTAGGATGGATTACAACCTTTATCAGACTGCTCCCTGGCCCACAGGCCATACAGCGGAGTCCAAAAGACTGAGAGTACTAGTGAAAATGCTTCTAATTTGCACTCTTTTCTAATTTAATACAACAATTTTCAGTGCAAGTTATATTACTGACAAGAACCTGAGTGAAAAGTAGAATCTTTGAAATATTTACATGAATTTCAGAGTTACGTCGTTTTTGGTACGTCCCCTTTTTGCTTTAATGCCAGTGTGCACTCGAGCTGGCATGGAATCCACAAGTTTGTGCAAAATATTATGAACCATTTTATACGAAATCCATCAGAGTGTCGTCTGAACAAATGCTTCACTAGAAGAGATTAGGCATGAGGAAAATCTGACCTTTTGTACAAAGCAGTTAACATGGGCTATATCATAGATTTGCTCACATTTAAATAGGGATCTAAAAATAGTGCAGAATATCAAATATGTAAGATATCAAACATTTACTTTTCTTTACTAAACATTCAAAGTGGCCTCAGACTTTTGGACCCCACTGTATGTTTGACACGACTGCTCTAGACATCTAGACCTCTAGACGTTTACACCTTCACTCATTCCAGAGGTTCTGGGCCAGAAATGTAAGCCGTATATCCTAAGTCATACCTGTAGGTAGCCTGGCTATGATCCAGCCAGTAATACTGTGATGAGCACTCTGCAGCTTCTGACTCTTTGTAACCTTGATTCCTTCGCAGTCCAATCCAGAAGTCACCTTTGGCAACCGGTGCGTCTTGAACAAACATCTCCATTAGCTTCTGCTCGCTTTCTGTTTCAATACTGATCAGCTCACCGTCGTCTTCCCTGCACGTCCGCCTGGCCTCCTCAAAGCTCACCCTGTTCCCACTGTCCTGGTGGTAAGCGATCTTATAGCACGGCCTCTCAGTCCCCCGACGGCATATGCGCTGACCTGGGCAGCAAAATGTTTACAATATTTAACTGCTTAATTAACACCCACAGTGTTTCTGTAAGTTCAGCAGGACATAAATCACCACTGAAGAAATTAAAGTGAATTACAGAGTAAATTAAATATCAGATGCATTCCCATTGTTTTTAGAAAATCTTTTTCCAGCACATTTTCCACGACTTATATACATAACAGCTGTTGCACAAGGAAAGTCATCAGAATGACTCACATCTGCCAACATCTTTAAACCCTTAAACTCAGAGGAGCAGGTCCTGAAATTCCTTTTACTTGGTTGAGTCATCTTCAAGTGCATTATTTAGTAACTACTATGAATTTTTCATTCAGAGAAAACTACACTTTAAGATGACTCAACCACGTTTTACGCAAATATTTTGTGTGTATAAGCATACGAGCCCCCCTCAGAAGCTCAGCTATTTCAGTAGCTCAGGACCTCACTCAATATTTACAGGGCCATTTATCCATTCTCTTTTTTTCAGGTGCTTGCAAAACTGGAAAAATAGTCCATAAATGTCCAGGTTTTCCAGGATGTGTGGGGGAAACCCTGATCATGCCATCACTGAAGCCCATGCCATACACCAGAGGCATATAATACAATGCAAACACATGGGCACTGTAATACGAACTCAACACCAACTCTCCTGCAGACTGAAAGCATTCCTGGACAGATGGGATCAGAAAAGCAGCTCAAATTAAGAACCGGTTCTCATACAGATCGGGTCAGAAAATAAAGTCGGAAAATAGAATTGGCTCCTGTAGATATCAGATCAGAGTGTCAGCTTGGATTGGACAGAAGTGATTCCTAAACAGACTGGTTCAGGAAATCAGATCAGATTCAGAATCGCTTTCTATGCAGATCAGATCAGGAAATGGGACCGGATTCAGAGTCAGTCGCTGTACAGACTGGATCAGGAAAACAGATCAACTTCAGAAAAGATTCCTGTACAGATCAGATCCTAAAATCAGATCAGATTCAGAATTGGTTCCTGAAGAGATTGGATCAAAATAGTTAGATCGGATTAAGAATCAGTCCCTGTATGGATCGGATTAGGAAATCAAATCAGGTTCAGCATCAATTTCCTGTACTCAATGTATTCAGAATCGATCCCTGTACAGATCATCTTAGGAAATCAAATCGGATTCAGAATCTGTTCTTTTACAGATCGGATTCAGAATCAATCCCTGTATGGATCTGATTAGGAAATCAAATCAATCAATTTTTCAGAATCAATTTCCTGTACAGACTGGATTCAGAAGCAGTCCCTGTATATGGTAGATTGGATTAGGAAATCAGATGGGATTCACAATCAGTTCCTTTACAGATTGGATTAGGAAAATTAGATCAGATTTAAAATCGGGTCCTGTACAGATTGCATTAGGAAATCAGATCAGATTTAAAATCGGGTCCTGCACAGATCGGATTAGGAAATCAGATCAGATTTAGAATCGGTTCCTGTACAGATCGGATTAGGAAATCAGATCAGATTTAGAATCGGGTTCCTGTACAGATCAGATTAGGAAATCAGATCAGATTTAGAATCGGTTCCTGTACAGATCAGATTAGGAAATCAGATCAGATTTAGAATCGGGTTCCTGTACAGATCAGATTAGGAAATCAGATCAGATTTAGAACCAGGTTCCTGTACAGATCGGATTAGGAAATCAGATCAGATTTAGAATCGGTTCCTGTACAGATCGGATTAGGAAATCAGATCAGATTTAAAATCAGGTTTCTGTACAGATCGGATTAGGAAATCAGATCGGATTTAGAATCGGGTCCTGCACAGATCAGATTCGGTATCATTGTTCATCATCATATGATAATGTGTCCAAAAAGCGTCCTCCATATTTATAAATAGCTTTTTTTTTATAGTGATATGAGGCGATATCAGTGATATGTGACCGGAGTATCGCACATTCCTCTCGCACAGAGAAGCCTGGAGCTGTGGCTAATAGCGTACACATGAGCACTTTCAGGGGAAAGCAGCCTGGTAGCCTAGTGTGCGTTCAGGACGAGCTCTGCGTATCTAAAAACATGTCCTGATACCAGGCGAGTCCTTCACAGGGAATAAAGGAAACTTCACTCCCAACATGTTATAAATAAAAACGACTTGCGAAGTTCCTTTGGAGGACTTCCTTTAAAAACAAGCGACAGCAACAGTGACTTTTACTCTCACTGTTTCATGCAACTCGCAGCACCATAACATCTGATCATTTTTAAACTCTGTGAAAAACATCACATGACAGCTGTTAAGAGTGAATAGGCCTATTGAGCGTCAGTTTTTTCCACACACACACACACACACACACACACACACACACAGTCTACTACACATCCGCTTACTTACTGGAGAAGCCTTTTAGTGCGCAGCCTGGATGACAACAAACAGCCAAAACAGTTCCGATCAGCTTCATGAAATCCATCTCCACATATTCATCAATGCTGAAGTGCACTTCAACAGTCTGTCGTGTCCAAGGCTCCAGGAAAACGTCGCGCTGTCAGATAAGCAGAAAGAGTGAAGAGTGAAGAATGTGGCGGTGCAGAAAGTCCTCCAATCCTCCTCATGTCCCACACTGCATACTAGAGCACTACATAGTGCGCACTGTGGGAGAAGTGTGCCAGATGTTGCACATCAGCACGAGACCCTACTCCTCTGCTACTTTTCCTCTTGTTTCATAGGACTTTGACAAGTTTAAGGAGCTTGTGATTTTTTTTTTAAATGTAGTTATTTTACAAAACCCTGAATGAAGAATGATCCTGGGAAATTCAGCCTAGATTATAAGAAAGGGTGTGAGAGGGGAAAAAAAACCCAGACCCACAAATTGTGCAGTTAAAGGAACACTCCACACAACCACAACCAAAATGAAATCTGCTGTAAACATGCATCCCTACAGCATTGAAAGCTTTATTGTCTGATTTCCCAGCTGGAATACTGGGAGAAAATACCTCCTGATGACACAAATACATTTACAGATAAACTACAACAGGGAGCATTATACCGTCCCCTTCCATAATCCACCGCTCTATACCACTAATGATGAGTTAACATACTTGTGTAATGCATGCAGGGTGTTGGATTGTAGTGATGGAGCCATGATGGATGCAGTGGGGCGTCTGGGCCAATTTTAGGGTGGAGGGGTTTTGAAGGAAAGGTGGCAATACATTAGGCATAGGGTCCGTCAATGAATACTATAACTTCACATTCATATGCCAAGGTTGTGTAACCTTTACAATTACCTGAAAAATTGTGCATGATTTTATTCTGTTAAATTTAGATACTCAATCATGCATTTGTATTATAACAGACATGATTAGTCTGGTAAATTAACCACACATAGTTTTGAGTTTTGACATCCAGAACAGTCGCTCGACAGACTATGACACTTTTTTAAAACTGCGGAATGACACTTTTAGCCCAGCTGAATAAACTGATTTTTCCACAGAACTGACTGTACATGAACATTTTACAGTACTGGCTTGCCAACTTTCCTGCCTCAGTGTGTGGTGAGAAATGAAATTCAAATGAGAAAATTCAGTGAACTTCAGGTGTATGCAAATCATATACAGTGTGGCAGCCTTGTTGCTCTTAGCCCATCAGGCGATGACTTCATGACTTAACTGTGGATTTTTATGTGGTTTCTCCATAATCGTGGATTCTCCATGTAATACCAGCAGCAGCGATAAAAAAAATGTGTAAGAGCATACATAGCATCAGTTTGATGACTGACATCCTAATAAATGTACCAACTGCCACCAAATTCAGTAGGAATGCACATGCGGTTGAAAGAAATTTCAGTGCCACCCATTGTCCCACTCAGTGGTCCCCCTCCAGCACCAACACTGTACCCACACTGTACACTCTCTGTACCCACACTGTAACAACACTGTGCCCATACTGTACCCACACTGTAATAACAGTATACACTTAATGTACCCACACTGTACCAACACTGCACCACCACTCTACACACACTGTACCAACACTTCATCAACACTGTACCAACACTGTACACTCACTGTACCTACACTGTAATAACAGTATACACTTACTGAACCAACACTGTACCCACACTGTACCAACACTGCACCACCACTCTACACTCACTGTATCAACACTTCATCAACACTGTACCCACACTGTACACTCACTGTACCCACACTGTACACTCAATGTACCCACACTGTACCCACACTGTACCAACACTGTACACACACTGTACAAACACTGCACCACCACTCTACACTCACTGTACCAACACTTCATCAACACTATACCCACACTGTACCCACACTGTACCAACACTGTACCAACACTGTACCCACACTGTACCAACATTGTGGCAATAAAAGACTCTTGAATCTTGACTCGCTGCTCTCAGTCATGAATCAGTGAGTCAAACAAATCAAATGAATTGAAACCTTGAAAAAATTTCGAATCACTTAATGGCATTCTTAGTAAGAATCGAATCAGCAAAGTGAATCACGCACTTCTCGTGACTTGTGCTTGGGGTCAACACAGCCAGATCAGCAAAGGAAACTGGAGAGGAAGGAAAAACGCAGTTTTGTAAAAAGTCTGTATCCTTTTTACTTCTCATGTTTGTTTTAGTCCTGTTCATTCTCAGCCTAAAGCCGACAAAAAAAAAATCTGATTGCGCAATTCAACTTAGGGAAAATATCAGTGTGTAAAAATAAAAGGAGAATAATTAACACTGAAATTTAGATTGAAAAAGAAGGGTCAGTGTACAGTCAGGTTTGTAGTGTTCTTTTCATAGTTTTTAAATAAAATATGCATTCGTGTTTATTTGTTTCACCACACCACAAAGTCTAGACATCAAATATTCATGAATTTAAACATTAAAAAAATGCTCACTGCTGTACATTTCAGAATGAACCGAATGGAGGAACCTTCACCGGGGTCTCCCACATCTGGATGGTAAGTTCCTCCAGAAACCCCTTGTGTGTCATGTAGACTCCTCTTGCCTTTCCAAGCTAATTTCTTTGTGCAAGAGGTAGCTGTTAGTGACCAGTATGCACTAACAAAGGATGATAGAGTAAATAATCCACTTTCTTCATGTACATTACACCCTCACCTGTATTTCACATGGCATCTAGGGGGAGTGTCACTCTGTCTAATCACTTGACACAACTTGTCACCGATAAGCTCCAGGAATCTACAGTCTGGGCTAGGACGAAATCAGCCCCAGCCTCAGGAGAATGTTTTGACTGTCCACTAGCCAGTTTCCCCTTTCACTCGTCTCTATACTGTGTGCCCAGAGAATGCTTCATGTATGGTAGATCATTCTGCTACCTCACGTGTCCATCCGAAAGACACAGCTTCAGATCCACCTGATAGAGCCTCTGGGATCATTTTTCTTAAAAGCATTGGACTAAATCTGGTGATATTTCCTTTCTGTTGTCTCTCAACCCAAGGTTACATTTAGCTGGTACAGATGTTTTGTAGAAATTACCTACAATCAAGCAGTAACCAGAGGCTAGGAATGCTGGCTAGAAAGAGGCATCACTGAATCAATTACGAGTCCTGTACCTAATGGAAATGTGACCCACAAATTGTGCAGTTAAAGGAACACTCCACACAACCACAACCAAAATGAAATCTGCTGTAAACATGCATCCATACAGCATTGAAAGCTTTATTGTCTGATTTCCCAGCTGGAATACTGGGAGAAAATACCTCCTGATGACACAAATACA
>CM074958.1:7590396-7605930 GCA_037577455.1 Pangasius macronema
ACTTAACTGTGGATTTTTATGTGGTTTCTCCATAATCGTGGATTCTCCATGTAATACCAGCAGCAGCGATAAAAAAATGTGTAAGAGCAGACATAGCATCAGTTTGATGACTGACGTCCTAATAAATGTACCAACTGCCGCCAAATTCAGTAGGAATGCCATTGTGTAGCCATTAACGCTGTTAGCCAAGGCGAAAAGTTTGAACCTGCAATTGGGTGGTTTAGCGGGTTTACTGGGTCACTGCAGTGTGAGTTTGGAAAGGTTTTCCGAGGACGGTGTAAAGCCTTGCAAGTGTCCATCATCACATCAATAAGGCTTGTGGATCTCAAGCAGAACATTCATCTTCTGTGCCACTTTTTCTGTCATTTTCTTCAACATCCTCTGGCTTGCTCATATGAAAGTTCCATGAGATAACCCTGAATCTGTCCTTTGGCACAATATTCACTAGAGACAACACTGAGGAAAAGTTTTTCTCTAGTAACCCTGGATATTTTCCAGCTTCTCCAATGGACAATACAGGACAAGATCCATGAAATGATAAAACTCCTGAATTGTGACGAGTCCAGGAGTAAAAAAGTTTCTTCCCCTTTTAATTATTCGTAAGAGCTTGTTTGTGTGGTCAGGGTATAAGGTTTGAACCATGTCATTGCTGAAGAACAATGACATGTAGTTTTTTTTCCCCCTGTGTTTTGTACTCGTGTTCAGTTTTTGTTTTTGAAACTTCTGGCCATGTTGGAATTTTCCACATTTAGCCTTCTCTACCGCTCAATATGCACACTCTAGATGTTATTCCTGAGGTGTTTGACGTAACAGTTTATGACCGTTTTATATCCGGTGGTGTTCTCTTGGGAGTGAATCATTTTAGCATTTTTGTGTGGATGGAGATATGTTGGTGTTGGTGTAGAGGGGATGTTTTTAAAAACAGAGAAAAAAACTTTTCAGAAATGTCCATATACATACCGACAGGCCTTAGATCATCCTCTGCATCTTGCTCTGCTCTGTGATCTGCCCCTTGTCCTGGAGGGTGGCCTGGTGTGAAGTGCCTGCTCCTCCCGTGTGCTAACCACTTCTGAGGAAACAGATGGACCCGTGTACTGTTGTGCAGCAGAGGTGGTTTAACTGACATCCTGTGTAACTCACTGCAAGCACAAACACAAAACAATCAATTTCACTTCAGTTACTGTGTTGTTTTTACATGTTTTTTTTTTCCACACAAGAACATTCTACGCATCACCCCACCCCACCACTTCACACCATCAGTGGCAGATATGTGGTAAGGAATGCCCAGAAACTGAATCTGAATCGGAGAATCTGACACAAACCTTTATGTTTTGTTCTACTACATTACTTTACAGTATCAGAAACAAGAAAACAGCTGAATGCACAAATGCCCTGCCACAGCAATCCAAACCAGACAAAAATGAAAGACTAAATCCAAGGAAATTCTGCAGTTGTCCACTAGATGGTAGCATTTGTTTCATATTTCCTTTGGGTCACTGAAATTGTACTTAACTTTGAAATGTGTCAAGTTTCCAGCAAGTTCTACAGGATAGCTGTGGTTAGTGATGAGGACAATAACTATGCAGGACAATATAAAAATTGATCACCAAAATAATAATCCCAGTCATTTAATTTTTTTTTTAAATTTAATGTTCCATATTACGACTACCATTACTATTATTTACAATATTATTGCCACTTTTAATGTGATTAATTTGCTAGATGGCAAACGAGGAAAAGTGTTCAATGCTTTTTTGGGGCTTTGGATTCTTAGACACATATGAATATTTTTATGTAACATTTCTTTCAATATTTTCTCACACTTTGTCTCACACAATTAGGATGACTCCCACATTTCAATAACCACAAGAGACAGAAGGAAATGTTATTAGGAACTGCAGGTCACATTGATGAGTAACCTCAATATGAAGTTATAAACTCGATTTATATTCCGTTATAACACTATTGAAGTTCGTTTTATAAGTTTTAGTTCATCATTTTTTATGACGTAACAAATGCAATTCATAATTAGATCACATTTTGTTATAAGATACCAATGAATCTTCTTTCTATGTTTCTTTTTGAACAAAAAACAGAAACTTTGACCAGTTTCAAGAAGTTCTGATGAATGTAATGCATTTAAATACTATAGCTTTTAACCACCAGTATGCAGAAAAAAGTATGTAACTACATCTGTTCTACTTTCTTTTGTTCCAGACCCCCAGGGTGGTTTCCTTCAGAGCTAAAATGTTCCTGTTTGCTCATTTCCTCACCAATCACCAATAGCTGCCGTGACCTCACGTGGGTGGTGTATAAAAGGTCCCCGCTACAGCACAGTTGGCCTCATTCCTTTGCTTGTCTTGTCATGGAATTGGGTTCAAGATGCTTATTAATTCTGCACCATTACATGCTGTGCTCACTATGTACTCGACCCATCCTGGGGGTATCACTTTAAAGAATTCTGGCGAACAAAACGACCAGTAGCGATGCCAGAGACGAGTCGGTGATTTAATTCAATTCAATTCAGTTTTATTTGTATAGCACTTTCAACAATGACCATCATCACAAAGCAGCTCTACAGAAATATATAAATTCAGGATATAAATTTTAAACTTAATTTATAAATGTATCCCTAATGAGCAAGCCAGAGGAAACAGTGGCAAGGAAAAACTCCCTGAGAAGACATGAGGAACCAGACTCAAACGGGAACCAGTCTTCATCTGCGTGACATCAAATGGTGCATTTATAAATAATTCCCTATAGCTGTTTACTACATGGTCAACAAGTGCAATTGTGTAAACAGGAAATTCATTATAGGACTATTTGTCCTTATAGTACACAATAATAGAAGGGATTTATTTATAATCGCACTGTCCGTTGCACCCAGATGAGGACAGGTTCCCTTTTAAGCCTGGTTCCTCTCCAGGTTTCTTCCTCATATCATCTCAGGGAGTTTTTCCTCGCCACCATCACCACTGGCTTGCTCATTAGGGATAAATTTACATATTTACAATATATTTTTTGTGAATTCATTTATTCCTGTAAAGCTGCTTTGTGACAATGTCCATTGTTAAAAGCGCTACACAGATAAAATTGAATTGAATTGAATTATAGTTTTAACATGAAGTCCATTTTGTTGAAGTTATCAAATGTTTACTGATAGAAACTTGAATACAAAACTGTTTGTGGCAATTGCAGTCCTAAAGCTATCATAGCGACCGTAGTCCTAAGCCATCATAACAAGACTGTTCATATCAATTACAAGTGTTATCAGTCAGAACCATGGTTACATACTCTGTGTAAACTTCCCATGAAGAAAAATGAACTAACTCCCATGGCCATGTTTCTGCACTGACATTTTGTTAGACAACAGTTTATACAGACCGACCCTTTAAAACACTATAAAATACAAACATCTGTCCAATAAGAGAATAAAATATATTTTAATGACATTTTTAAAGTGAATTAAGTAGGATTCTGCACTCCCCTTCTGCATCAGGTCAAGGTCACCAACTGGATAAAACAAAATTATTCTGACTTTAGTTTACTGGTTAGTTTAGTTTTAGGTTAGTCAAGTTAGGTCAGCTTTATTTATAAAGCATATTTAAAGAAGAAAGAAAGTGTTGGCCATTGAGTCATGGTGGCACCTGTTTCCACTTCACAGCTCCAGGGTCCCTGAGCTCAGGTTACTGTCTGTGTAGAATTTCACATGTTTTCCCCGTGTCCCTGTAGGTTTCCTCTGGTTTCCTCCCACCTCCCATTAACACGCCAGGGTTGGCAACTCTAAATTGCCCCTAGATGTGAATGAGAGTGCAAATGTTTGTGTGTGAGATGCCCTGCAATAGATTGCTGGTGTATCCTTGCCTCATACTCAGTGTTCCCAAGATAGGCTCTGGATCCATCACAGCCTTGTCCAGGATAAGGCACTTACTGAAGAAGAATACTGATCAGTAAAATCAAATTTACATGAATTAAAGTAAAGGGGAGTTAAACTCTTTTCTCCAAAATCAAAATCAAATATAAATAATATGAGTACATTGAAATCAAGTCAAGTCAAGCTTTATTGTCATTCTGCTACATGTGTGGACATACACATTGGAATGAAATGTTGTGTCTCGCAGGACCACTATTAGGTATATATTAGCAATATTAGGTATACTCAGAAATATGGTTAATTACCACAGTATTGCTAGCACCTAGTGTTGTAGTTCCCTTCAATCCGCAATGGAGATATATGGGAAAAGATCAACTGTTTCCTTTTTGGAGAAATTGGCGATAATGTTGCATAAGGGATCGGTTAATTAATTATCACTACTGTGTTTGTCCCAAAAGTAAGCTTTTCTTGCTGTCAGTTCTTCTCATCCTCCGTTTTGAGGAGGTATTAAGTGTGTGAAGAACGTCGAACGGTCAAGAAGTAAAACGACAAGTAACACAGGAATTACCAATTTGATAATTGACTCTATATCTTGCCTTTCAACTACTTCCTTTGACGGTTTTTACTGGTACATGAGCCTAGAACGAAGTGTACACTTCATATAGCATTTGACCAACAGTAATTTGGGACACCAAATCCACTAATCCACCAATGTGTCATGCCAGAATTCTCTTCCAGACCCTCACGTAGTCACAGAGTCATGGACTCCTGTCACATCTTAGCATCAGAGTAAAGTCTCACTAGTCTGTCTATCTAGTCTCACAATTCCCCACAGTTCCCAGTGTATCTGTTTACACTGTTAAGCTGGTATCATAAATGAGTCTGATGGCCACAGGTCCTTTAAGAAATGTGATCGCACAATTGTTGTTGTGTGAAAACATACCCAGGAAGAACACACAATGGCAGATATAGCAGATTATAGTTTTATGTCCTCTTTGCATCATATGAATGACACTTTGGACACTTTGATCTTCCCTTCTTTTAATCCTGCCTCTATTTACACTTTGTTTAGGGCTTACAGATGGTTTCACTTAACTGAGTAGGACACTGGAGCATGTATTTTGTTTTAACTTTTATTATATTTATAAAAAGATGTCTTAGAAGCAGACCGGTTTTATAGCATGACAGTTAAAAAGACATACAATTCTTAATTAAGCGCTTACAGCTTTACATCTACAGGGTGGCAATTTGTGTAATTAGTGAATATATCCGATGTCATCATAAAAATCCAGCATGTTTTTATGTTGCAGTTAGTACTTACTAATGAGGTCATGAATAACAAATTATGAGATCATTACATGGAAGTCAATTAATGTATGACATTAATCAGGAGTCCCTTTTGTTCTCAAATTGATAGCTGCTTTCAAGAAGCTCTAGCAAATTTCTTCATTAAATCCTAGGAAAATATCATAAGAAAAAGCAGACTGTGATGAGAAAGCCAACCATGAATCTGTGAACATACTTTCCTCACACACATTTACACACACGTGTGTAAAATGCTCACTATCTCATGAAAGCGGTTCTAAATTCTTTAAGAGTGAATGATTTTTTTCCATGTATGATTATTTAATTTAATTTAAGAGCTCCTATCCCTAACCTCTGATGTCGGCTGGCAAGCAATATATCCTCTTAATACTATCTTTGCTCCAAAGAGCTGTGTAATGCAAAAACAGTTCCATTACACTCACGCAGGATTAATGCAATCTGAGCACAAGGTATCTGAGTTTAATATTGTACTGGCTACACTGAGAAGTTCATCATAGAGGAGTGCCAGGAGTGCCAGAAACATTTTACTGACTTCTTTGTATGTTTTGTATCAGACAACACCTTTCACTCGGTCACACAGGCTTTTAGCCTGTAGGGGTTTCTCAAATCACTCAGATCCTGGAATATAATATGCACTAAACCCAGCTAAAGTTGATTATTTATGGCACTGTGCTATATTGTATATATGATATCATATTTCCTGTATTCATGCATGTACATCGCCAGGGAAGAAGCTTATCATATGGCTTGTCTTGAAATGTGTATTATATGACTTATTATATTTTATTGGATTGTAGAACCTTTCAAAGTTTTTATTGTGTTTAAAGGGGAATCAAATTTTAGAGTGTAGTGAGTGAGGACTCAACAGCATAAATACTACATCATACTGTGTATCCATTCCCTATTTTGCAATTAGGGGCAATTAGAATCACCGAAGCAATTAAAAGCAAATTGTGAAAGCAATTTTTAAGAGCTTTTTAAAATTTAAGAGCTTTTGCTTAGTTTGTAAGTGATCTATTCTGCATGCTGGACAACTGGGCTTGACTGAAACAACAGAATATCAGCTATAGTTTGAGGGTATTTATAAGCATATTAGGTAAACCATGGTGGTACAGTGGGCAGGACTGTTGCCTCACAGCATGAACCCCAGCATGGGTTTTCCTCTTCTCCTGCCATTCTTCTCCCACTGTTAAAAAAATGCTGCTTTAAATTGCCTGTAGGTGTGTATATGTGTGAATCTGTGTGTGTGAGGTGCTCTGCGATAAACCGTCTGCGCTGAATTCTCCTGGGATAGGCTTTGGATCCACCACAACCGTCACCAGGACAAAAAGGGCTTACTGAAGATGAATGAAAGAAACAGCTTGTGATCTAAAACGGACTGCCTAAACTGTGAAACATGGCGACATGTAGCTGACAGGATGAATTCTGAAATACACAAAGCATCTTAACTCCTCAGATCCATCCATACGCCTCAGAATTCAAAGGAGAACAATAGGCATGGAGGCTGTATCACACAATATTACCCAAACTATAAAACAACTGAGCAGCTATGGAGTTTTTCAGGGCTAAACAATGAAAATTTGTGATTAGCCAGCCAGTTACCCAAAATAAATCCCAATGGGAATATATTTTACATACTGAAGATAGCCAGTAGCTGCTTTATCCTGGTCAGGGTTGTGTTAGATCTGGACCTTATCCCAGGAACCCTGAATGTGAGGCGTGAATACACCCTGGATGGGACAACAGTCCATCACAGGGCACCATGCACACATATTCACACCTAACCAATCCACCTGCCATCATGTTTTTTGGAGGTGGGAGGAAACTGGAGAAGCTGGAGGAAAACCAGGTGGACACAGGATGGAAAACTGAGCTCAGGATCAAACCCAGGACCCTGGAGCTGTGAGGCAGCAATTCTACCTACCCTATTTTGAGTTCAGTTCTGAAGAAACCAATATATGGTATACAGCATTGGTGGGAGGGGTGATATGTGTGTGTGGGATTTCCCTAGACCTATATACCCACCTGTTCACACTTATCTGGACTTCTGATACTATATAAGGGGCAGTTTTGTGCATAGCTGTCCCAGGACTAAACAAGGTAGGGTATACTGACTTTTCAGCTAGAACTTTAAGGCTATGCAACTGAACTTATAGGAATGCAATGTATTATAATCAATCTAGGTGGTCAGGCAAATATCCTTAATGATAATGATTCATTTAAAAACAAGATTTACAACATAGTCGTGAATTCTGTAATATTTTCATGCAAGTTAAATTTGGTAGAATTTTGTTTCTGTGCTATGAATTTATATAGTATTATAAGTTGAATTTGCTAATACGTGACAATATAATGCTTCACAAAATAATAATATCATCAGGATTTTCTCCAGCAGTGAGGATGCTGCGTTTGCTGTGTCTCACAGTGCTGACCTCGGCCCTGCAACCGGTACACTCCCTCTATAACTGCTCCTCCCTTTATGAGAGGGTGCCAGGTGAGTCTCAAACCTATGAGTGCTGAACTTTTGGCATGTCTCTCATGTTACCAGACACTAATCTTCTGCCTGTATACTCAGATAATAATGACCTGAAAGTGGACTGCGGAGTCAGAATCATCAAACTGGAGGTTAACCTGTGCACAGCACAGTGGGCTGGTTTCGACCCCTCCGGCCTGGCCCTGAATGGCATGCACAACAGTAGCCAGTGCAAAGGCACTATAGACACCAGTGTGGACCCTCCTGTCATCCGGTATCAACTAGCTGTCAATGACAGTGAGGGCAACCTGTGCCGGCAGTCACTTCAGGTGAGCACAGTGCATTTCTGTTTTACTCAGTGAGTTCTTATGGAAAGAAAAATAAATAAATAAATAAATCAGCAGATGTGGTGTTATCACCACTGGTATCACCACTTGTATGGAAAAATCACATGTGGCAAAGTCACAAATGAAAGTGAAATATTAATATGGACTGGGAAATATGTTGATGGCCTCTGTGTTCTTTGGTGTTCAGATTGTAAATGAGGTTCCCAGCGCCTCTGGACCTTTCAGCCAGTTCTCCACCATCCAGTCGGTCATCATCACCAGCTACATTGACACACCAACTTCCTCAGCAGGTGTTATCAGCTACTCCACAGACCTCTACTATCACTTCTCCTGCCGTTACCCTCTGGAGTACCTCATGAACGACACCATGATAATGGCGTAAGCTTCAAACCCATTTCTGTCCATTTCATTTCTTTCACTTGTTATAGCTCGAAGACAAAAACACGCAGTGAACATGTGATCCTACACACTTAACCTCAGTAGAGAGCATACTTAAAAAAGTGCATTAAACCATGTGAGTTGTCCCGCCCTAATCCTAGCCAACTGACTGATATGGTATTAGTCACAACAGCAGTGACCAAAAAAATGGCATTATTTTTAATTTCCAGATCATCAGTATCAGTGGCCACCAGTGACAAAAACGGAAGCTTTATTGATAGTCTCAGCATGAACGTGTACAATGTGAGTCAATTTACCAGCTTCATTTTAATGTGTTTAAAAGATGTCTTTAATTTTGACACTATAATCCGATCTATTCTTAGGATTCTACCTTTTTGTATCCTTTGGTGGTTCCACCTAATGGAATACAACTGCGAACCAAGGTCTACGTAGAGGTCAAAGCAGTTAATCTTTCTGGGAGGTAAGGAATGTAAAGAACATTATAAAATTTGTCAATTTATTTTGAAGGAAATGATTAACCTTTTATTTGTGGTTTATTTGTCATAGCTTTAATCTCCTCCTGGACCACTGCTTTGCAACTCCATCGCCTTACAGATACAACAACAGTGAACAACTTGACTTTTTCACTGTGTAAGAAATACAGCTTCTGACCACAACTTGTGATTGAATAATGATCCACTGCAGTACATTTGGTCTCTTTGACTGTTTATTACATCCTCCTTAATTCGCTCTGATTTAAGCATAAACAGTCAGGCCTGTTCCTCCACAGATGTGACAGTGACCCACAGACTACTGTCCTGAGCAATGGGGTCTCCAAGAACAGCAGGTTCTCCTTTGAAGCATTTCGTTTCGTAGAGCATCGCAACCAAGACAAGTCCTCCATCTTCCTTCACTGCATACTGAGACTCTGTGAGCCTGACAAATGCCTGAATATTATCAATGTAAGCAAAGAGTTTATCTTGGTTCATTTTTGAATCACGGAAAATAGATATGATGTGTAATTTACGATGGATTGTGGGATTGTGTACTGCTTGTGCAGGGTTGCAGTGGTAGAAGAAAGAGATCTGTGGAGGTGGATTCTGGACAACCGACCACAGCTACTTTGTCAATGGGGCCACTTTATACAGCAGCCCAAAGTTAGTGTACAAGCTTCACAATGCTAAATATGCACAAAGCGTTTATATAGTTTATGCAAAATGGCTTTGAACGTCCATCTTTGAAAAGGTTCTTGTAACACTTTTTTTTTTTTAGGTGCTGTGCCAACTGCTTCTGCTTATGGTAAGACGTTTTCTAAGCTTTATGTTGAGAATATTCTGGCAATGTCATATACTGATCTAAATTTCTTTTATTATGTAGCATTCCAATGCTATAGAACTTGTTGAAATAAGTATTCAGACAATTTTTATTTAATATACTTCCAGTACATATAACTACTTCAAATTTACACACATAATTCATGTGTTTTGACTTTATTTACTTAGAAATATGAACAAAAAGTATGTATTTATAATCATAAACAAACAAAAATAATTGGGAAAAAGTGTAAGGACACCACAAATTAACAACATTAATACAGCCAATATTCTGGCTGTATATTTTGGGTCTTTGGCTTGGTGAAGCATCCATCTTCTTCCCAGATGCAGTTTCTTGGTAGATGAGATTCAATTCTCCTCTAATATGTCCCGGTACATTGCTCCATTAGTGTTGTTAGTCCTAGTACCAATTGCAGAGAAGCAGCTCCACATCATGATGCTCCCACCACCGCGCTTCACTGCGGGTATCGTGTTCTTGGGATCATACCCTTCTTTCTCCATGAACACGACGAGATGAATTATGGTTGGAGACTTGTATTTTCGTTTCATCTGACCAGAGTATGTTGTTCAAGAAGAGTTCGGATTTGTCTAAATGTGTGTGTGGACATTTTAGACACGCATCTCTGTGCTTCTCTTGTTAGCAGAAGAGTTTTGCATCTGGTGTAGGAACGGAAATGATTGTGGGACAGGTCATTGTTTTCTGTGTAACTGATGCTCCTGCTGCTTTCAGGACATCCTGCAACTCTTTTCGAGTGACTGCCAGCATCTCTCTTTCCTTCTTTATCATTAGTCTGAGAGCGCATTGAGAAATCTTGCATGGGGACACCTGTGTGGAGATGCAAATTGCATCTTGACTTATTTTTATGTAACCCTTACATATACAGTATACATACAGTATATACACTCTATAGTGTCTGAATACTTTTTCCATATCAATTTCATTTTTTTCCAAGATATATTTGTTTGTGTTTAATATAGCAAAAGTCTGAATATTTATTTTCCCTCACTCTAACATTGTGACCCTTATTCTGGACATTTTTAAATCTAGGTTAAAAACTACAAGAGAAAAGTAAAATACATTTTCACTGTTGCTTTTGGGTCGGTTTGTTCTTTCCCTCCTTTTCCACTTTACTTTCTCTTCTTAATCTTTTAATTTTTCAATTATTATTACTTTAATGTGATTTTATTTTAGTTATTAGCTTTAGCCTTACACATTAGAGTTCCCCTGTACAGCCCATTGGTTAATGAAAGTTGTTTTTAAATGTGCTATATAAATAAATTCAAATTGACTTGACTTATTCATTCAGCAGGAGGCAGTGGAGTGTCCAATAAAAGCCCGGATAACATGGCAGGGGTGGTCATTGGGGCAATTTTTGCCTCTGCTGGTGCATTGCTACTCGTTCTGGCTGGATGGTTTGTGCTGAAGAAGGTTTGGTAGGATGGTGACCTACCTTATGTCTTATGCCTGTCATCTGCTCTGGGCTTAAGCAGCAAAATTTGATCCACCTGATAAGACACCTTAGTATATCATAGCACCTTAATGAAGCATGAAAGCTGCTTGAGTATGTCAGAAGATCCACACAATTCAAACACATATACTTGTAAATGCATGAAGGAACTGCAAGGAGATCATTAAAGATTTTTTTTAAATCATGTGCTTTAGATTATAAGAAGTATTTTCAAATCATCCCAATGTGTAAATGCAACCTCTATGTTTTAGATAACTCCAAGTATTTAGATGATGGTTTATAATAATAAAATGGTTTATTATTGCACTTAAGGTTTGGAGATGTGTCACATTTAGCATTCCTAGATGATCTTATCTAATCTTATGCCCATTATGGGTTTAAATTCATTGTGTCTACTGTGTTTCTCTTTAGAAATCATTGTGGTAAATGATCATTTAGTGAGAGTGCTGATTTGTATACTATTTTGATACGATTAATTGATGATATTATGCACATTTTTGTTGGTTTTATTTAAGAAGACAATGAACAATGGATGATATATACTTTAATTTTTCAATTTATATGCATTTATTTGAAAAATAGAAGACTTTAGATATTGATTACACAAAGCATAATAAACATGAATCTTAAAAAAGTGGTCCATTGGTGTTTTCTTGCACTTGCATTCATCTAGACAAAAAAAACACTACATTTTTCTTTTCTGTATAAAAAGTTGTCTTAGACATATTAAGAGACATTTTTCTACAAAAAGACAATAATTCACACTGTACAGATTCACTTCTATTTACATTAAAGAGGTAATTCTAACATGAACAGAGAGGGAGAGGTGTCTCCCTAGTTGATAGTGTGTACAATGTCCTGGAGTAAGGCATTTAGCCTGGTGGAGAAATCCTCTTGTATGGACTCTATGTTTACATGACTTGTTGACTCGCCTTTACTCTGCTTTTCCTCAAGCATGGATATTTGCTGCTCTAAATCAGCAATAAATTTATGATTCTGCCTTGAGGAACCATCACAGAACTGGTCCACTTTGGAAACCATTTCAGCTCCTAAGGGCTCTGATGAAGTGAGGAGTGTCGTTAATGAGACTTTCAGTGCTGCAATCTTGCCCTGTAACTCCAAACTGAATGAGCAGATCTCTTGGCCCAACCTGGCTGTCACCTCCTCCCAAAGATCCTTCCTACTGCTGTCTTTGTCCTCCTCAACTGCCTCAAATGCTTTTGTTTTAAAGTCCTCAAAGGCAGTAGTTCTTCTCTTATGACTCTCGTCCATAGCTTGACTGATCTTCTCTATTGCCTCTTGGTAGAGTGAAGGTCCATCGGCTTGAACCCCTTGAATGGTCATCATAAGATGACCGCAGAGTTGATAGGTGTTGGATTCGAGAGCCGTCTGAAGGCTCTTGGTAAAGGGAGACAGGAGCTCGTGGACATTAGTTGGGGTGACCTGGGTGTGGCTGGGGTAAGGAGAGAGCCTCTGACGGAGATCTAGAAGTTCCTGTCTCAATCGAGCTCGTAGACGGTCTGACTCCTGGCTCAGTTTGTGCCTGAGCTCAGCTGCCATGGGGTTCAGGGAGTCTGGGGAGTAAAGGTCACTGCTCACCACATGGCTCTTCCACATTCCACTGCAACATATGAATTGATTTGTTGTTTTTAGACCCAGCTTTCTCTTTACCATTAATATTAAACATGAACTACTATAACAAAAAGACTCACTCAAATTGCTTGGTGGCATCTTGTTTATTAATGGCCAGATTTGTACTTTCATCCTGGAGTCTCCAAAATTCTTCTCGACTGGCAGGATCTTGATTGACAGGAAATGCTACATGGTATACAAGGAACAAGAGAGTGAGCTTAATCTTTAAAGCAGACTATTTCATGAATAAATCTGTTCATTATAGATTACAAAGGATACAAACCTGTTGTGGTCCCCAGTGTCACAGCAATGATCACATATAGAAGCATGTTTTTTTTTTCTTTAAAGAAACCTTTGTGTCCACTCTGAAATATAGGAGAGACAAAGTGAATTACTGATGATCAGAACCTTCAAAATGTCGCCGCTCAAGTCAGGATATCGTGAATGTGATGTGTCCGGTTCTTATAAGGGTCTGTAAGGTACACCTCTCAATCCCGTCTTTTAAAGCAATCTCTTATCAGAGACCTTCCTGCACTCTGCTTTTGTCAACAGATACCACGTGGAGGGTCAATATGATAGCAGAGTGCTGCGAGAAGTGTCAGAGATCCCTTTGATTGGCTGTCTCATAGCTGAAACATTCCTGACAACTCTTCTTCAGAGTAATCTTAGTGTCGTCATAGCAAGGTCGGGAATGACGCTTCGCAGAGTGAGGTGAGGTCAAAGCTACCTCTGATGATTGTAATAACAGATCTGGTTTATACACTGATTCAAACTGATAAACATGTTACTTCACATCTAACTAAATATTGATTAAAAGATTGCCCATAAATCTGAGTGCCTGAAAGGTTTAAAAAAAAACAAAGCAAACAAACTGTGTATGTGAGGTCATTCTATTAACTGCAGGATAAAGAATTGGCAAGGATATGTCCTATGTAGCTGTCATGGCACAACAGTCCCAGAAAGTTCTGGAAAACTATGTTCACTGTGATATCTGATGTGCAGAGAACAAAGGTTCTGTTTGTTTGTATTCTGCTCAAAAGGTGCTGTTTGAGTTTGTCGTTTGTCTTTTGGGAAGTGAGTAGTGATAATCAAAGCCAAAGGTGGAGCTCTCTGAAGTTCTGACATCCACACAAACAAGAATTCATCTTTAAGTACATATAGCTGCAGTCCTACATAAAAAAATAAACACTTATTAGAAAACTCAAGGCTATTTTTACTTTATTTACCAACGCACATGGTAAGTGAAGTAGATTCCAGGGATTTGTTGGTTGGAATTGGTCTTGCTCTGGTCATTGATTATTTCCTGTGGGCAAACAATCTGAACATGCTCAATGTTTTTACTTCTGTCCCTGTTTGCCCTTGAAGTCCTTGAAGCAAAGAGTGCATACGCACAACAAAGAGTGCACACCACACATCAAATAGTACACAAACAGTGTTAGAGTTTCTTGAAATACATACCGAAATACATTTGACATAAAGTCAACATAAAACTCATAATAATTTCACACATGAAAATTGATGACTGTCTCATTCAGCAATTGTACTTATTCTCTCAAACAATATCACTTCAAATATTATGCAATATTGATTGTATTTATTGATTTATGAAGAGGAGATAAAAATACAACAAATAGACAGTGCTTATTGTCACGTTAGCCATACTGCTTATCGTCACGAGACATAAATGGTCATTGAATAATGATTAATAGTATGTTAAAAGCACTACAAATAAACAATTACCTCCATAAACTAGTTTGGGTGGTTTGATCTGAGTTCTCCTAACTGTCCCAAGTTCCCAGACTTGATGAATGTATTCTTCTGTAAATGATTACTGCAAATAACATTAACTCTAGATAAACATGTAAGGACCCATTAACCTGAAACCAAAGCGTGTCAGGGGGAGTTTGGATAGAGTCCTTATGCTAAATTTGACATAGTAACAATATACTTGATTAATAATATTTCAATAATATTTTCTATTATTGGATTAAACAAAGTTCTATTGTATGATAATTATATTCAATGAAATCGTTCTGTTCTATGAACACTGAATCGTTTACCAAGACACACTCACAGAGCACTTTATTAGGAATACCTGCACACCTATTCATTCATGCAATTATCTAATCATTCTCAGCAGTGCAATGCATAAAATCATGCAGATACGGGCCAGCAGCCACATGTTTAACCATCAGAATGGGGAAAAATGTGATCTCAAGTGATTTTAATGTGGCGTGATTGATGGTGCCAGATGGGCTGGTTTAAGTACTTCTACACCTGGTGATCTAACCTTCTTCTTCTTTCGGCTTTTCCCTTCAGAGGTCGCCACAGCGAATCATCACTCTCCACCTATCCCTATCTTCTGCANGATCTCAAGTGATTTTAATGTGGCGTGATTGATGGTGCCAGATGGGCTGGTTTAAGTACTTCTACACCTGGTGATCTCCTGAGATTTTTTTTTTTTGCACAACAGTCTCTAGAATTTACACAGAATTGTGCAATGAATTGTGCAATGAAGAAAAAACATCCAGTGAGCTGCTATTCTGTGGACAGAAACACCTTGTTGATGAGAGAGGACAACGGAGAACGGCCAGACTGGTTTGAACTGACAGAACTTAGATAACCTTCTTCTTCTTTCGGCTTTTCCCTTCAGGGGTCGCCACAGCGAATCATCTCTCTCCACCTATCCCTATCTTCTGCA
>CM074958.1:7606030-7616340 GCA_037577455.1 Pangasius macronema
CACTGGTTGAAATAGGAAAGCCTGTGCAGACCTCAACAATATCAGCTCTTTACAGATCTGGCTTCTGTGGGAGAGTGAACAGAAGAATCCCCTGGCCATTTTAGAAAATCATTTTAGAAAAGTGCTTTTGGGAAAAAAAAAAATTAGACTAAATGAGACTAAATTTGAGTCATTTGTTCTCAAAGCACAGTATAATGTCTGATGCAAACCAAATTCACCCACTAGCTTCATCTCCTCATTTATTACCTCCATATACCTCCTCTTTGGCCTTCCTCTTCGCCTCCTGCCNTGAACATGTCCAAACCATCTTAATCTGGCCTCCCTAACTTTGTCCCCCAAACGTCCAACATGAGCTGTCCCTCTGATATACTCATTCCTAATCCTGTCCAACCACTCTGTATAATTGTGGTGAGCAGAAAAGCATCTCAGAACCAACCTTGAGGTGGATGGGCTACAACAGCAGAACACCACATCGAACTGCTGCTGATACAGTGCTCATTGCAAGGGCAATTTAGAGTGGCCAATCCATCTACTGGCATGTTCAAAGGAACCCCAAACAGACATGGAGAGAAACTCTGTACAGACTGTAAAAGACTCTGGGACCCTGGAGCTGTGAGGCAACGCTAAACTAAGCACCACCATACAAAGTTAGTGTCATTATATCACTGATGCAGTAGAGAATCAAACTATATCACATTAAAATCTATTTGTACATAGTAAATACTTACAGCTATTTACACAGAACCCACTACTGTTAAGCTATTTTTGATATTAGATGTTATTTAATTTGATGTTTAATTTGATCATACACATATAAATCTACTTATACATACACATATAAATACATACCTTGCATTTCTTTGTACAGCTCCCACACACCCAACATTCCTGTCAATACACATGGCATATCCCGTATTTATAAACATTTATACTATATTGTTAGCTTTTTCACTGCAACTGCCTCGGCTCGAAGCCCCACAGCATTGTATTGCACATACAGCTGCACATACCTGCACTTTATACCACACACAGTTCATACATTTTTGCTATCTATCTATTTATATCTTTTATATGTATATTTGTATACTTTTCTGTTTTTTATGTAAATTGTTTTATGTCACCTGACAGTCATAAAAAGCATTTCACTGAACTGTGTACTGTGTATGGTTGTGTGTGTGAGACCAATAAAATTTTATTTAAATTAACTGTAAACACTTGTATAATAGTCTAATGTTAAATATGGAATTAAATGTGGAATTATAGAGATAGGAGTCATTGTATTGCTGTAATACTGTATGTGCTAATAATTAACCTCAATAATTTAGCTCATTTGAGATGACGACATTGTAATGACTGTATTATCTATCCAGGCAGGAAGTGATGTTTCACAAGGTCAGTGAGACATTGTGCCCTCAATGAATTAAGTACTGCAAGTAGGTGAAAGGTAATTTTAGTTTATGTGCGTCATAACGAAATTTGGGTCATAGTATCAGCATATTTGCCAAAGTCCATTATTCGGTAGTACATTAAAGATTACATAATAGCATGTGCTTCCAGTTTAGTGAACTATTACCACTGCAATAATATCAACAGTGCATCTGTTTATAACTACTTCAAATATTATTATCTGTTTACCATTCCTGTGATAATCTGGATATGCAGAGGTTAAACGGTTTAAACTGGTTTTGCTCATGTGGACATATTTAAGATTACTTTTGCTGTATATTGGGGGATATTGTAGCTACCAGGGGAGTCAACTTTAACCCAAAAAACCACAGAAGCTTTGCAAATAAAGAGGCTGGGCATGATTGACCTGTTTTGGGGAAAGTAAACAGAATTCAAGTCAATCATTCCTGTTAGTTGGAAATGGGGTACTATTTTAAAATTCACACTTCGAAGATTCATCTATTTAAAAAAAAAAAGCTTTAGGGAATTTTTTTAAGGAAATTTACTATTTACTATTTTCATTAAGCTTAAATTGTATTAAAGGTTGCAAGTGTCACAAACACAAGCAGGTGCTAAAAGACAGGTAAAGCACAGCTCAAATCAGTAATCGGTTTCAAAAAGGCTGCAATTTGACCGGCTTGCATTGGGTAGCCTCTTTCTTTGCCCACTGGCATGTGTGACACCTAACTCCTCATGAATCATTCAGCCTGGGAGATTAAGTGCTTCCTATTTCCCTGAGAACCATCTCAGAGTACGGTACTCAACACTGCAAGATGATGCACAAAACGAGGGACTGTTGCTGGCCAGTTCTTCTCTGGTGGCTCTCTAGCCCAGCAATAAGGATTGCTTTTGCGCTGAATGCAACACGAATACATCAGAGCCAGCCCCCTTGTCAGCCAGGTAAGGTGCATAGTGTTCTCGCCGTGAGGCATGGGAACATAGCAATACCTTTTCAGACCAAACGTATTTTGTACCTGTTGTTCGCTTGCATTGTCATTCTGAACTTCTTTAAAGGATACGACTACTGCCCTAAGGGAACTAAAAAGGTGTTTTTTGTGCCTTACAAAAAGGTCACTACTGTCCAGAAGGCAGCGAAACTGCAGTGCCATGTCCCAGAGGAATGTTTGCACCGAGTTTTTGGGCCCGAGACATCAACGGCTGTATCAGCTGCCCTCCACATCACTATGCACCCACAGAGGGTCTGTCTGCCTGTCTGCCCTGTGGATCCACAGCACAACAGCCTTTACCTGGGCAGGATAAATGTGTATGCCTAGCAGAGGGCCAAGTCTTCCAGGTGGGCACATATACCTCTTTTTTCAGTACATCTGTAACTGTGTATGCAAACAGATCAGCAGTATCCAGTGGTGCAATCTGTAGACTTCAGCTAAAACGGTCTCTCATGTTTCAGCCTAGAGGCGGTTAGGTTACATGGTCTGTCTGTATCCCACTCAATGCTAAACCTTTCTCTCCTCAGATTCAACCACAGGAAAACCAAGCTCAATAAACAATTCACTGTCACTCAAGCCTTTACAAAAGGATGAGGTTTTCAGCATATGATCTATGTTTCATTCATACAGGCCAGCGATGGGCAGTGTCACTGTGCCTTGGGGTACCGTTCTACACAAAGAGGGGACGTCTGTGAGCTAAAGATATATGATATATGCAAAGATGGACAAGCACGTTATCAGTATGGCGAGTGTCTAGATCGCAGGCAGTGGAAACACCTTTGTTCTCATGAGGTCGGTACAAGAAGCCACTTTGTAAAGTCAAACAGTGCTTTCACCTACATACCTCTGTGAACTTTGGCATACATTGTTGGTAGCTTGGAGCCTATGAATTGCTGCACTGGAGATCACAGCATAGCTCAAACCACAGTGTCTATTTCAGATACTCCATTAAAATGGAAATGCATTATGTTTATGATGGTAAAGCAACTGTACACCATGTGCTTCTGCAATGTAATAACCATAACATATGCTACACCTAATATAATAATAATGCATTCCCAAATTAACTTTTTGTTCAACCAGGCATATTAACTCATTTTCTCATTCTCTAGTGCTCATTTGTTATGCTGATATTTATTTATATATATATATATATATTTCACTGAGTATATTATATCAGTCTGGGAAAATACTGTGAACATACGGGAAGTGCTGATTCTTATACTGCAACAGAACTATTAGATATTTATATTTATATATTTATAGAATAACATTTAATTATCAAAAGGACTATAACTTTAGTAAGATTTTTATTGGCAGATGTTAAAAGCAAAATGCCCAAGACGATGGTGAAAATTTCTACTTATTGATTTTTTTTATTGACCACTTCCCATCTTCTGTTCTGAACATAAATGACCTGAGGGTCAATGAACCATGAGGGAAACAAAACACACTTTTCCATGAATCTCTTGTCCCATATACACTAGGAACCTGCATTCAGTTGACAGTGAATGTAAGCTGTAACAAGCACATGATATAACTTTCTGAGTCTGAGTGTCACATCCTGCATGCTGCATTTCCCCAGGTGTGTGCGTCTCCACAGCTGTATGAAGGCTATGATGCCTCCCTGGGTCTGTGTGTCTGCAAAAGTCTGACTGATTCAGGAAGAAGTGAGTGCTCAGGATGGTGTGGAGACAGGACGAGACCTGTGCTGCAGCTGGTGTGCAGTTCTGCTGTCCTTCAGCTGCTTTACACTGAGTCAAATCGACAGGTACAACATACTGGCCCAACCCAGTGATCATTCTTTTCAAGCTTTCATCTGAAACTCATGATTACACATTGCTTATCTACTCTATATGAACATTACTATAGTCTTGCCACACTAGGGGTGTAACATAATGCCATTATCCGTATCTGCACCTGTTTAGTGCTTCAGTATTCATAAATGTATCTATAATTGGGTTTAAACCTGAAGTGGGAGTGGCCTAGACTGGGTATTAAAAATCAATCAATCAATAAATAAATAAGAACCCTGTGCTCCAAGGAAAGAGGTAGAAACACCAGCACTGTCAGCATGATGTGGTAATTCTGGCTTTTCAATCTCATCTTAGTGCAAAATTCTCTACTAGAGATGTGCGCAGGACTATTTGTTTTAATCCTTGCACACACGGTTAACATTATTTGGTACCTGTCTGTGAAAATCTCTAACAATTTTAGTTGGTTCTACTTCCCAGATTCTAAAAAAAATCTAGTAGGCTAATTTAATCCACAGCAGCCCTGACCAGGCAGTTACTAAGGATGCACTGTCATGTGAACTAACATGGTCTTTGCTTGGTTTGCAAGCTTCAGATCTGATCAATGAAATCTATGAAAGTAAAAACCTCCTGCTTGCATAAATTTCTTGTTGCGTCCTACATGATCCATATTTTGCAAGTTTTCTAAAAAAAGAATGTATTCATGAGACATTGTCTGTTCAGTTAGAATATTGTAGTCATTTAGATCCATTCATAATCAACATATAACAGTATAATGGTAACTTCCAAAAAGCAAGTACATTGTTAGACAGTATCTTTGACAGTGTGTGCTGTACATGTCCCATGGGCCCGATTTATCTTGTTAAAGCAAACAAGGCTAGACTTATCTATATATTTTTGAGGGACACAGGTGAGTGCATCAGGAAGTGCACTTTTATCTATCCTCAAACATTGGGACTCCGGAGGAAGGCTGAGGTGTGAGCGGCATCACGGGTTCTCCAGGCCTGTGTACACAATACAAACAAGGGGTGAGTAACCATGGCCAAGGGCAGGATGTTGAAAGAATTTTTGTAAAAATGTTTTGTAACACTTCCCAATGTTTGCCATGCTACAGAAAGTGGCTTCTATGGGTTCCTCCACACTATCCCAGCAGGAGTACGGATGTTGGTCTTGGAAGGTGGTCAAGTGAGTGACAGTTTTGCTGAGACCTTGAACAAACACAGCATGGGTAAGGTGGCACTTAAAGGTAGTTAATTTATCAGCATGACATACTCAGAACAAGTGACCATGACAGATGGTTTCAAAATCAATTCTTTTACCAGGAAACCATACCTACATGGATACAGAATCCTATTGGTCCATGGATTCTGATTCAAGAGGAGCCAGCAATAGAGAAGCCATTCAAGTGATGAACCCAATAGCATGCTTGCATCTGGAGGATATTCTTTTATTCACTGTGACCAGGCACCACTATCCGCAGTATGACATGTGAGTAGGAAAACTTTGTCTGCCCCATTTAGACAATTACTCCCTCAACAACATGAACTGAGGGTTTGTCTTGCTGTTTACAGAGATAACTTATTCAACACTAATGATGCTTTCGACTGGGGAGTCTTTAGAGTATTAGAGCAAGAGCTGGCAATGGCACGATTTGCAAACTCCCTCGTTTCTGTTAGCTTCAGTGAGCCTGGTGTGTACGTCCTCAAACTGAGCAGCAATCAACACAAGCATGTGGTATTGTTCTTGTTTAACCTACCTTTAACTGCATTCATAATATGACTTGCTATCCATAAGATGCCAACAGAAAGGTCCTTCTCCAGTATATAAAGGTTTTGCCTGCTGGAGGAGGTTGCTATGACGTCGGACCGTTCTTTCCTGCTGATCCACATCACATGATTCGGATGGGCATAACCCTCCCACGCCAGCTCCTCCTGCGACCCAACTGGTGGGTGATTGGAGGTCTCTTGGCTGGAGCTACAATTGTGCTCTGCTTGTGTCTTGCAGTACTGGTCAGTCTTGTACTAATCATATAGAACCAGTACTATAACTATTGGTTACTGAGTTAAAATGGTCAAGAACCGCTGATTTCCATTTCCAACACACAGGTCTTGTTCAGGGAGCATGGCTGGCCAGAGAAGCTACCTTCTCAGGCCAGGTACCGGGATCTACAGCTCAAGTACAACATGGATGACTATTCATCAAAAGGTTCCAGGGTCATAGCTATGAAAAAGACACACCGAAACCTACAGGTTGGGATGAACGAGGACCCAATGTTGAAAGGTAACTTTAGATGAAAGTAAGAGTTTAACAGAGCTGAAGTTATCCATGTATCCTTGTATTGCACAACAATCTGCACTGAAAACTGGCAGCTATTTGAACTATTGCATCCTACAAAACAACATACAGTACGCTGTATGATGTAAGAAGTTACACAGAGAACTGGCAATCATCCGTGCAGTATTTACAAACAATAACAGCACAAACAAATGCTATATTTTCTCTTTTATTAGCTATTGGTTGGTTCTTGCATTCAATGCCCCCCCATGTCAGCTCCTTCTTTAGTGTTATAAACATACATAATCAGGTTTACTATGTTAATGGCCTGAAAACACTGATAACACTGACAGTGTCAGTTGCATTTGGCACATCAGCTCACTTGCCAAAGTTCAGGCGGGTTTGCTTGTCCTATCTGATGAGTGACTCAAGTTACACTGAGTGACTCTTGCATTATACATTTTACTGAATTCCATGCACTAACACACCATGGATTTGTTAATTAAATACTTTTTTTTTTAAAAGTAAATAGCCAAGTATGCTGTGAACAGTTGAGAACTGAAATGTGGCAGGATTTTTGAAACGTTGGCAAAGAAGATCTGCATGTTGAGGTAGATATCTTGGTCACTGGTCTCATATTGCTCATAGATATGGCTGTAACATCAGACGAGTTCTGGGACTATGAGGAGCAGGTGAACCTGGAGGCTTTCAGTTCCAGCACCTTCTACGACATCTTGCTTAAGCACAGTGTGTCTGTAACCACCCGGCTTGGGCAGCTCAGAGAAGAGGTGAATTTTCCATGGTTTTTCCCAAACTTCCTCAGTTTCCAGCGTCCTCCTCCTAAAATAAATTATAATGAACACATGTTGAATGATGTTGCAGATATAACCACAATTAAACCACAATAAACATTCTCTCATTTTTGTTGACTGAAATGGTGGTTTTGGGTGGAGTGAGCTAACCACCAATAATTTACTCCCCAAGATGCAAGATGACGAAAGAAAAAATTTTTTTTTTCCCCCACTGAAGGAAAAATATCTATGTGCACAGGTGAAGCAGCTCTATCAAGGGGTGCTGGAAAAGGTGCGAGGGCTCCAACCTGGCCAGGGGGCAGTGGTGGTAGGGGGCAAGCTGGAGTGTTTGGAGAGGCAGGTGGAGCAAGAGATAGCACGCAGGAAAGCTCTGGGCACTCAGGTTTCCCAGCTGTTGGACAGCCAGCTTCAGATCCTGCGGAATGAGTCACAGTCCCAGCATGCCATGCACAAGGCTTACTCAGCACTCCTTAGAGAATGCTTTTGGTTGCTGATGCTGGTTTCTGACAACCAGGCCTCTCTCTGGAACAAACACATCCAGCAATGGTATGTTTTATGTGCACATTCATATGCTCATTGGGCCTCAGTTATCAATTTTTAATAAAGTTGTGTATATTGTACGTGTTTTCATAAACCAAACCAAACAAAGGTTTTGGGAATGCTGATTTATTTCTTACTCACATGTCGTATGTTGATGAACGCCTATCACCCGTAATGTGCAAAGCGCTTGCACCGCACAGCTCATTTTCATTTCAGTGACGCTCACAAAAGTCCAAAAAAAGGTAAAACCTACAAAGAGCTGAAAGTGGAAAATGAGGACAAAGCAGCAAAAGAAAAGGAATTTCCCAGAGGCAGAAGTGGAAGTTATGTTGACTCATGCATGTACAAATCTAAAATATTATTGAGCAGCCTAACCATCTGAAAAGGCAATATAGAGACAATATACAGAAAATGGGAATTAGCTACAAAAGAAGTGTGGTGAAGGAAATGATTTGACATGACAAAGGAGGGAAAAAGCGATATATAGACTGTACTATTATTTATTTTAGATAGTGTAATCCGTGTAGACATTTGCAGTAACTCATTGCCAAATAATGATTTGAAGCCGATCAATCAAAAGTTACATTAGTGAATCTCTTTAAATATAGGAGCTCTAAGAGGATATAAACTTTTTTTTCTGAACTAACTGGATTCCCTGAACATGAGCATGAAATACAACCAACACAAGCCACTCATATTTTCTTTTTAATTTGGCTGTTAACCATCGGGGCTGAGCAAGCTGAGTGGTCACAGCTGGAGCTGATCAAAGGAGGTTTTATAAGCCTGCCAGTTAGTTTAGTCAGTTGGCTGAGTGGCGTCATGCTGCGGCGCTGTGAACTGTGGCATTTATTTATTTATTTAATAAATCATCAAAGTTTGCTGATTGATGGACATGGGCAGTTACTTAAGAAGAAGTTACTTAAGAAGAGTGATGCTTTATAAAATGAAAAGAGGTGTGCAAACTTGGAGTGGTGGTCAAAGGAGAAGAGAGTTTGATGTAGACTTTAAAAAGCTTCAGCAAAAGCACTCGTAGCAGATTTTTCATAAACAGACTCTCCTTGAGCTGATCCTCTCAGCTATCATTTCTAGAGTCAAGTGGGCATTGTATTATGTAACTACTTTGCCTTTAAGCTAAAATTTTATTTCAAATTTCATGTGAATCATGATTATATTTAGAGGTTATGCTCAAACTCTTCTTCTTCTTCTTTTAAGTAAAAACCTTAACTAACTTCACCAGTATCATCCACCAGCATACAGGATCAGGCATAATTGATTTTTCTGAGTTTTTGAACTCCAGTGATGCTACACTTACTACTACAATTCAGGACGTAGTACTGAAAGAACTGTTCATTATGTTTACATTTCATTTAGCTGTTATTTCAGGTTTAAATAACCACCATCTAGCTTTCAGGTAGAATTTGTAGAGATAGCTGCAGCAGTACTGTTTCATGTTCATCTGCAATCCAATGACCTTCATAGAGAACCATGTGTTAAGCAGCATGAAATATCCTGGACACTGAATTAAAAAAGACATTTCTAACTTGACACTTGAGAAAGTGCATTATGAAAAATGCATTTCAGAAATGATGGCTCGTGCATGCTTGGTTATATCACTTCAGAGTCCTCACTATCCATCTGAAGTTTGCTTCCTTGCTTCCCTCTTAGTTAAATAGTTAAAGAAGTATTTGGCTGGAAGCAGGAACTTTGAACTTAAGTGCACAAAAGACACGAGTACACTCTCTTCCCAGAGGCTGCCAAAGGTCTGAATAACCCTATGCTTCCTGAAACACGTGATGCATGAACAAGGGGAATGAAACTAAAAATATCTTTTCTTCCAATATTTAAATAGAATACAGACTGTTTGCAAAGCAGGAACGAAAAAAATATGAGTATTGGAGCACCTTTGCTCCCTTTAATGATGAGTCTGATGGATTTTCCATTCCATAAAAACCTTGATATTGATCTGCTGAGATCACTTTGGCATGACTATTAGGAAAGAGAGGAGGAAACATTAGAAGAGATTAGTCAGGATTCATTTTAAGATAGCTTATACATAGCTAAGCAATGATAAAAAACACATTTACGATGGAAGATTTGATCAAGAACATCACTTACACAACATTACCATAGCTAACAGATTCTTACTAAATGTTCTTGCATTTATTTTATATATTTTGTCTTTGTTTCAGGATGGGTAACTTGTCCAAAAAGTTTTCTGTTTCAAAGCATGCAGAAATCAAGACTCTAGAATTCAAGTTTTTGTATTTCTAAGTAAATACTTAGAAATACTACATAAAATTTTTAGATATTTCTCACCTACAGTATATTCAGTATATTTATAAATTGAATCCATTTATTTATTATTATTTTTTTTTAACAGAATAGTTTTATAACCCCAAGGTCATGAATTATTGAATTAATCAAGTACTGGTGTTTTAGGCTTTCTTTCCAAGAGCTCAGATTCTTCTTTCATTATTTTTAATCGATATTTCCTGCCATTGAGGGACAGCTCATGTTGGACGTTTGGGGGACAAAGT
>CM074958.1:7622575-7638505 GCA_037577455.1 Pangasius macronema
TCTTCCTAGTTAGCTACTTGACTGAGATAGAATGGGAGCTGCACAGATCAATTATCTATTATAATTGTCTGTTCCATTCTTCTGTTTTGATAGTATACAGTAAAAATGAATGTGCTTACAAACACGCAGCACAATGCTTTTTAGAAAACCAATTCTGAGCTCATAAATGCAGAAGTGGGTAGATAGCACTTTCATCCATTGCATGAGCAGCAGTTTGAAAAAGATGTGGGCAGCTGGCGTCACATGATGCCTGATAGGTGGGAATTGGACATGACTAAATTAGGGAGAAAACCATCAAAAAATGGCTTGCTCTTATAAATCACCATAGATGTTTTTGCAACCAGGAATCACGGCTAATGTCAGAGTGGCATGTCTGATTCAGGTCTACAGATAGAATGACATGACCTTCTTTCTCATCATAAACACGAATGTGTCCAGGGCTGGTTCCTATCCGCTTTGGGGCACAGACTGTAGACCCTGTGACGGGTGTCATGGCTCCGGTGGTAGGAGCTCGGCTAGACGTGTGGAAGAGGACTGTAGTCCCAGTGACTGTGTCCCAGTGCCTGCCCATAAGAGAAACTCCAGACAGTGTGCTGGTGAGCAAATTTGGATAAATATCTGATTGTTTCTAAAAGGCTGTGAGTGTCGGAATTGTGTGTATGTGTGTTTGGCGCAGGCAGAGGCCTTACAGAAGGAGTGCAGCATGAGGGTCCAGTTCTGGAGACAGCAGAGAGAGAAAGAGGAAGAACTGGTGGCAGAGTTAGACAGAGCTCTGTGGGACTGCCTTTACACAGCCCTACAGGAGGAGTCAGATCATGTGAGGCTCACAGCAGGATTGATAGATAAGAGATGGCGCTAAGCATGAGTGGAAAGACCTTAATCATGGTGTGTGTGTGTGTGTGTGTGTGTGTGTTAGCTGGTGTGGACAGACACAGAGAAGCAAATAAAGGAGGCAGCCGCAGAGCTTCAGGAGACAGTCTATAAAGAGGCTCAGAGAAGAAATGCTGTGAACCTGGAGCTCTCTCTCCTGCTGCCTAGACACATCCTACTCACTCTTACTGGAGGTGACGTGTACACACTTTATTGAGAGGCTGTGGTACTGATGGGTCTACAACAGAGAATGAATTCCACAGATTAGTAGTCTTTGTGTGTGTATGCCTAGGTGATGAAGAAGAGTGGAAGCAGCAGCGTCACTGGCATGCTGAATTAACCGCAGTGTTGAATAGAGTGAGTGTGTTTATGGCAAGGCAGCAGTGGGAGCAAGATCAGTCCACACCTCTGGGCGATGAGCAACCGGTCAGTTTCAACTCTCAATCTCTTTTGCTTATACACATTTTATTATGAAGATTCCTAACACAGATCAATAATGTCAACAGTTCGCCATCTCAGCGTGCTGTAGTGATACCCGGCATAAAAGTAAAAGACACTTTATAGGTGCATTTTCCATGTGTTCATATGACATTTTGCACAAACTGCTTAGCACCTGGTCCATGTGTCACTCGGGGATCATTGTTTTGCTTGGAAATCAGAGACATTCTGCACCTTTAAGAAACATTTTGATGTTTCTTAAAGCCATCAATCCGCCCTCATTGCACAGATAATGCGATGTCATGGAAATTTAGGGTAGTCTCAAAAGAGTTTTTAGTTTGGAAAAAAAGCATTGTTCACAGTAAAAGATAAGGAATTTATGCCCAGTGTTTCACATTATAGTAAGAACACTTTCCATTTGCATGCAATCGCTACAGCATGCTGTTATAGAAAAATAATCCATGCTGGGGTGGTGTGATATGTGAGGGTATTTTCTGATATAACAACATGTCCCAAATACCATATACTACAGTCATTTTCCAATGAATCCAAATTTTAAATTACATCATGATTGTTTAACCCTTTATAGATATGTTTAAAGTTTAGGAACATCTGCAAGACAAGTTATCCTGTTATCACTTACATTACAATAACTATAAATAGTCATTCCCTTTGTAAAATAACATTTGTTAATATCCAGTTAATGTCGCTTTTGCCATAGAACTAACTCCCTATGAATGAGCTGTTACTATAGAAACAATAACACATTACAGTGAACATTACTGTAGCACATAGCATCATATGCTAACTGTGTCAGCTCCTTTATATTTGGCTGCATGCTGCACAGATTAACGTGCAAGGTTTTATCAGCCTGCATGACTAGTGAGGCCATTGGTGTCTGTATACCCAACCTTTGTGTTTCTACATCTTCCACTGTGGCCAATATGTGTGGCCTTTCTCTCATGTTGCAGCTTCAATGCACTTTTGAATGTGCATAAGAGATCTTTAATGAAGTCGATAGTTTGCGCGATAGCCCAGTCACTCACTTGAGCGACTATACCAAGAAATAGGTTAGGCATTCAATCATGTGTGGAAGATCCAGCTTCGGTTTCAGTAGCGCAGCATTAATATCAACCTGCAGAGCATTTGCTACTGCCGATCTGCGCTTCTGATCATCAGAGCACTCAGATGGTGGGTTGTCAGCGCTCTCTGCCAGGGTAGGCTCATTATTGACGTTGAGAATGAGAAGCAGCTACTGAGAGTACATCAGGGTCTGTCTGTTTGTGAGGCTGAATTCTACACATCATTCTGTCAGCTCATGTGTGTGTCCCATGTCTGCTGATGACCTCTCTTCCTTCCAATGTCGTAAATGAGCTAACTCTTCGCATCCTAGCTGAGCCTTCTGCGCTTGCTGTTCCTGCCGCAATGACTCAGCATATAATAGCTTAGGGTTATCTTCCTAGAGGGCACAGCAGCCCTGTCTGATGTTCACATAGTCTGTGAGATTCACACATTGCAATCAGCCTCAAGTTGCTTTTAGGGCAAGGCTCTGTAAGTGCTTGTCAGAGATGTTCCAGTCTCAGGCAAATTGAGCATTGATCCCTGTCCATCATCCAACTCCATCAGGGTCTGGTAGAACAAACAGTTCGCCATCCTGCACTTTCCCAAGATGTTGGGAAAGTGCACCAATTCACAACAAATTATGGATTCTTTAAGTGAAGTGAAGTGAAGTGAAGTGACTTTGTGGCCAAGTATGGTAACCCATACTCGTAATTTGTGCTCTGCATTTAACCCATCCAAGTGCACACACACAGTAGTGAACACACACACACAGTAGTNCATTTAACCCATCCAAGTGCACACACACAGTAGTGAACACACACACCCGGAGCAGTGGGCAGCCATTTTAGCTGCGGGAGCAGTTGGAGGATCAGTGCTTGCTCAAGGGTCTCAGTCGTGGTATTGAGGGTGGCAGAGAGCGCTGGTCATTCACTCCCCCCACCTACAATCCCTGCCGAACCCAAGACTCGAACCCACCACCTTATAGGCCACATATCTGCTCTATGGACAGTGCGAACTGTGGCGAGTATAGAAATTTGTCAAATGCTAAAATTACCTTCATCCAAGTTATGCATCAATGCGTAGTTCTCTCATGTTGCAGGATTAACAATAGTAAGAAGGGAATGGAAAAGAGTACCAATGTGATGTTGTGAGATCTGTATGAGGTCACAGTCACAATGTGATGACTGTTGGGCCTTGGCAAGGAAACAAGCAAATGGCAATACTGCACTCATTCTGAAGGAAATTGTCCTGGCTGTCCAGAATGAAAGGAAGTACAACTACCAGTATTAACTTTGATTTGTGAATGATCTCTAAATCATTTTTAACTCTATTGTTGTTTAACTCTTGTACTCGCGTGTAAAGAGAATTTCTTAACATTTATGGACACTGTTCAAAGTATTAAGTGGTAACAACATCAGTTACCATTTTAAAACCTAAAAGTAAAAGTCAGAAAAAAGTCCCCAAAATGCCCAAAAGGCTACATTATCTGAAATCTTGGCTACCACCTGTGGTTTACATTGTATGTGGAAGGGAAAAGGGAGTAACTCTCACCTTATCCTGTCTAAAAAAGAAACATACCGATTCTCACCATTCTCTAGATTCCACTAGTTTCACTGTTTATTCAAGAAACCTGTGCTTGCTACACCATAACAAGCAGTTTACTGTAAGCTTTTCCAGCCTCCTCAACATTGCTACTTAGCCATAAAGCGAGTCAATGTAGTGAACACAGGTTTCACAAATCCACTTGCATACTTGCTGGAATGATGTTCTGGTGCTACAGGATGAGAAGGCAAGGCAGAAGGAGCTGTGGGAGCAATTAAAGCAGAGACACTCCGAGCTGGACGTTGCTCTTTCTTCAGTGCACTGGGCCTGCGAGCTCAGCCAGCTCCGTGCTGCTACTGCAGAGGTAACATCCACCTAAAGCCAACATGTTTAACATGGCACACTGGACTCATACTGAGCTCGGTCAAGGCTGAATGCACTTTAAGAGGATTTCACACATCAGCATATTATATGGATGAGCGGGAGCTGCCTTACGAATAGCACTGTATTACACACTGAAATTCTGTAAGCGTGTTTTTCCCCTCTCAATAGGCCATATTATCAGGCTCGTTCTCGTATAGGGATTATGGTATGGTGCAGCCCAGAGGCAGAAAAAACCCTCTGAAAGCAATGGCCCTGACTCAGCAAAAAATCCTCCCTCAGTTGGAGCGCCTCATTCAGCTGCTGGAGGATGGCAAAGTTTCCAGTCTCTTCGTCAGCGCCCAGAGCCAGCAGAGCTCCGGTACAACACGCTCATTCATTTCTTTGGCATAGAAATGGAAATTAGTGTGTCCTGCTTTCTTTAGTAGTCTTCACGGTTTCTTTTGCAGACTTGCCAATGAAGCAGTTGTTTGACAGTGACACAAGCTCTCGAGCATGGACTGTGTCAATCCCTGTAGCTAAAGGTATTAATTAAAAGTATGAATGAGTTAATCTCACTGGTCCGAACAGCAGGTTTTGTATTTTCCTCATGTCTGCTCTGTATGGTGTTGTATTCGGACTGCCCATTGTGATATTAATGTGATTTTTGATGCACAGATTCCAATCAGTCTTGCTGTGCAGCAGTTTCTGCTCAATCCCTGAAAGATCATGAAAAGGCTTTGTCTGCGAGTGAGCTGAATGGCTTAAAGCCTATATTGTCCAGTACATCCCCACAACATGGAGAGCAGGACGTAAGCCCCGCTCAAAGCCAGGGTAAGGCAAGATTCTGACCGTCACATCTCTAGTGACAGCACTTCAGCTAACAGTCTCAACTTTTGTGCCCAATCAGATGCCCAAAATTTCAAGGAGACAACGTTTCCCGTGCTCATGGCAGTCCCCAAACTGTCAGGTAAAACAATTTGCATTTGTAGGAAAGCTTTGAAAAGAAAGACAGGAATAAAAACATTATTTCATAGGCTGGAACTAAATGTGTCCTTGCATATTTGAAGCACTAGGGGGTAGTAAGAACCAACTTCAGACAGTAATTAAGGCTCAAGATGATTCAGTAGCTGGTCAAATTGATTAGATGTGTTAATTATTGTATTGTGTTGTTATTGTAAAAAAGTGCCATGTGCTCTACTACATCATCCAGGTGAGGACTGGGCCAGGTTGCTGGAGCTCTCTCCACTCTTCCAGCTTATCCAAGATGTGGAACAACGGCTCCGAGACCAAGCACAGAATGCAGGCCTGCTTAGCGGCGAGCACCCAGGTCACGTGCTAAACCCATTTTGGCCACTTGCTGAAAGAATGACAAAACATTTGCTGTCGTTTCTAGTTAATTGTAGTTAGTCTCTTTAACCGAGGCTGGAATGCTTGAGCTTGGTGTCTTTGTGCTGCAGGCTCAGGGTGCCCTTTTATTGATTTTTTGGATGCGCAGTGGGATTGTGAGGGAAAGCTCGTCAAAGTGGGTGCTGACACTCTTAACCCCCGGGAGTTTCTGATCTACCAGCACGGCCAGCTCCTTCTCCAATTGCTACACACACACAGAGTGGTTTGAATCTTCTTATTTCTGTCTCCCTATTCGCACATACACACTCCTTCATTTTGATTTATTGTGAGTAATATTTTACACCCACTGAACAATGACATAATGGAATGGTTGATGTATTGGAAAGTAACTCCGATTAGTTATGCTTGGGTTTGTACTTTCCAGGCACCAGCAGTGAAATTACACCTCGCCTCAAGTCTTCCTACGAATAACTACCGCTGCAATGCCTTCCGCAATTCCTTTTATTATCAGGTATTAATGGCCATAAGTAAGCATGTGGTGATATTAAACATCTGTCTTGATGATGGAGGAGAACACAGGGGGAAAAAACTGCCTGTTTTGTGAAAAAAAACTGCTGCTTTAAGTCTATATCACACAAGGGTTTCAATTAACATAAAGTCATTTATATTTGACACTTTGATGCATTTGTCATTTCTAGCAGGGAATTGGTTTTTCAACTTGGATATTCCAACTTTAGAAGAAAGTTGGGGTCAGAGAACAGTGTCAGCCATTATACTGCAAAATCTGGAGAGGCTTGCACAGAATCCTGCAGTGTCAGTTTGACAGTTCTAGGATTTGAACTTTCAGTATTCTCATCATTAGCTCAAAACCTTAACCTCTATAATATTCTCTATGATACTAAAGGAATAGTTTATAATATTTAGTCTTCTACTGACACTTACTGTATACTACATATAGATCTGTGTTTCATGTATCTGTGTCATGACGCACGTATCTACGGTCATGTGTATTTAAGATGCTTCAGGCCAATAGTGATTGGTTGACCAGGAAACTATCAACCTTTGAAATCAATGTGCAATTTAATATACTTCCAGGTTTTCAGTGCCAGTTCAAAATGCATTCCTGTCTCCGGGTTATATTTTAGGTTAAATCACTTTACAACCCGCTTATATGATCATTTGAATACAATTAAAATGATGCATCCCATCAGTAGTTTACTCTATAAAGAATTTAAAACCAGCCATCATCAATCAATCAGCTTTTCTGTAAGTACAAATCTTTAATTTGAGCACAAAGCATCTGAAAATTGCACCTCTGGGGTTGGGGGCTAGAGTCCCGTCTCCGCCCTGTGTGCACGGAGTTTGCAAAAGAATGCAACGTGATGAAAATTTGCATACAGAGTACACAGACTTTATAGAGAAAACGCTGCAGAATGACTATGCTGAGAAAGTACCTTCAGAGCAATTGCATGCTGATGAGGGAAGAATCTGGCAGATACCACACAATGGTGTTTACCATAAATGCAAGGAAACTTTACGTGTCATATTTTATTGTTCATCACCATTCAAAAACACATCCTTACTCCAAGGACCAAATCTCACACTCCCTGTGCTTCGGGAGGTTTGCCAGTCCAAAGACATGTGTTGTAGGCTGATTGGCACTCCCAAATTGTCCATAGTGTGTGATGTACCCTGTGATTGTATCCCCCACCTTGTGCCCCGAGTTCCCTGGGACAGGCTCCAGGCTCCCCGTGACCCTGTGTAGGATAAGCAGTATGGGAAATGGATTTATTTAGTTATATAACTCTATGTAGGACTAAAACTAGTGTTTCAGCTCATACACATTAGCTAGCTAAAGTGTTTGGTAGTTAACATGACTGTTAAGTGAACGTTTGTTAGTAATAAATAAACTGCATTTCAGAGCTGGTGGAATTTTCAGTGGAGAAAATGTGAGAAATTGCAAACTGTCTGCTGTTTGGTCAAGTTTAAGACCTAATTTCTACTACGCTTCTGCTCCCTAGTGGACATGTTCATGGTACATGCAAGTATCCTGTCAAACACCTAGGTGACCGCTCACTCAAAGTCCTACATTTTCACAAATATTGCACATGGACTGAATAATCTAGCCCTAAGTATTGCTAAGAAAATGTTGACAACCATTTTCCTTCCCTTCAACTGACCCTACCTTTACTTTTGAAACTACATTTGCCTTGCAGGTTTCCTATTAAAGAAAAAGGGCAAGGTTTAGCAACTTTTGGCTGAGGTAGACCCAAGTTCAGGGTTGAGCAAAAGATAGAAATCTTGAAAAAAAGATAGAAATAAACCAGCCAAATCCATATAAACATGGAAACGCCATACTTATGAAGCAGTTCTCTAAGGTATCGTTGAACTTGTATGATTAATATAGGTCTAGAAACACTATGGTCTCAGCAGTGCCTCCTCTTCTTTAAAAGGCAACACATAAGGCAGAGAAGATCTATTGTTAATGTTTACTTTGCAATTGCTCTGGGACTGCTCAAGCAGCCTGGTGTTCATTCTGTGATCAATAAGAACGAAGACATGCTGATGCTGAAGCCACAGCACCACTGCCACTTCTAACTGTGTTGATGTATGTCAATAGATTAGGAAAAATGAATGCTTAGTCAATCCGAATGTCTGAATGGTTCCCAAGCATTGACTGTGTCTGTAGGAGACGGATAACACTCTGTACGTACGTCAGCAGAGGCTGCAGTCCATAGGAGGTTTCTCTCTGCTGCTTCTGCACTGTGCTGCTCACATATCCACCGGCCAACTTAGCGTTGACACAACTGTTGCTTTCCAAAGGGCTTTTTTTAAGGTACAAGCCAGGCTCATACACCAATGGACCATTTAATTTCCTAGCATTTTGGGGTGTTGATTGTGCTTCTCCATTTGTTTTTTTTATGCTCCAGGTCCTACAATTAGGTCTAGGTGAGTTGTTCCATGCCAGATTGGAGCCTGATTTAGCTGAAGGAAAAACACAAAGCACTGACTCAGCCCTTAATAGCCTTGTGCTTGAGAGAGTGCAGAAACACGACCCAGGAACTGTGTCTGAGAACCTGAATGTAAGCCAATTAATTAGAACCTGTGGTTCATTGTCTGGATGTAAGGCACTATGCTGAAACCTTTGACAGTCACTTGAGAGGTGAAGTGTCACCTGGAAGCAGGTTGTGAATTTACAGAATGATTAATATAGTGTATATTTTTGACAGGAGGTGGCCAGGCTGCTTGAGAAGCACCATGAAAGTTCAGTGTTCAGGAAAGTAGAAAGCCTGCTGAGAGATAAGATCCTGGAGGTCAGCCCAAGCGACAGTGAGCTGCCAATTAAATATGGAGCAGAAGGCCAGGACACTGCACCAGAGTGAAGTGATGAATCTGTCTTGAAATACGAGCACTGCTTCCTTTCACTGAATGTGACAAGACCAACTATCTCATCCAAACTACTGTATGCTGCTCCATGGGAGACAGATGGCGGCCTAGACGGTGGCTTTGCTTTGGATTGAGGATATGCAAAAAGAAGCACATGGAATACACAGTAAACAGAGTTAAACAAAAAGCGACAATCCAAATGTTGACAAATGATAAGTAAGGACATGAACGTACTGCAAATCAGTGCACATTATATAATATTAAGATAATTATTCTGTGGTGGATGGGAAACTACTAAACTAAAAGGCAAGGTCATGTAGTCAGCACCTGTGTTATTAAACTAAGTAACACTAATTGGTATACATTTAAAAAAGCTTGAATATAACATGTTTCCGATATTTCATAAAGCAAGACCCTATTTGACATGAGGTCATTACAGGAAAAATATATACTGTATATTTACGTTTTTTTTCGATAATGTTTGCACTCTTGGAATTGCACATGACTAGGCAGAGTTATTCAGGAAAGCTTTCTTAGCGCAGAACTGCTTGATTTATTATTTTTCCAATAAACCTGCCTACATATTTATGGTTGTAACTGGCACTGTGTTCAGTTTTACGTCTGACTTTTTCAAGACTTACATAAAGGTGGAGAAAATATATGCTTGCTGCTGAGAGACATGGAGCTTCAAATGACTATGCAGAAAAGACAATTATCCTCTGTGGTGCACTAATACTTTTAATGGAGTTATGCTATAAGATCTTAATTTCTCTCGTTTCATTCTTATTAAATGCACTGTAAAAGTCATTTTCAGAGCATGTTCTCAGTTCCGTGCATACGCCTAAGTTCAATCATACTTATTGTGCTTTATACCTAAAAATAAAAACAAATGAGTTTACCAGTAATAGCTTTGTAGATGACTTTTTCCATAGATAAATAACATTTCGCTGTTTTGTAACCTCTGTACTAGAAGATTCTAATTCACAATTTGGTCAAATATTGTTTCAGTAAATAACTAATATGTTGGTATATCATTTTTTTGGCCTTCTAGCAGCTATGGCCAATCATAATCAATTTAACACTACTAGTCTTCAATTAGATAATAAATTTACTGCCATAATAATAATAATAAATAAATTTACTGTCTTTTCCTGTACAATAAACATCATGTTCCTTTTAATTTTTTCCCCATATTGATATAGCAGGATTAAACAGATCAACCCAGATGAGCAAACACACACCCTAGCAGTGTTTTCAGAACTATGTGAATGCATTTTAGAATGAGTTTCTCTCATGTGTGCAATGTCACACTGGACACATTATACCACTGAGCTTATGGTGATGGACATTTGACGTGTGTTATTGAAAATGCATTTGACTTGATGCCTGTCAAGTGCACCATCAGACGCATCTTCACATGAAAAAAAGAGATCAATTATTTATTAAACCGAGTGTAGCATTATTCTCTGAAAGGCTGAAAGAAATACCTTCTGGAAACCAAGGCCCACAACATAGGCGTTTGAAAAGCCTTGAAGAGTTAAAGAAGCATAGTGTCAGAATCTATCTATCCATTATATCCATCCAGGTCTTGTGATGTAGTGGAACATGATAAAGAATGTGTAGACTGCATGCTGACTTCAAGTGAGCCATGTGAATGAGCAAAAGAACACAGCAGGTCTATTGTTAAGCTACTCTGGTGCAATAACCATTATACACCGATCAGCCATAACATTAAAACCACTGACAGGTAAAGTGAATAACATTGATGCCCAAAGCTCACTGATGCGAAGGCTAGCACGTCTATTTTGATCCCACAGAAGAGCTACTGTAACACAAATTGCTATGATAGAAAGTTGTCAGAGCACACAGTGCATCACAGCTTCATGTGTATGGGGTTGTGTAGTCGCAGACCATTCAGAGTGCCCATGCTGACCCCGTCTACCGCAATGGGCACGTGAGCATCAGAACTGGACCATGGAGCAGTGGAAGAAGATGGTGTCTTCTGATGAATCACGCTTTCTTTTACACCAGGTGGAGGACCAGGTGCATGTGTGTCACTTACCTGAGGAAGGGATGGCACCAGGATGCACTATGGGAAGAAGGCAAGCTCTGTGCTCTGTGCAGTGTTCTACTGGGAAACCTTGGGTCCTGTGGATGTTGCTTTGACATGGACCACCTACCTAAACATTGTTGCAGACCAAATACACCCCTTCATTGCAACGGTATTCCCTGATGGCAGTGACCTCTTTCAGCAGGATAATGCGCCCTGCCACACTGCAAAAACTGTTCAGGAATAGTTCCAAATTCCCCAGATCTCAATCCGATTGAGCATCTGTGGGATGTGCTGGACAAACGAGTCCGATCCATGGAGGTTCCACCTTGCAACTTACAGGACTTAAAGCAGGGGTGTCTAAACTTATCCCCAAAGGGCCAGTGTGGGTGCAGGTTTTCATTCCGACCAAGCAGGAAACACATTGAAAGTGATGATCAATTGATTTAAACAGGTGGAATCAGGTGTGGCTCCTGCTTGATTGGAATGAAAAACTGCACCAACACCGGTCCTTTGTGGATAAGATTGGACACCCCTGACTTAAAGGGTCTGCTGCTTACGTCTTGGTGCCAGATACCATAGTATACCTTCAGAGGTCTTGTGTCCATGCCTTTATGGGTCAGCTGTTTTGGTGGCACAAGGGGTAACTACACAATATTAGACAGCTGGTTTGAATGTTATGAATATGACACATTAATTATTTCTTACATTTTCTAAAGGTACTCATGTAACCTCATTTCAAATGCACCACCGAAGTAATGCTATGCTGATGTTGGAGGTCTGAGGTGGCTGTTGTAATACTTTAAATCCCATCTGACTTCCACTCCAAGTAGGTCTTAACGATGTTTGCAGTGTGTTTGGGTTGTCATTATCCTGCTGAAAGAAAGATTCTACCAGGCAGTCAGTTTTCCCAAAGGTACAGCATAATGAATAAAAAAATCTCTTCATCGTTCATTGTCACATTGTTTTTGACTGTGTCTCTGAGATCAGTGCTCCACAAGACTGTCACAATTGGGAGGTGAAGGCAGATGCAAGTACAGACAATTTTTCAAGTAAAGTGTGAACAAACCAATCAAAGACATGAAAACAAGCACCATGAACTGTGGATCCAAAGCAAAGAACATATAGACTATAAATGATACTGTGGCACACATGACAACAAACAACAATTACAACAGCAAAAGTTTGATCACGAGACTCTAGATGTCTCTAGATGAAAAACTAGATGTTAAATAGTGTTGCTAACACTGGGGCTGATGGGTAGTGTAGGTCAAGGTGGAGCCAGAATGGGGAGCAACAGCCTCTGTGGAGCCAGAGGGGGGAGCGACGTTCTCTGTGAAGACAGATGGGGATGCAATGTACACTGCAAAGCAGAGGGAACTCGTGATGTCCTTAGTGGAACAAGGAAGTGGAGCGAGGTCATCAGTGGAGCAAGGGGGCAGAGCAATATCCTCAGTGGAGCAGGAAGGCAGAGCGGCGTCGAAGCGAAGTCAGGTGGTGTAGTGATGTCCGAGGTGGAGCTGGGAGATGGAGTGTCACCCATGGAAAGGCCATGAGCCGTAGTGATGTCCTCTGCGGGGCAACAAACAACAAAATGGAGTGATGTCCTCAGCTGAGCAAGGAGGAGGAGTGACATCTTCAGTGGGGCAGGTAGGGTGGGAGACGGTGCTAGCCTGATCAGGATCCCCCTCCTCAAAAAATTTTCTGAGGGAGTGCATGGCTTCGTGCCATTCCTGTAGACCTTAACCCAAGCTCCCCTCCCCTGTTGCTCCCACATCAGGCAGTTCCATTTGTCAGTCAAGCTTTCTGTCAGTGGGAAGTGAAGGTGGATGCAAGTGCAGACAATTTATTAAGTAAAGTGCAAACAAAACAATCAAAGATGAGAAAACAAGCACCATAAAAATGAACTGTGATCCGAAGCAAAGAACATATAGGCTATAAGCTATACTGTAGCATGCGTGCACACACACACACCACCACCACACACACTATAAGCTTGACCAAGAGACACTGAAAAACTAGAAGTTAAACAGTGCTGCTAACAAGGCATAACAAGAAAGGTGAGAGTGATTATTGAGACGTGCTGTGCAGAGCCTGATGGGTGCTGTAGTTCTGCACCCCTTTGGCGCTACCATGACAAAGACCACGATTCCCTGATTCACAAAAACCTACAGACATGCATTAGTGCACTTCTCGAAGCTCTTTTTCTGAAATACTAATAGTTTATTAAACAAACAAAAGCAATTTGGGACTTACTGTTCCATAAGGTCTGGTCATCACACCATGTTTTAGCTGTTAGCATGCTATCATTTCTTCTGCTATTCTACTAAACCATTTCTAAGGATGCTCAAGTACCGAGCTGGGTGTTATGATGATATAATATCGATATTGTAATAAATCATGTCACAGTGCACTTTACTGGAATATTGTGGTTACTGGGATAACTTTTTAATTATTTTTTATGTATTTTTTAATATGTACACTCACTGAATGTCAAAATTTTGTACATAATCTTTAAAATCATAAATATTATTGAAAATAAAATGCTCCCTTTTCATTTTTTTCCTTGTAAAAACATGTTAATAAATTGATTATAAATGTGTGTATTAATAATATTCTTAATAATAAACAAATGCATTATTTGTATTTATATTTCTGGCAATTTGTGGCATGATTTTTATATTACATATAGCAGAAATAGCTCAGTGAAAAGAATCGTGATATGACATTTTTGCCCACACCCACCACTAAGCACTATGTGATTAAGCGCTGATTGCTGAACAAGCTTTAAACTGGATTTCTTTGTCTTTTAAGAAAATGACAATTAAGATGTGTTTTATCTCCTCCACTACGTTCTATGACATCGACTTTCCCAGTTTCCTTTAAATATCACATAGTGAAAGATGATTTTGGTGTCTATTGTTCTCTATTATTTACCAAATCTATTGTTCGCTGCCAGAAAAATAGGATGATTGCAAATATGTCTGTGTGATCACATATGCATAATTTAACACACCCGTGTAAAATCAACAAGCCCACATGGTTCGATTAATCAATATCTAAGTTGAATCAGAAGTGCTGGTGATGAAATATAAATCAATATGTATATATATTGTATTAATATTAAAGTAGATTTATTCTAACACTTTATTCCTTTACATTTTACACAGTATTAATGCTGTACATAATATTCCTCATGGATGCACATTATCCTTCATATTAAGGAATATGCTTAGTTAAAACTGTACAACAATCGATAAACTTATCACTGAATTTTATGCTTTTCTAACTATTACGTCTTCCTCCATCACCTTGTAATCATCTGCTCATCTTACAACATAGTGCTGTAATCTACCCCACCAGCTAATCTGTATTATTATCCCGGACCAGGCTCTGATCAGGGAAATGATCTAATCATGTATTCTTATTCACACCAGCTGAATAACTTCATTCAAATAATTATACAGTGAGTTATAGAAAAAAAACAAGAATAAAATGTCTTTGATTTTTTCAGAATCTCTAACAATGGATAAAATAAATTATTAGATTTTAAATTCAATTCAATATAACTTTATGGACTTAATTGTATAACTTCAAAATTTCTCCTCCTTTTATCATTTACTCTCCTTTTTATTTTTCCACTTAATCATGTTTCCTATTCTATCAATGTAGCACATGATGATAAAGGGGTGTGTCCAGCCATTAGAGCCCGACATTGATGTTTAATGCAAGCTAGAGCAATCAAAAGTGTCAGTGTTGACCACATTTCGCTGCCCAGCAAGCTGTTGCTGATTAAGACAAAATTTTACAGCTCTTGGAATAAATGACACCATGCTGTCATCAGTGTCAATGTAATTTAAAGATGAGGCCTCAGTGATATTTTCAGAAATGTTTCGTTATAATTAAAAATGTCATGACATGATGGTTTGCCTATACACCAATCAGCCATAACATTGCCTAATATTGTGCCGCCAAAACAGCTCTGACCCGACGAGGCATTGACTCCGCAAGACCTCTGAAGGTGTGCTGTGGTATCTGTCACCAAGACAGATGCTTTAAGTCATGTAAGTTGCGAGGTGGGGCCTCCATGGATTGGACTTGTTTGTCCAGCACATCCCACAGATGCTCGATCGGATTGAAATCTGGGCAATCTGGAGGCCAAGTCAACACCTTGAGCTCTTTGTCATGTTCCTCAAACCTTTGTAAGTGCTTTTGGCGGTGGACAGGGGTCAGCATGGGCACTCGGACCAGTCTGCGGCTACGCAGCCCCATGCACACAAGCTGTGATGTGTTAGAAAGGTGTCATATCATATGCAGCATTAACTTTTTCAGCAATTTGTGCTACAGTAGCTCTTCTGTGGGATCAGAACAGACAGGCTAGCCTTCGCTCCCCGCGCGCATCATTGAGCCTTGGGCACCCATGTCGCTGTCGCAGGTTCACTGGTTGTCCTTCTTTGGACCAGTTTTGGTAGGTACTAACCACTGCATACCAGGAACACCCCACAAGACCTGTGGTTTTGGAGATGCTCTGACCCAGTCGTCTAGCCATCACAACCTGGGCCTTGTCAGTTGCTCAGATCCTTACACTCTTTTTCCTTCTTCTTCCTGCCTAATATATCCCACCCCTTGACAGGTGCATTTGATGGTGACATGACTCAGTGGATTTAATGTTATGGCTGATTGGTGTAAATCATAGGCCTAATAATTATTTTATGTAAATGTCTCATTCTTTTTTTTTTTTTTTTAATTTTTTTAATTTGATTCATTCTAATTAATTATTATATTATTATTATTAAGTGAAGTGACTTTGTGGCCAAGTACGGTGACCCATACTCGGAATTTGTGCTCTGCATTTAACCCATCCAAGTGCA
>CM074958.1:7641594-7658280 GCA_037577455.1 Pangasius macronema
ATTCATCACAGTTTCCGCAAGAAGTCCGGTTGGTTAAAATCTATCCACTGTCCACTGATGGAGTCCTGAGTACGAAGAGTACGAAATGAACTCTGGACCTTTTATCTGCTCATTGTATTTGGGATAAAGAGGGAATGACACACACCTGGCCATGGAACAGCTGAGAAGCCAATTGTCCCATCACTTTTGGTCCCTTAACAAGTGGNACCTTCATATAAACTGAAAAATCGAGGTGCTTCCTCCTTTTTTCGCTCACCATAACCATGGGGTGTGCAAACTTTTGCACTCACCTTTCTCTGCTATATCCGTTGGCTGCACAAGAAATATTTGCCTGTACTGAGAGAAACCTATTTCTTGAAAGTAGAATGGAAAATAAATAACATAAAATAATAATAGTAAGGTCATGGACAGGTGTTTGGCTGTCAGTACAATGTCAATGCTTATGCAAAATGTATATTTTTGTCCAACTCTTTTAATATTTTTTTAAGCTGTACAATTTTTCCTTTTAGAGCTTTTCCTTTTAAACTTATTATTGGTCTGTATACATGGAGGCCATAAAACCTTATAGAGGGATCAAGTAATTGCAGTAGATTTAGTGCGGCGTTTAACAATTTGATAAAATTCGCATGATAAAATTCGCATGATTCTCATGCTGGACGTTTGGGGGACAAAGTTAGGGAGGCCAGATTAAGATGGTTTGGACATGTTCAGAGGAGGGAGAGTNGGCCAAAGAGGAGGTATATGGAGGTAATACATGAGGAGATGAAGCTAGTGGGTGCAAGTGTTGAGGATGCAGAAGATGGAGAGGTGGAGAGTGATGATTCGCTGTGGCAACCCCTGAAGGGAAAAGCCGAAAGAAGAAGAAGTTTAACAATTTGATAAACCTACATAATACATGGGTGAGACTTTGAAAGTACAGACAGAGTAGTATTCTAGAAACTTAAAAACCAATTTACATACTGTAGAAAATACTGTATACATAACTAAAATTTTAACAAGTGCCAATAGACTTCCAATTATAAGTGCATTTCAAGTGTAAATACAGTTTCCGCTAGAGGAAAATGAAACAGGAAAATGAAACTGAAATTCTTAACCCTAACACTCACAAACTCGCTACAGATGTGTTAAACAGACACTAGGATGAAGACACACTCATGTACCTAACCAATGCTTGTATTCTGTTTTCTAACAGTGCAACGATAAGTGCATTAAGGCATACGTCCACATGGGAAGAGCACATCTAGGACTAAGAAATTTCACTGACGTAAGAACAGCTGGCTGCTTTGAATCCTCACTTGCACGTTATGTATATGGTGTTGAATTCTTCATGCTGGCCTCCTTTCTGATTAATAATCTCCCTCTATATTATCCCCATATCTCATTAGTCAAGGCTGTGTTATGAAAAGATATTGGATATAGCACCCGAGCGTGAAACCCTTGTGAAAGGTAAGATTTAGACGTACTATCACGAGGTGTATATGGAATATACGGTGACATTTAAGTTTCCTTTTTCCGCCTTCCTTTTTTGTGTCACTTAAACCATCATGTTTTGCTGCCATGACAACATAAAGTGTGTGCGCTCTTTCTCTTTTCTGTCGTTCTCTCCCTACCCTGTCGTTCCCCCCCCTTTCTTTGCTTGACTGTGCACAGCTTTGGAAATAATTGCATGGAAATTTCTCTGTAACAGCTTCACTATTTCAGCGTTTAAGCTCGTTTCAGCTCTTCACGTATTCACGTGTACTTGGTAAAATATTGACACTTGACATTTTAAACGAGTTTCCAGGATCAACTATAATTTGCGATAACTACAGTACACCACTTTTTGTAGGTCAGTCTGAACAACTGTTAACGGAACTGATAGGAGTTGTCATGTTCACTTTTAATTCAACAGAACAGACATTAGCTTTGGAGCTCGTCAGTTTCGGACAGTGTAATACTGAGGTTCTCATTTCTTATTAGTTATTATAGACAATAGTTGGCTGAGGCCAGTCTAGACAGAAGTGTGTACAGACACGATGAATTTGAGAAGGTGTCTGGGTTTACAGAGAGTACGTTGTGACTTTTAGCTTAGTGCTGAAATAAATGAATTAGGTTTAAGCCCAAGACTGCTTTAAACTGATTTCTTGTTATGGTATAACAGAGTCAGATGTCTGTTTCTGTAAAATTCATTAATACTTAAAGGAATGTTTTAATGCGTAATTACTTAAAGGTCTAGCGGCTAAGGATGCCGCGCTCTCACCCAGGCAGGGAACCATCCCAGCCACCAGGAGAGTACTCTCAGTGCTGGTCCCAAGCTCGGATAAAATGTCAGGAAGGGCATCCGGCGTAAAAAACCTGCGCCAAATCAAACATGTTGCCCAATGATCCGCTGTGGCGGCCCCTAACGGGAGCAGCCGAAACAACAACAACTTAAAGGAATACTCCAGAGTTTTCCATCCTAATCTCTTTGTGGATTTCTGTGTTGAGAAAAAAAAAGAAATTTTTCTTTCACATATGCAGTATTAATCAGTTTGAATCGGTGTGTTTCCTCCCAAATCAACCGCCCCAAGGCAGTCTGAGCAAGCTGTTCCTGGCCTGGTTCTGCGAGAGTCCTAGCACAGTTCGATTGCAGTGAGAATGCGAGTCGACCCTGAATTGACCCAACTGCAGGAAGAGAACTGAACATGCCGTGAATTTTGAGTTGTGTGCAGCATTTCTTTGCAGATGTCATCCACTAAACTGAGCCAAAGGACAGAGCTGTGGCGCTGCAGAAATGTGAGCCATTTTGGTTACTTGGACCAAGAAATGATGAGAGAAAACCCTGGATGCGATACAGTTATTTATATTATTATGAAATCATTTATTTAGTGCCGACTCCTTTTTCTCAGAATAAGTTTCTCTGTATTTCTGACCAGAACCTCTTCAGCCTTACATACACCTCAGGCAAAGTTTAAAAATTTATTTTTATTATTATTTTTTTTACTTTTTGCTGTTTTCGGAAGTACTTTGGTTTGGTTTTGTTTATCGGTTTTCAGATTTAAAGCGAAACTAATTGAGTCGTTCGTCTGATTATCCGGTGAAAGCTTGTTGGGACAGTAGCTACTTATTGTACCTGTTCCCACATTCTATCACCCCTTGATTGTTAAAGTGTAAAGGTTTACTGCCAGTTCAACAACTGCTCTTAGACATAGATTCTAATTGTTTACTTTTCACTGAAAAGAACTCCTTGTCATAGGTTATTGCACATATGAAGTGAAGTGACTTGTGGCTAAGTGTGGTGACCCATACTTGGAATCTGTGCTCTGCATTTCACCCATCCAAGTGCACACACACAGTAGTGAGCACACACACCCGTGAACACACACCCGGAGCAGTGGGCAGCCATTTTNGACTCGAACCCACGACCTTCAGGTTCACCTTTGGGTTACAAGTCCGACTCTCAGACCATTAGGCCACGACTGCCCCCCAGAGAGATACAGAGAGATACAGAGAGATGATGACATTGTATAATACAAACAAGAGCAAGCAGTAATAGTACACCCCTGATATGAATGACAGTCTTTTCCTATCTCTGCTGCCACTATAGATTATCTGACACAAGTGGATTTGGAAGAGAAGAAGGCCCTTCAGGAAGAGACAGCACTCAGGGAGCTGAACGATGGAAAAGAAGGGTACGTGGCCATTCCTGTCTTGCTGACAAAGCTGGACAGAGCCAAAGAGCACAGCCTCTACTACTGCGGCGGAGTGGAGCTTCTCACACAAGCTGTTACAGACGGTAAGTGCACATAATGCTGACTTCATGGTCTTTGTCCTTTTCAGTTTGTTATTTCTCAACCCGTATCCCACAATTCATCTCCATTCAGCTTTGCTGGTCCGTCTTCAGTTGTGCACATTGTGTGAATGTGTACTTATGCCTGATTTGGCACTGTCTCAGCAGCCAAGACAATATTTGTTCTGCTTTGTGGTCAATAGGGAGAGGAGTGTGGGCGTAGATGTCTCATTGATTCCCCTATGCGCTTCATTAACACTTTATGATAAGACTTTATCCATGCCATTGGTTACACAGGCAGCCTCTGATCCCTTGAAGAACATGGCTAGGGCAAAAATAAAGCAAAAGGAGATAGCCAGGTATATTCTTTATGTTCTGCTCCTATCAGTAGGTCTGCATCTGAACAGCACCAATTACTGTATGCCCCTCAGTAGCTCAGATTCGATCTCAGTAATGTGACTTCCAGAGAAGTCATTTCATATTACGGACTCGAAACTTGCCTTGTTCACACAACAAAGGGCTAGGTTTAATAAATTTGTAAAGATTTTTTTTTTCCACGGATTTACTTTATTTCATATCACTTAAGTCCTGACGATCTCTCCACAAAGTTTTGATAAAAGATGGATGCTTGTTATCAGTGAAAGCAGAATGAAGGCCATGTCCCGAAGTCATTCCGACAAACCACGCAGCTGTGAAAGCTTTCTAAAATGAAAAGATCCCAGCCAGCACTCTGGCAGGGAAGATACCTGAACAGGGCCTTTGTGAGCTAATTTCTTTCCACAGAAGGTATACTGCTTTTGGCCAGATAAGAGAACTGTCCCTGACTCCTAATGAGTTTTTGTTTATTTCTCTCTCTGTCTTTGTCTCTTTTGCCCTTGACTATAAGGGATTTTGTTTCTGAGGCTGGCCAGGGTGGTTCTGTATTGATACCTGGCTTTCACTGCATTTGTTTTGGTTACAATGACAGCATTTCTTGTTCCTCTTAGGCACTGGGCAGACGTTATTCCGATTAAACAATGGCTTTGGTGTCATCGCCGGCAATAACACTATAAGGAGGTATGTTTTTAGGGAAAAGGCTTCTGACAGCCTGATCATTTTGAAAAGTTTTTTTTTTTTCTGCTAATTCCTTTAGGACGTCAGTCTTTTGATGCAAGCAAAGGCTTTTCCCATATGTGTTCACTGCAAATTGTGCAAACCAGCCCTTAATTGATTACAGCTTTAGATGTCTTAGACAGCTCTCTTCATCAGCTGGCTTTTTGTGAACTAATTTCTAAATGACTGGATACGAATGAATAAGTACGAAACTCTGAAATCTGTTTTTTATTAAAGTACGCTTAGGTTTTGTTATGATTCAACAAGATTTGCAGCAAATGTTAAGCATGGATAAGTGCGTTATAATCCCCTCTTTTTTATCCGTCGCTGTCTCTTTCCAGCTGTCTTGCACAGACTTCTAAAGAGCTGCACAGCGAGGAGCTATGTGTTTCTGTCCTCAGATTATGGAGAAAGGTTTGCAGCGGAAATGGTAAATAGTATTTTTTTTTTTTTTTTAACATTTTCCTTTCCAGTTGTTCAGTGTGCAGGCACTATTGTCCAAGCTGGCAGAACATAACCAAAGTATAGAGCTGTAGAGGAAGCTAATTTTTCACCACAAATTTAACAAGAACTAAACACAGAGGGTTGTAGAAAGTGATAGAAGTGTTGGTTTGTCACAAACTACAAATTCACACAAGTATAAAAGTCAGGGTTTATCTCAGGTAAAAGAAATACACAGTCATTTTGGATGTGTATTGACTTTCCTTCCTGTTTAGTGCTAGTTCCAGTTGAGTTTCTCTCCACCACACCATGGGTAAGCCCACAAATGTAGTGCATAGCTACTTTATACAGTTATATTTGACCTATAGGCCATACAGAATTGCTGAATTCCAGCTGTGTAACCATGCACATGCTCAGTCATTTGGTATATTGATTAGCAACCTTGATTCTTTCATTTCAAGGAGACTGCACCCAGTTGTGCACTTGGGGAAGCCCAACCAAGTGCCACAAGCTTGACATTTAGTTCAAAGCAGAATCACAGGGCTTAAATCTTCACTGCCTATATTGGGTGCATTAGAGTGGGAAGCGTAAGAGTAGGCACTGATGATGAGACTTCAGCTGCCTGGATAGATAACAGTTCCAAAGACATATTTCTCCAGTTTATTATCCTAGCTTTTCAAACGGGGGAAATTCATTGGCAGTCTCTACAGCAATAATAAACTCGCGCTGAAGCGTTCAGTTGTTTGCTTGCCTAAGACTGGCTGTGCGTCACAGGAGGGTTCATAATATTGCCAGAAAAGCAGTTCTAAAAGAATACTTGACGTGTCAGAAGTGTTGTGCTACAGCATCTCTGTTCAGGATATATAAATGCTCTCAGAACACTGAATCTTGTCTTGCAATGCTGTCACTTACAGAGGAAAATCAGCAGCTGTTACTGCAGTGTCTCAGCACAAGAGAACAGATTGTCCAGTTGTTAAGCTCAACTTCATTAGCAGTCCAGCAGGAATGTTTAACGCTAACCCGCATGTACTGTCAGACCCAGCGCGGGAGACGCTTGCTAATTGAAAACCTCGATCTGCTCAGGTAAAAGGTTTTCTGTTCTCAGAGAACATTATTCAGATTTATTTATAACTGAATAATGAACTTCAACATACCACATGGTGTAATAAGTAAGGAATAAAACTTAACGCGGTGTGCTGTAATTAAGCACATTAACAAATGAGTAAATTGCTTAATTTGATATAAATTAGTGACATGCTATAACGTGAGTGTGGCTTCTTCGGGATCTATTTTCACTAGCAAAGCAAAAAAAAATAAATAAACATTTGGTCATGTTGTGTCTGAAATGTCACTTACTCAATATTAACTGAGTAATGTATAATGTATAAAATTGTATAAAAGCACGTATTAAGTATTAAAGGTGCTTCCAGTGAAATTGGTGTCCCTTTTTCCTTCTTCATCTGATGAACTTTCATTTTTTAAGTCAAAACTCAAGTATCATTTGCCATTTCTGCTGATGATGTCGCTAACGCTACTGTCGTAACCGTTTTGAACTAAGAAGTGGAATTTTTTTGTGGCGAACACGGGTGAGCGGAGTGATACACGCAGTGACATGTCCCGGTGCGGTTACAGGAAATATAACCACTCTTGAAAAATCACTCAACCGATCAAATTAGTGGACCGGAACTAACTGTTGTAGAATAGGAAAATAATCCTGTGGTGTGATGCCCTGAAGTTTCTTTGAAGTTTCATTTGAAGTGTCTTATTCCTTTTATACCACAGTTATTTCTCAATGACTCAAAATTTTTAACCATTTGTAGTTACATTAAATGTTGTGGAAAGTAATCTTTGTTAAATAACAACACATTTTTAATACCTCTTTATTTTAAGACCATTATTAAGCTTAGATTATGTGAAGCACCTGCCATATACATATAATGTATTAGAAAAAGTACATTAATATAAACCTATGATTTTAATTCCAGCCAGTACTACTGTTTGAGCCATTGCTGTTCTAGAAAATGAATTAACATCTTCTGGCCAATCAGATCAGAGAATTCAACAGTGCTGTGGCATTACAGATAATAATCTACTGTAATTGACTTTTTCTGAGAAATATGCACTATGCTTCTCAGATCTGATTTCTTATCTATAATTAAATATGTTTGATGAAGTCACTTATTGAGTCTAACTTCTTTCTGGCTTTTACCCTATAGAATGGTAGAGGTCTTGATGGACTGCATATGCAAAGAGGACAAATCAGGAACCACGGCCCTCGCTATTCTGGAGAACTTGGCTGGAGAAAAGAAGTAATGCCCCATCGATATATTTACTTCGCCACTTCCCTCAGCCACTTGCCCTCTGTGCACCTCACTAGAATCTGTCACCCTGATAGGCAAGAGAGGAGCGGCTTCTTCATGAAATCCTGCACACGACCCACATGCGATTCCATTACGCAGCCATGCATCATAGAGGAGCATTTTAAACCAAGACCTATTCAAATCCGTTCAAGTTAATAGCTGTGAGAATGACAGATGAACCAGTATGAAACAAGCAATCCATCACAGCTCGGTATTTCACTGAAAGAAAGGAACCTTTTCTTTTCCTACAATCCGTTTGACCTCTAATCAGAGTAGTAAAGGATTGATCACACTTGTGCTTTTAGCTGTCTTTTGCCATGATTAGTTGTCGCAGACGAATTCCATACTCACGGCCGGATCCAGAGCTTTAGGTCATATGGCGCGATGCTGTCAAGGACAAATGATTGAGTGTCTCTGTGAGCTTTTAGATAAGGACTGCCACCTCTAGAAATGTCAAGCATTGGATACGGTGTGTGACGTGGTGCAGTAAATTTTCTTTCAGCGCTCCAGGTCGGACTGGCCTTCACTATAAGCCTAACGTACACATTTAACCACAAGATCGTTGGTGATCGTAAGCGAGATTGAAATACTTTGTGAGCCACTTTACAAGCAAAAGTGAGTAAATATCCTTGCTCAATTAATTGCTGCAAAGACTCAAAAGATTTCCAATTATATCAGCCCCCATATTTCTCCTTGCAGTAGCAAGGCACACTCATCAGTATCCAAGATTTACAGGCCCTGCTTGGATCAGTGATCAACAGTGGGAAAACGCACTCTTTATATCCCAAGCCTGAGCTTCAATTTGCATAACATAGAGACACCGTAGAGTTATCGGAAATGTAGCGTAAATATTTTTTTGTGTTTTTTTTTTTTCCTGCAGGTTTCGAATCCAGTCTAGAGAGAGCGTTCCAAAGGTTTTTGCTCCTCCTTTTGAGCATTTGCTGGTAATGAATCTCAGAGGTCCTTCTGCATTTGTTTAGTCATTGCCCTTCGAGTCAACTGTGTCCTGAACTTTTATTTCATCTGTAGGAAAATGTTGCAACATCCAGCCAAAACTTGCTGCCCTGCTTAATTTCCGTGATTGGGGCCCTGTCTGTGGATGAAGTCATTATCAGCAAGCTGGCAAGCCGTGAGGAATTTTGGAAGAGCTCGTTCTCTGCCATGGTAAATTTGATCATCTTGCGTGATGAAGTTAAGTTTGTCCTTGAACATTACTGAATAATGTATAATGTTTTCCCAGCTTGAATTTTGATTTTGAGTTTAAGCTCATTTTCATTGCAGAACATTAAAATGCTTTTTGATGTTCGCACAGCTTCATACGACACACGTTGAATTTTTAGCAATGTCAAGATGAAATAATGTTTTTACACCAGGGGCAGTGTGCTAGCCGTGAATACAGAAGTATTCTCTATCCTCTCCTGGGTCTGATGATCAACATAGCCTCTAATCAAACTCCGGCCATTCAAGTAAGGGCCTGGCTGAATCTTTGGATCAATGCAATAATGTATTTAAAGGATATAAGGCTTGGGGGGAGGAGGAGTTCTCTTCTCTCACTTTGCTGTAATCAAGTCCAAAAAAAAGTGCACTGAGTGTTTGTTTCTCACACAGGAGTATGCTGTTGTGGGCTGTAAAATATGTCTAGCTCTGCTCAGTGATCCTGATGGTGGCATCATCACGGTGAGGATATGTAACCCCCCCCACTCCATCCCCTCGGGATTCACACTGACAATCTCCCCAGCTCCCACTCAACTGCTCATTCTTAGCTATATATTTGTTTGTGTCACAGTGGCTACATGCCTGCCTTGTTTTCAGGCTTTCTGCTGTTTTGCACATTTTTCCAATTTCTGTTTTTTGTTTTTTTTCTCTTCTGCCCTAACTCCTACTATGTTCACTCTCACTCTCTTCTAACTTCTGCACCTAATTACTCTCACTATTTTATACGCAATCCTAGTCTGAAAAAGTTGTTGCTCACTGGGCTGTGACTATATTTGATTACGACCATATTGCAGGGATATAAGCTGCTGCATAAAATGCACCGCTGTGCTGCAGTCTTCTCTTAGCAATGAACTTATTGATCTGTCCTAAGAAGTTTGTTTCCTCTGGGACACATGGTGAAAGTAACCTTGTCTGCATGTGTGCTGCCCCCAGCCAATGCTTATACTAATGCTATAGTAACACTAGTTACTAGACAGTTAAAGTGTGCAGTCATTCTGAAAAATTACAACAGCAGCAGTGTTTAATTTGCTCCTATATTGTTCACTTCACTCATATTTTGATCGGTTTATTTCACACATGGCTGTCTATGAGGTAAAAGATGTATTTTCTTAATATATTGGTGTTTTCGCTTCGTTAGCATGAAAGCCTCAAGGCAATTCTGTTAGTGTGGAAGGAAGCATTCATAATGATTCCTGTGGCAACCCTAGGCATAAGCTCAGGGACATATTTCTCTGTATCTATGTAAATCAGTCTTCGAAAGCGATCTCCCTGAATTTGTTTTCTTGGCAGATATCATCCCTCGAAATTTTCCACAATGCACAATTATGGTGAAACAGCAACACCCTGGCTTGCCCATATGTCGAATAATGGAGTGGATTGTTTGCCTGCAGTGGCAAGCTTTCAGCGCTCAGATTATGCATCAGCACCGTGACTGCTTTCCTGTCGTCCTCCTGCTTTGATGCTAGGCTGTTGTGAAACACTCCAGCTATCTGAGTGTGATGGTGCTGTTACTCAGGTGTGACTTTGCCTATCACGTGTATTCTTTCTTTGCCTCTTTTTTCCACTGGCTTTAGAGAGCAGCAGGATTGCTAAGCGTGGTCCTCCCAAAATCAGCTGCTGCCACTCAGGAAGTTGTGCAGCAAGGAGTAGTAAAGAAACTGCTCAAGATTCTGAAGGTATCAAGTGTTCAGTTTCACCATTGCCAAAAAAATAAACACTGTATGCCATGTTGTAATGTGACTGTTAGCAAAGAATCTGTCAAAAGATGAAACACCAAGCTTAAAACCACATGCACGTTATTTTGTGCATTTTGACTGTACATATGACTAATCTCACATAAAATGTTGACACTATGTACCCTGTATGGAGCTGTATGTCCAAAAGATTCATGCCACTCCTGTTAATTACATACCATTTTGTTCTCTTAAGTACTAGTAACGTCCTTGAGTTATTTGACTTTACATCTAGTATGTATGAAAATGGCATATAACTTATATTATTAGACACTCCTTCATTCCAGGATGACATCTGTAGGATGCACAGAGGCCAAATCTGTGCATGATTCAACATATGGGGCACTTTGACTGACCTGCAAAATGGATCTGAATCTGCTATTATTTGGAACAGCAGGTTCAAGGCAAAAGTGGCATCCTAATCTCAAGGCACTGGTGGCATCTTAAACCCATGGCACTGGTGGCATCTTAATCACAAGGCACTGGTGGCATCATAAGATCATGGCACTGGTGGCATCTTAATCACAAGACTCTGATGGCATTCTAAGATCATGGCACCACTGACATCCTAAACTCAATGGACTGGTGGCATCTTAAGCTCAAGGGACTGGTGCTCCTAATCTCAAGGCACGGGTGGCTTCGTAATTTAAAGGCACTAGTGGCAACTTAATCTCAATGCACTGGTGGCATCCTAATCTAAAGGCATGTGTGGCATCTTTACCTGACAGGATTGATGCTATTTTAGTGCTTGTACACATTTTGTAGTTCTACAACCTAGAAATGAAAGGGATTATTTTAATAATTAATATTAATGTTGTAGTGTGAGGGGATGGAACAATATAGTTTGCAAAATTATTTATAAATGAAAACATAAAAGTTCATGTATTCACCCATGTTGCTGTGAAACTCCTAAAGTTCTGGTGCAACCAGCTGCCATCAGAAGCCACATAATTAGCTGAAAGGAGCACATTTTGTATAATTAAATTATACAAAAAATTAAAGTGTTACGTGATCTCAGTATAAATACACATTTTCCTGGAAAGTCTAGTGTTTATTAGAGAACATACCTAAACATCATGAAGACCAAGGAGCTATCAAAACAAGTTTGGCATAAAGCAATGGAAAAGTCAGGGTTTGGTTAGAAAAAATATTCCAGACTATGAACATCCTGCAGATAATTAAATCTGCTGTTAAAACATGGAAAGAATATGGCACAACCATGACTCTGGCTAAAGGAGGCTATCCAGATAAACTGGTAAAAATGGGTAAGGATGGCAGAGAAGACAGAGAAGCAACCAAGAGGCCGAGGGTAACGTTCAGTATGATGCTACCACCACCACACTTCAGAACATTAGAAAATGTGGAATACTTGTGCACGGCTGTGTATTAAGGCTATGGGGGGTAACCAAGTAGTATGGAAGAAATGACACATGCAACTAATTTTTTGTCCATGGAGATGGATCTTCCACTGACTGGCTTCACAATTCACTTACTGAGTTTGAGAGTGAGCATTGGTGTTTCGCCAGTTTTTATGATTGAGGTTAAGTGATTTTGCCAGTCAATGTCCCATCATACTTAAGCAAGTCGCACACATTGAATCCTGCGGTTCTCATCACGGAATGTTGGAGCGTCAGTGTTGCGTTCTGCTGTGACGTAATGTACAGTGAATGAAACCTCAGACAATCCAGTTTTATGCTACAACCAAGTATATCATCTCTAGACTATCAACCCTTGTTCCATCACAGTTTCAGATTCAGTTCATGTGGACTATTGGTGCATTTTTTGTTAAAAGATAGATACACATCATTTCGCATATTGTTGAGAATCAGTTGATAGGCTGGTTCATGACAGTCTAAAGATAAAGGATAAAACAAAGCATTGCCAGCTTTACTTTAGAAATAGTCACATCCTCAAATCACTACTGCAAAATGATGACTGAACCAAACTAGCTAGGTGATGGCTTTGCTATCGACGGTCCTAAGTGTCAACTTTATGGAAGTTGGAAGGTGTCAACTTTATCCAGTGTCAATTTTCAACATTATGAAAAAATCTTGAGCCAACTTTTAACATCATTAATTATTCTTGTTTTGTGTCACAATGGGATACCACCATTAATGTGTAATGTGGCGAAGTTTCCTGAAAAGCTTAAAGCACTTCTTTTCATTCTATCAGGGAGAAGGGCAGACGAGCTCGAGATACTCAATTAAAGCTCTGGCAGTGTGCACTGCCTCCGGCCAGCAGGCCTGTGAAGAGCTGGTGAAGCTTGACAGGAGTAAGTACTGAGGGTCGGAGAAATGATATTGGAGTGGGGTACAACTATTAAACATAAATGAGCCTAAATAAAAGATAATCTGAAATACTAGTAGGTAAAAGGAGAAGCTAAGTAAATTGTAAAATAAAGGTACAGTAATTGTTTAAAAAAAAAAAACAGTATGGCAAGAAAGTATAGGAAAGTAAGTTTAGTGACCATACAGTAACTTTGTGTGTATTACACACACTTGTTTATTCAGGGCTGGTGACCATGAGGAAGCTCCTGGGCAGCAATGATGAGCTGCTGGTAGGGAATGCTGCTCTGTGTCTGGGACACTGTTTGGCGGTGCAGGGAGCCGCAGAGAGTCTCTTGGGCACAGACTGCGTGATGCTCCTGCTGCGCCATGCGGCTGGCGAAGCTAAGAGAGCTGACGTGCAGAAGAACGCGGCCATCACTTTGGGGAAACTGTGCAAAACCGAGCCCAGGTATGCAGAAGTGCCCTTTCTGTCATCCTGATCATTATGCCAGTTAGTGCTGTGTTTCTGACCCACCTATTGCCTACATGATACTTGCTTATCATTCCTGCTTCATTGTGGGTGATCAATAAAATGCAAGCCATTGCCACTCTAATAAGCAAATGTAATTGTTGCCCTCATTATCTGCAGAGTTCACTGTTTATAGTCAAGCAGTTATTAATAATGCACAACATGGACACCAGTGGTAAAAATATTTGGATTCCCTCCTTTTCTCATAACTTCAGCCTCCTTCGGCTATAACCCTAATTTACATTTCAAAATTACCTTTTTTTTTTCTGGATGAACCTACTCCTTAAGAAATATTACTTTTCCAGGGGATATATGCAAAGAAGGGATTACCATTTGGCAGGATTTGGAGTTTGGAGTCCCAGACAGCATTAGCAGTATCTCCAAATTAGGTAGCATCTCCTTAGAGTCTCTGAACTCTATTATGCCAAGTAAAATTATTACTCACTTCGGCATTAAAATGAGATTATTTCATTAGAAACATTGTTGTCTTATATTAAGTCCTCAGCAGTGCCGTGGGACGTATGGAAGAGAGATTTCAGTGTGCCGCAGACTACAAGTGAAATAAAATCATAAAAGCCTTAAAGATTTGGTTATGAGATGTGAGATCTTGATTAGAAAAGTTCAAGATCCTAAATAGATATTAGAAGACTTCTAGAGGTCTCCTTCAGTCTTGATCTAATTTTCTGATGAGGGAATTCCCTAGTGTACCAAAACTGACTAAACTAACACAGTGATTCTAAAGGTTGCAGAGCAGCCAGTTTCAGACTGTACACGCACTGGCCGCTTCAGTATGAACACAGGTTCACCCGCTTATTTACAATTATCCAATCAGCCAATCAAGACACAGGGCAAGAGCCGCCATTAATGTTCACATCAGACCTCATTATTGGCATCAAAATGCAATCTCAGTGACTTTGACCATGGCATGGTTGTTGGTACCAGACAGGCTGGTTTGGGTATTTCAGAAACTGCAGATCTGGAATTTTCATGCATAGCAGTCTCAAGAGTTGGCATGGAATGAATGGTGTGGAAAAACAAAAAACGGTCTAGCGAATGGCAGTACTATGGGTGGGAATACTTTGTTGATGAGGGAGGTCAGAGGAGAACGGCAAGCAGAACAGCAGGTCACAACACTGTGACCACCGTAGCCTCAGATTCCTGTTCTTGCTCTTAGGAGTGGAACCTGATGTGGTCTTCACATGATGTTCAGTTGTGCAATTTCATGCACCTTCGTAAGTCCTTCACAGGTGATTACATAATACTCACATAATCACACGTGAAAAACGTATGAAATGCGAGGGTTGCATTTAAGAAAGAAGTCGAAAAACATAGAATTGAAAAACATATAGGCTATTTAATGCAATTTATCAGTATGCAGAGGGGTAAATTCTCCTTCAACGGGTCAGTAACAAAATGTGACATTTTATGAATCAGATGCGGAATCAAGATTAGTTGTTCGTGAGGACGCATTTTGATATGCACTTATCTGCTTCATGCTTTAATTCACTGTAAAATCGGTCTTGCAGCCGTTGCATTTATAACAGATAATGGGGCAGCTTGGCAGGAGTACAATCTGTTTAAATATTTAAAGTTTTCAGTTATTTGACTTTTTAAGACCTTGCTGTAACTGGTTGTAATTAATGATGCTTTGTTCACCCATTGGAAGTGTGGGGGCAGAATGCATATCTCCATGTAGGTCATGTTATGAGGATAATCTGGGTCTCAGAGACTAAGATGTAGTATGGGATCGGGCTCTCAGTGGACACAGACTGGTGGCTGGCTACAGAGTCAATGACCATCTGCAGAGTCGACAGTCTTTGACAGCTGATGATGGACAACCCTATTCACTTAGTCTGACTCTGAGCTTTGGTCTTATTTTCAGGCACATAGTGAAGCTCAGAGAGCTCAATGGTCTGGAGATCCTTCACTCCTGTATGAAACTGATGACGTAAGCCCTTACACTTCATGCAGACACACCCAGATGGATGTTGGATTAGTACCCTGAAGATCACAGCCAGAACAATCTTCTTGATCTTAAAGTGAGAAACCTACACTGCACCAGGACTATTACTTTCTTTTATTACTCAGTTCTTGCCTGTGTTCATTTCAATTACACAACGCTGGCAGCGGTGCACTAGATTACATGCAGCCCAAAGACAGTTCAAGTTTCATTTGCTTCCCATCCCAACTGGCTGACTTGTTTGTTCAGTTTCATTGCATTTTCCTATGTTTGTTGCCAAAATTGAGAAATAATAGCCTTTTCTATATGGATTTGGATTGGAAAAATCACACAGTATATGGAAATACATAGGCATCCTGAAAACAAACAAGCCACACTGGAGAGTTAGGTAAAAACTAGTTCATTTGATATCATTTCAGGCTCCCTTAGACATACTTGTAAGGAATAACTAATCAGGTCAGAACCTAGTTTACAAACATGCCATTAATGCTATATTCTTTGGTCTTTACAGGACATTAATTTTAATCCAAATTCTCAGTTTAAGTATCGGTTCCTAAATTTTAAATGACATTAAAGCTGGTTCGTGAAAATGAAATGCGTTGCTGTTTGTAACTCCATGCCTGCGGTAAAATTTAACCACACCTCCGGCTCAGTCAATCTGGGAACTGAAGAGCTCATGAGTAGACATCTGGAATAACTGGCAGGCAATGAATCTATTTAATAATGGATTATGTGAACACATGTCATTGCAACCTCATGCAAGCTTTGGCACATATGGGAAATAGTAATATTTCGAAGTCACACGATTACAGTGAAGAATTCTTCCCCTGATCCATTTTGTTTTGTTCATGTGTGGGTAAATTAATCGAAGTATAAATGAGCCATGAGGAAGGCATAGCTTTCAGCATGTTATTAGTCAAACACCAGAACAATAGAATGACTGGGATTATTATAACTGGGTTTATATAAGCAAAGATTTTTTATGTTCTGCTTGCATGAAACAGTAGATTGATAATTGTGGAGTTAACTCTCATGCATATTTCTCATGGTTGGACATATAGGTAAGTAAATTGCCTAAGTAAATTAGGAAATAGACAAATTAATCTGGAAAACATAAATGCAAATGCAACAGTTAAATATAAATGCAGTTGTTTTAATTTGCAACTTGATAGTTCTAGGATATTTACAGTGCTAGTTTATTAATTCAGGAAATCAATGTTTTTAAAGAAGCAGTTTCTTTAAAACTGGGCAGTCGTGGCCTAAAGGTTCGAGAGTTGGACTTGTAACCTGAAGGTGAACCCGAAGGTCATGGGTTCGAGTCTCAGGTCCTCAGGCAGGGAT
>CM074958.1:7658383-7668583 GCA_037577455.1 Pangasius macronema
CTGCATTTCAGTCTTGGATTTGTATTTTTTCTTATAAAGTTAGAACTAAGAGTAAGGATTTGCAAGGGTCCCCGCAAACTGAAAGTACAGCTTTCAAAGCTGCTCTGCCATCACAAGACCAAAACAACCCCGATCACAACAGTTCAAAAGACTCCTCTGGGAACCTTCCTCGTCTGAATGTGCCTGCAATCACTTCTCCTGGGACAGATTTGTTCCATGCACCACACAAATGGCCCTACGCAACTATTATAAACTCAATGAATGGTATTGCTAAAGATGTAATTAGTACAAGAGGGGCTCATGTCATTCGGATTCATTCACTGTGAGTAAGCATAACACATCAGCTCTGCAGCTTGCCTGTGGAGCAGATCTGCAATTGACCTCCGATGAGAGCGGATCCTCATCGCATACTGAATCAGCACAGGTTATTAATGGTATCATGGCAGCTGCTGCTCATCCACGCAGATGCAGGGTAAAAGGTTGCTGCTTTGCTTCACACTCCACACTGAATCAAAGAGTCGTGGAGCCTATTGCTCTTTTGCCCACAGATAGCATCCCTGTGGTATCAGGCTATGGTCCAGCAATAATTGATAACCTTGAGGAGGCTGACAGAATAGCAAGACAAGAAGCAAGTACAAATGAAATGGGACTTTGAAGTTGCTGGGAGCTTCTAACCCTCTGAAGGCTACCAAGCCCGTTTTCAATGATGTAAATGACCTTTGTACAAAAGGGCAGCCCCATGATAATGTATTTGACAATTCTGCCGAACAGATCTAAGTTACGCACCAAGGGTAGTGCCAGAAAACCTTGAGAAGAATTAGAAAACAGTCAGCTTGAGCAGAAAAGTATGCCTGCTCTAGGTTTAGTGACCCGTTGGAATGCTATCTCTGAGGCTAAAACCCAGTTAAGGCTGGGTTCATCCAGCCAGGAAGCAGCAAAAGAAAAAAACAACAAAAAAAACGCTCATCCTCAAAGGTTACACAAGCATAACAAGAGTGTTTACAAATTCTATGAATGAGAAGCACCATGTCTCCACATCTTCCCGCCCTTTGAATGTTCCCTCCCCAAGGACTGCCTGCATGAGCCTAATACTCTTCCTTTGGCACAGGGAAGCAAATGAAGGCTAGAAGCATCTAACAAGATTGTTTGTAATCTTACTATGGACTCGGGACCTGTCGCAGTGAATCATGTCTGCAAGAGATGAAAGTATAAGTGAACTGACAATAGACAAGTGGGAGCAGCTCTCCACTCACCTTCTCAGTCAGCTCACTCATCAAGAATTCTGCACTAGTAAAAGATGGAGAATTTAAGTTTCAAAGACTCCTTGTAAATAACTTCACAAACAGACTCTCAGTTTTAATCAAAGTCGAAAATTCCACTCAGTCTGAAAAACAATCTCCTTTTATGCCCTGAAAACATTTCATCTACTGACAGCAATTCTTTCCATAAGCTTGATTACCGCTCCTAAGCTTCCAGTGAAGGTAGAATGTTATATCCGTATGGGAATGAGACCCTTGACAGATGATCCCCAACAGATAACAGAACTGAGAGAGTTATGTCTGCTCAGAGTAGAAGTGATGCAACCGTGCATGGTGGAAGGACTGAATGAGCTTGACCCCAAGTTTGCTCATCACGCCTTCCAAAATATGTATCGCATAGTTTCGTCAGACAACCTTCCATCTCACTCTGACAGAGATGCAGAACTTCAAACATCACTAGCATTTGAAGGTCAAGCTGTCACTCAGAGTACTGTCAGCCAGCCTCTGACTCCATCCAGACAGCAACTGCAAAATCTTTCCTAGATCAAGCTCAATCGGCCATGTGCCATTTCCATCTGCCTGTGACTTTTAAAGAACACTCACTGATTTTGGCCTTAGGACTGCTGACACCTACTCCTAGATCTATGTCTTAGCTTGGAGTAAAAAAAAAGTGCAAGGCTTGACAGGTTTTTATCCTATGGGTAAAAATAGAGAGGACCATGTCTTTCATCACACTGAGCAGCTAATCAGAATCACAGAAACCTTGCCAGCAACAGGAGCAAGCTCAGGATCCACCTGCTCCTCAAGTTTACCCGGAGAGCAGCAAGATCAGACCAATTAGGTCCTCTGCTTCTATAAGTGTCCTTTTAAAGTTAAACTTCTGAAAACTACTGAAGGCCAAACTAACACATCTGTTTCATCAGCTGGTATTAACGGTTTTCAGTCAGCCCCTCCTCCTACCACTGCGGTTGGACAGGCAATTAATCAGCTGAGTTTACTCCACGCTACATTGTTATCCATCATAGCTGCTACTTCAAATGGCCCGCTATTACCATATTGTGCAACACAAAATCCAAGTATGTGCAACCATTTTTAGCAGACACCATCATTAGAAGAATCACAACATCCTCATCAATAATCCGGGCAGACTTTTTTAGCTATGCCGAAGGTACGTCCACATGTCTCAAAGCCTGACCTTGTATCGTCAGGAAAAAAAGTGGGAAAAAATGTCACGAAAGAAACTCATTACCAAGACTGCACTGTTATCACATATTGAAGGGACATTCTTGACCACACAGATGGAAGCTTGGCAGATCGCCAAAGATCCCTGAAACTGCTTCTTTTTTTTTTTTTTTTTTTTTTTTTTTAATACAATCATCAGAGAAAAAAGAAAATCATGTGTCTGATGTTATCTTCTGAGCCAAAACTTGTCAACTGAGTTCAAATCTGACCTTCCAGTGATCCAGAGGATGATGAAGACTTCATCACCAGATTTTCTCCCTGGAGAAATATGACATTTTACTTTCACATATAAATCTGTATACTTTCAAATATAAACCCTTATTCTCAGGGGTGGAAAGTAACAAGCGACATCTTACAGTAGCTACTCATGACAATACTTGAGTACATAGTCCACTGTAATTGTAATTTTTTTTTATATCAATTTAAAATCATTTTGTATAATTGAATCATAGTAATTGTATTTTTCAAAAATAAATTATTCAACTTTTCTACATTTATTTTGATCACAGTTTCAGTGTAAAAACTGTGAACTCTCAGCCAATTAAAAGACAATACATGCAGTATTTTAAATAATTCAAAATCAAGCCATTACCTGATGAAAGTCTACACTTCAGGGACCAAAAACATAATCAGCAGCAGCATGGTCTGAGATAGTGGAGACAGATGAGTCTTCCTTGCACAATTTGTCAAGTGTCCTCAGTTTTAAATGCCTCAGAGCAAACAGTGTGATAATGATGTGCAAACTATGCCAGCCAGAACCAGTGGAGATACATGTATTTCACAGCTAAACATCCAACATGTGGAAACATGTACAGGTAAGCCTTTAGCTAGCTGAGTGAGCTAGCCTAGCTAGCAAGATTTATGATGTTGTTCCGTACGAAAGCTCTGTATTAAACTTAACATGTCATCCGCGTTTGGCTAAGATCGCTAGCTAGCTAATGCTACCTTTTTTTATGCATCGTTGATTGATACTAGACGTGTTGTTCACTTTGTCATAAATCACATAAGAACACTTAGTTAACGCAAAAACAGAACAGAAAATAGAACATTTTCGGATTAGTTGTGTCAATTGTAGACGTAAAAAAGTAATTTGTAAAGTAATTATTCAAATGATTTTTTTTTATTTACTCTTACTTGATTAATTTTCTTAATCGCTACTTTTGCTGAAGTGAATTATTACTACAGGAGCAGGACACGTACTGAAGTCAGTATGTTTTGTACTCTTTTCACCACTAATTATTCTCAAAGATCAAGGATTTAATCCACTCTCATTATTTTAGCTTACGGAGATAATTAAGAACAGCATTTTTGACCTTCATGAAAAAGGCTTGCCTCCAGAGAAACTACCCACAATGTCTCACACTGTACACTGTGTTCAAGGCAAATTAGTCATTGAATTGTGCTTCAGTTTAAGATCTATGGTCAACTTTAGAAGTATTGAAAACCTTTATTAAAAGGGGTGATAAATAAATATATAAAAATTACACATTATAATTACAGTTTTCTACTTAATCGTATAATTTATCCCTCATTGTCCTTTCTTTTCTCAAATAATAAAAAAAAGAAATTTTCTCACAACATTTAAACCCCTAAAGAATGTTTAACAAATCTTTATCCTCTGGAAATTATATAGCATAATTTTAAAAAATATATTTAACATTTTTAAACTTTTACTCTTTTTATGGATGTGCTAACAAGTCTACAGGGCACTCTAGATGCTACTGTGTCACGGCGGGGTAGAAACTTCCATTACTGAGTCACAAAACGCTAACGTTAGAATCTGAGACTTAGAAACTAGGAATTGAAAACCTGTGGTCTGACTTGAAGAGGGAAGTCCATATGGACAAACCTTGAAATATAAAGCATCAGTGCTCTGCGTGAAGGAGTTGTCCCTGTACAAGTGTCTCCAACAGCTTAGGAACTACACAACGGAAATGCACATGAACCTGGAGAGACATATCAAGCCAGAGGATCTCGTCCCAGCCCTTGCTGACCTGCGTGTTGTCCTCAGATAACAAATAACACCCAAGTGGACCTGGAGATTAAGCCCTGTTTATTTCTCACGCACAATAAGATAAGACCAGCTGCTGTTTGGTAAGGTAAACCACTGCTTTAGGAAAGTTTTATGTCCTTGCTATCAAATTTAGCCTAATGTATTTAATAGTCCTAGAATATGGCATTCATATCTCACTTGTTTATGGGTACAAAGTGTAAATCAGACTCCTGCTTATGGGTAAATAGTCAGTCTGCAATCTGATGGGGTCTTATCACAGGGGAACAGCACTCTCAGTGTAATTTTCCCTGCAAAGGATTCAACTCTTGGGAGCTGTAAAGGTTTACAGTCTAACATCTTATTCGATGTAGTGCAAACATTATTTTATTTATTTATTTATTTATTTATTTTTGCGAGCTGCACAGTGTCCTTGGTTTTTGCTTTGGCCAGTACACCATGTCTACTTTCTGCACTAGAATTTAGACAGATGGAACGACGCAATGGGATGACTCGTACTCTTATTAGAGATGTGTTAGTGTCCATACATTGTTTTTACATTATATTCCATTCATACTTTCCCCAGATAGAACCTTTAAATATTATGTTCCCAGTGGGTTACAGTCTACTCAGTATGTACTTGATGTTGGACTTCTGATTGGAAGTTCGTGAGTTCAAATCCCAGCACCGCAGGGCCCTTGAGCAAGGCCGTTAACCATCAACTGCTCAGTCATATGAATGAGATAAATGTAAGGTGCTCTGGATAAGGACATCTGCCATTTTCAGCCTCACTCTGAAATGGATTCATTGGCAAAAAATATTTCACAATGAAATCGCATGAACACATTGAAACAAGCACTCGGTACTTTTTGGTATCGCACCCCTGGCAGGCACTTTAGCCTTAAGACTTCTTTCGTATTATCACGTCTGTGTCTGCAAATCTCATGACCCTTAGTCAATGCTGTATCCTTGTTCATAGTCACTTGATCACACTTCTCCCTTTAAATAACCCAGACTGACAGACACATTTCACAAAGTCTCGCTCCAGCATTGTCTCTATGATGAGCTTGCTGATTTAGTCATGCCTAGTTTACACCCAGTTGCTGAGCGCGTGACTATTTGTCTGCCTCATGTTTCAGAGTACTGCCTAGCCCTATTGTTTGCCTGCTGTAATGGTTTTAATAAAATCCAAAAACCTGCACTTTCCTCCATCTGTTTGCCTCATGTCAGTATGATGCTATGAGCATGGCACTTTGGTTTTGGGGTTCTTCTCCCATTCCTCTCTGCAGATTCTCTCAAGCTTTGTCAGACTGGATAGGGAGAAGGTCTATGAATTAGGTTCATGACTGGGATAACAGACTTGACCTATAGCCACTTCTGTGTTGTTTTTGGTATGTTGGAAAGTGAACTTTCTCCTCAATCTGAGCAAGACCTTGAGCTATTGTGAGCAGGTTTTTATAATGATGTCTCAGTACTTTGATCAGTTAATCTCTCCCTAATTCCTAACAATCATCCCAGTGTCTGTGACTTTTACTGAGGACTGGTTTCCATCTGGCCAATCTACCATAAATGCCTAATGGGCAGCATGCTACAAAGATGGCTGTTGTGGCAGGTTTATCTCCACAAAGTTCCACCAGATATATTTGGGTTCTTGATCATCTCCTTGTACTTGTACACTGCTTCTCCATTGTCTTATTTTGGCTGAGTGGTCCACTCTAGGAAGCAACTGGACTCTGGAATCTTACAGAAAGTTTGCTTCCCTGGAATTGGTTCAGTGAAATGTTTGGACAATTCTTTTGTCCAACCTAATGTTAGCTATGGAGATTTATATACTGTAGATTGATGTCTTTCCAAATCGTGTCCAATTAACTGGATGTAGCAAAAGTGAACTTATTATTATTTTTTTTTTACTTTACCAAGGTTTCTTCCCAATTTGGTCACCTGCCAATTCCCACTCAACAGCCAGCTCCCCTCATCATACGACAGTGACAAACCGGAGAAGGTAAAGGCTAACGCTTGCTTCCCCTGAGACACATGAAGCCAGCCAAATGCATCTTTTCCAACTCCTGTTCATGTTGCATCACAGGGCAGCATAAGACATTTGTAGGAAAGTGCTATCTACCCTCTTCCACATACTCATGAGCTCACACACACCCATGAGTGTTGCTGTGATTGACAGGAGAGAAAGAGAAAGAGAGAGTATGCCATTCCTTCTACCCAGAGAGCATGGCCAAGGATGGATGTGGCATTGTCAAACTCACAATCTCTGGATGATAGGGCAAACAATTTTCTTTAATCAAGGGAACTTTAATCAAGTTGAAACACCAGTGTCAGAGTAAACGGTCTGAGTACTTGTGTAAATATGTAAATATTTCAGTTTTTTTGGGTTTTGAAAACTTGTTGTTCTTATTGATTATGGAGTAAGGAACTACCAAATTGTGGAAAAAAGTGAAAACCTTCTGAATGCATTGTATATCTGAAGTTTTCTCCCACTGCACTATCCTCTTTTCTCCCACTGTTTGTCCTCCACGCCATTTGCCAGGTTACTTGTAGATCCATAAGGCAGCCGCCTGCTTCTCAGGGCCCTGTCAAAAAGAGCCAGCTTTACCATCAGTCTCTTCCACATTAGTTACGCCACTGCCTACCTACACCGTGATCTGAGTGTGTGTGGGGAACTGCTCTGAGTGTGCGCGGGTGAGTCTCAGCTGCCTCGCTCTCCCTGAGTGAGCCCATTCAGCACTCCTGAGCGCCTCTCAATAATTCTCGCCCAACAATTTCTACCCATCATTACTCTACCATGGTCGATATCACCTCTCTCTCTTCTCAGTTTTCATCAGGTTGACCTTTTCTACCCTTCTACTCCATCAAATGTAAAAAGGCAAGCCTGGAGTGATCCATTTCTCTCAGCCATATTTGAGAGGGTCTTGATGGGGCTTTTACGTTAAATGTGTTTTAAAATAAGAAAAATATTCTTGTAATGAGGTAGCAGTCTTGGAGATCCCATCAGATGTTGCTGTGACTGAATTCTGAAAAAACAAAATTTGGGCCAAAATGGGCAGCTTTAAGAAACCATAAATATATTCGACCAAATTGATCTGGAAATGTTTTAATTGAACTTTCTAACATTGCCTTGGCTATCTTCCTGCAAATATCATGCTAGGTTCGGAGCCAGGTTAACAAACATGCTAGTGAAACCAGTCAGTCTGCCTAAAGATGGCTAAAACCTTGTTAGCTACATTTCATTTTCTCACACAGTGAATGTCAGGCTTTGATCGAGCTGTTGGAAGTTATGTGCCACAGTGAAAAAAAAACATTTTCAGGATCAAAGTTCAGGAAAATCTGTAGTTTTCACAACACTGTGTATAACAGGAGATGTCAACATTTCAGCATGTGAATGGCGTTCCCAACAGCAGCACAAAAAGGCCCATGCTTTGGCTCTATTTTAAAGGAGCAGATGGATCTTTTGTAGACACAGCAGGTAATTACCATTTTGTTTAATATGATCATATAGTTATTAGTGGCTTTGCTTCCTTCTTAGAAAGAAACGAAGCAGATGAGATGGCAATGAGTCATGAATCTGGGCGTAGTATCAGGTTAATCTCTTCTCGGTGTGTTTTTTGGATGATTATCAAACATCACGTACAAAGGTCACGTCACTGTCTGTGTGTGACTCTCAACAGCGACAGACCCGCCAACTTACCATGAGCTGAAATGCATCCAAACCCTGCCAGATGCATTTACTCCTTGACGTGCATTAATCACACTTTGCCTGGCATGCTGGCAGGTTGTAAATAGATTTGCTTGGGCAGCAATCGAATCAGCAAACAAACAAACAATAGTAAAAATGCAACACTGGCAAGAAATCTGTGTGTAGACTTCTTTCTCAGGTTCACACTGAGTCTGTGCCTGACTAGCCGTGGCTTTCTTCAGCTCACAGTGTGAAAATGTGAATAACGTTCAGGCCAGACAAACCTCTTTCAAATGACTGCACAGTGTTCCGCTTCTTTATTTCGACAGATTTATCAGATTGCAAACTTCAGTTAAACACAGCAACACTAGAAAGTATGCGTGTTTCAGATCTTCATCCTTCCATCTGATTAAGCTTCAGCAGGATCGGTGTGAGCCACTCGTCCTTTGATTAATCGGCAACATTGATTAAATGTTGGTCTATGATTAGCTCCTTTGTTTTGATAATTTTAATTAAGACACAAAAAGGTATTAGCATTAGATTAGATATTATTAATAGCAGTATAGACTTGAATTGCATTCATCATGCTTTGGCATTTTAAATATGCAACACATCTGGTATGCAAATTCAGATAGTAAATGTTTTCCTGTAAGCTCTCTAATATCCCACAAGGTTTACACACACACACACACACACACACATGCACACGCACACGCACACACACCCTGAGTCTCACAGCCATGCATACAGCATTTGGTTTGGGTTTATTTTATCACACAAGGTTTATCATTATTCATTTTCCAGCTACAGAGTCTGGATAAAAAACATAAGGTACAGCAGTTAAACTGTAACAAGCAAGCAGTGCCTTTAGGAAGCCTCTGTGTGTAAATCACCAGCGTGATGCTAACGAACCAGAGGCAAGGCAGATTCAGGCAGCAGAGGGAAACTGTGAAAGAGATGATTATTTATAAACCATTTAATAGGTTCCTGTAATTGAAAGTGTAAGAAGTAGTCGGTAGACCTTTGGACTCGTCGCGGTTCTGTCTTGACTTTGTGTCCTTTCTGCCTCCGAAGAGTAAGCAAAATTCAAGAGGTTTGCAGCTAAAGAATATCGAGAGAGAGAGAGAGAGAGAGAGAGAAAGAGAGAGAGAGAGAGAGAGAGAGAGAGAGAGTTACAAATGAATCTGCCACATTTAAATACAATCAGGTGTAAATGTGAATTTCATTATTTCTCCAAAGTGACAAAAAAATAAAATAAAATAAATAACCTTAATTATATAAGGAATGAAACATGACAGGGCATGCTGTTATAGGAAACTGATCAATGGAAGAATGGTGAGATGTGGACTGATGTGAAGTGAAGTGTTTTATTCCTCTTACACCACAGCATATTTGCCAACATTTACAGTTACATCTTGTCATGTTAGCAAGAAACCAGGAAGCGCTGGCTCTGGAGTCTCCTTCCATAAAGTCTTCATAAACTTTACCTTATCAAAGATTTTTTAAATGTGTGTTGACCATACAAGTCGCTGAATGAGTTGTTAGGATAACGTATTAGAATGAGCACATTAATATAAACCCGTGATGTGAATTACATTCGGCACAGAGCTACAGAGAGGGAAAATGAAAATGAAATCATGACCATGAGATCTTGACTAGATTCAGGAATTCACAGCTCAGTGGTATAAATTGTTTTAATGTTGCATGATGTCTTTCAATTTTGCAATTCTTAATTGAGACATGCATTAGAGATTGAGGAATGCTCTGGGAAATGCGATGAATAAGAATAAATCACATAATAAGAAAAGACATTTGCATTCATCACGCTTTGCTATATTAAATGTTTTAAGCCTCTATTATATTTCATTTCATCCCTCTTACAATTTGCTTCCCTTTACAATTTGCATGAAATGCTGCATTTGTGTCCGAATTTAACGCTAGTTTAAAATACACTATATTACCAAAAGTATTCGGTCACCTGCCTTGACTCACATATGAACTTAAGTGCCATCCCATTCCTA
>CM074958.1:7694212-7711593 GCA_037577455.1 Pangasius macronema
GGGTCCAGTGAGTGTGGAAGGTGGGATTTGATGTGCCTCATGACAAGCCACTCGAAGCACAAGCCTGTCTTGCCACAGGATGAAGTTCCTCCCAATTAGAGATTTCTGAATTCATTCTGCTGCTATCATCATGAGTTCCATCATCAATAAAGATTAGTGAGCCCATCCCAGAAGCAGCCGAGCAAGCCCAAGCCATGACACTACCTCCACCGTGCTTGACTGATGAGCTTGTATGTTTTGGATCATGAGCAGATCCTTNCTCTGTATTTCTTTGTGAATTCCAATTTGGCCAATTCCAATCTGATTCTTACTGCTGATGAACGATTTGCATCTTGTAGTATGGATTCTATATTTCTGCTCTCTAAGTCTTCTTTGAATGTTAGACTGTGACACCTTCATCCCTGCCCTGTGGATGTTGCTGGTGATGTCACTGACTGTTGTTTTTGGGTTTTTCTTTGCTGCTCTCACAATGTTTCTGTCATCAACTGCTGTTGTTTTCCGCAGCCAACCTTTCTGATGTCTGGTTGTTAGCACACCAGTGGTTTCTGTCTTTTTCAGCACATTCCAAATTGTTGTATTGGCTATGCCCAATGCTTGTGTAATGGCTCTGATTGATTTTCCCTCTTTTCTCAGCTTCAGAATGGCTTGCTTTTCTCCTATAGTCAGCTCTCTGGTCTTAACATTGGTTTATCTCATATTCATCTTTTGATCTTAAACCCAGAAGTCTTCAGTGTATAGAAAAAACTAAAGAATTGGCCTTGCTGTTACAATACTTTCAGAGGTAAGTATAGGGCTAGGACTCATTGTGGCAAGTTCTCACTGTGTAATCTTCACAATTCTTCACCAGTTACTTACTGTGTAATTTAATAGCCTTTAATAAACGTATAAAATATTATTAAACAGTATCTTAGCAGTAGTAAAATTAATTATTTGCTTTAAAGATTCTGCTAGGATTTTTGACTCTTGTATTTTATTTTATAGTCATAGACAAATGGCCCTGTAAAAATTTTGTTTTGCAATCTATTTAAATTACTGTTGGCACACATTACAGTAAGAATGCTGTAAATTAATTACAGTGATGACTTGCCAACTCTGTGCCAGTAAGACACTGTACTGTATATTCACTGCTATTGGGACTGATACTGCAACCTCTCCCTTGGTAATTAAGTGACTCAGACAGTTTGGCTTTTTACATTGTCCATGTGTATACAATTCAGAGTGCATATGCATTATCATATTGTACTTATGTATACAAAAGACTACCATTTATTTTTTCTCTGTGAAAATAAACTGAGATATTGGATATGGCAGACTTAGTGAATTTGTACCCAGTAAGTACAAGAGATTTTGGCTCCATTTCTGTAATGTGCCATAAACCTGGCAGAGAACTAATCTAACTCAGGGTAATCTCATAGTGTCTGCTGAGCAGCCTGGCAGTGCTCTTCCTGGCAGCTTCTGATTAATGTGTGCGTCTTCACACATGCTGAGGTGCTCACACCCTGCTTGATCGGCCTGCACTCTTGCCTCTGGAGTTTGCCTCTCTCCCATTGATTAAAGGATTATTTATCTCTAATGAAAGCCACTGTGGGTAGTCTGGATCAGTTCATCAACAGTTTTTTCCCCCTAACTCTGTCTAATGATGGCCACTACTAGCTAAGCCTTCTTTTTTTTTCTTTCTTATTTTGTACAGAGCCAATATATAGTGTGACGCAAGAATACTGCACTTCAGAATGCACTTCAATCGAAAGACAAAAACAATTTATTGCTCATTTCAGGAATCTTTCTGTAGTTCAAAGTAAGATTCTTTGTATATCAATGAAATACAAAGCATGTGAACAAAATTGGATTAAAAATAATCTTTTTGCCAAATCATTTTTGGAAAAAAAAAGTTAAAAGCATTTCAAATCAAGTTGCATGTGCTCAAACCTCAGTTTTTTTCCTTTTTTCCCCATTTCTGTACCAATAGCCAAGTACTCTTTGCTTCATTCATGAGGCTTAATAATAATAAATAATGAATAAAATCAATTTGCCTCATAATCAAAGTTTTATTATGTTTATAAAATGAATATGTAGTAATGGGAGTCTGTAAAATTTCTTTTACAGTTAATGGCGTCCCTGGCTGCAAAGATAGGTATTTTTGTATTGCATATTTGGAAATCTCCTCTCTTAAAGTAAACCAAGACTTTTTTTTTACTGTTCATTTTGTTCATACCCATGCACAGATCCTCCTCCCATACAAATTGGTGCATGTCTTTGCAAATGAAACTAACTGCCTGTGACGGCATTCTGTTGTGTAACGGGTGATGCATGTGCAGCTGAGGGAGAGAAATGTGTGGAAAATGTCTGTTCTCCACCTGGGACATTTTCTTGTTTTAATGTTATGTTTAATATTTTCTACTGGCATGCTGGAAAAAGTGGAGGCCAAAAATAGGAGGCCAATCCATTGCAGGGCAGCATGCGCACACACTCGTTCGTAGTACGGCCAATCCACCTACCTGCACCAGCTTGGACAGTTGGAGGAAGCCAGAGAACCCGGAGGAAATTCATATAAACGTGGGGAGAAACGTGAAACTCCACACAGACAGTAACCTGAGATCAGGATCGAACAGGGGATCTTTTTGATGGCTCTACCCCTCACAACCACCCCTCACAATATCATGTACCCAGTCTTTTTTTTAACAGCTGTGTTTTAGCTGTGTTTTAGATCAGAGGCCCTAATGGCCCTGTTTTACTGATGTGGTGGGGAATTTCATCACCAAATAGATACACCAAAAAGAGTTCTCCTCTGCAGATGAAGATCCAAAAAAACAGTGTACAACATGTCTAAGAATGAGTATCTCACAGTGGTAGCTACTGAACACTGAACAGAGTTAATATAAAAATCAGATTTATGTGATAAGATGTTACTGGGAGCCAGTATGGAATATACAGACTTTATATCTTGCTGCATTTCATTGTGTTCGAAGACAAGTTTTTCAAAACGGCTGCTGGTTATTTCTTACTCTTGTGGCCTGATCAGCCATGTGATTAACAGCAAATAAGCTAGCCATGCATGCTTATGAGAGTTCTGTCATGTATCTAGCCAGGAGACGGTGTGCATAACAGTGATATTATCGAGCGTGAGAGTGTTCTTAGGCATGACATGAAGGGGAGTTCAAAACAGCGACAACAATATGATAAAATCCACTGCTCACGAAATAACCGAATTCATTGTAAAGTATATTTGCAATGAACACTTCTTCCACCACACAATATAGCTCGTTAACAGCAAGCCTTGTTTGCTAAGTAACACTGGCTTAACCGTAAGCATTTTATTGGTTTAAACCCTGGAGCGTTAATACATAATTCATTTACTGTGATGCAGTCACAGGGGAACGTGGCTCAGCCAATCAGATTTTAGAACTCTTTTAGAATGTCACTGTAATGAATGTGTAATCATTTGTATTTCATATCTTACCTCAAGATATACCACCCAAGGCATAACCAGAGTCGCCACCAGCAGGTCAGCGACAGCCAAGCTCACGATCAGGTAGTTGGTAGTGGTCTGTAGAGCTTTCTCTCTTGACACGGCCATGCACACGAGTACGTTTCCGAAGACGATGACGAAAATGAGCAGTGTGAGTAGCATGGCATAATAATTGTACTGATGTCTTCTGCTTCCATCTGTAGTGTTGAGGCCATTGAAACCATTTTCGAGGAAGCTTTCATTGTAAGCATACTCCTCCAAGACTTCCATCAGCTGTGAGGGTCCGAGGCCAAGAAGAGGCCCTAAAAACACAGACAGAAGAGAATCTCTTATGGTCAAATAAAAAAGACATGGTTCATTTCATCCAGGACAGTTTAGTCAAGCACTTTAATCGAATGGTAATCAATCGCCTGGCTGTCTTGGGTAGATCTTTCAGAAAACCATTATTTTAGCCTGTACTTATTGTTTTCATTTATTTCTTGACAGCCATACATCTCCTCAATATCTACTGTGCATTCTCTACAATGCAGGCAGAAACAAGACTCCCAAAGATGCATCAGCTAAATAAGAGCACCAAGCATTGCAAGCTATGAGACAGCTCCATTAAGCATCTCAACAAAACACAAGCATTCCCTGTTGTGTTGGAAGAATTTCTAAACCTCCTCATGTAATTGTTATTTAATACTGTGCAGTCAAGCAAAACTGTGCATCACTTGTGAGCTCTGCATGTACTGTGTACATAATGAGAAAATGTACAGAAGAACAGGATGGAAATTGCCCACGTCAATATACATTCACGCCAATTTAAAGATTTGTGCAGATTTAAAAGCTCAAGTGAAACATCTATCATTAATTCATTGTACCACCTGGAACTAATGAATTTCAAAATGTTATATTATAGTGACAGCTGCTCGTGATATTAGACGAGAGCGCTAAAATCTAATAACCTCATTGACAGCATAATAAGGATGATATGTAAAAAAAACCAAAAACAGATAGACAGGCAGCTGTATTCATGATAAGGTGTTGCAAGTCTGTAATGCGCTACTGGATGAATACCAAATAAAATAAACAGAAAAGTTGTAACCTTTTTGTTCAAACCAAAAACCCTGTTTTGTGTCTGTTATCTGCCCTTTTGTGTAATTTCTACTTTGACTGGACAACATATGCTTAAGTCTAGCTAATTTAAGTTTTGCCTCCAAATGCGTTTTATGAAAAAAAAAAAAGGATGCTAATGTAATTAACACCTCGTTCACATTCATTACCCCAAGACTGTATTTTACATGCACCTTCTCAATCACTTCTAATGACATCTTATGAATGCATCAGTGAAGTGGGCTGAAAAATATCAGCTCAAATGAAGATCAAATCTAGTGGGAGTTTCGCTCTGTTTAATCACTTAACCCAGACTGTTAGTGACAGAATCTACAGTCTGGGACGGAAAGAAATCAGCCCCAGCCTCGCTTCTTCATATATTTCTGAGTACTTTCCTTCTGGCCATTGGCGGTGCTGGTGTGCTTGGCTCCACAGAAGTACAAACTAACTCACTTTTGTGGTCGTACCACGACTAGTCCATGTGGCAGCTGACTTGTGTCATTCACTTCCAACTTGTAATGAAACATAAGAAACGAAAGCCTGTATCAGAGTCAAATCTTTTGAACCAAAAACAATAGATGCAAATTGGTATTGAAAGCATTATACTCGTCTAATTTTCTTTCTTCCACGAGAGACATTTTATGGTCTGTAAAAGCAATTATGTGAATTTAGAATAATACAAGTTAAAAAATAATGAGTTCAGTCACTCATGTGACAAACACCATTTAACCCATACATCATCCTGGGAAATAAACAACACAAATTTCTGCAAAAATTAAAATTGTATATTCTGGTTGGGATGATGTCTCCAGGTTAATGTAATAACATTTCTTGGAAATATGATCTATAAATTATAAATGTATTTACTCTAACATGACAATATCGATATCAGATAACTTGTTTTCTGCCTTTCTGTCACTAGGATTATCCAGCTGACTTTTTTTCAGACACGACTTCAATTTTTCATCTTGTGTGTGTTTCTAATGAAATCAAATGATATTAAGGCTGAGCAGCAAATCTAATCTTTGGTTAGGTTTTGAGATGCCTTTTACAGACTCAGAAATATGTCATGTTAAAATACACTTCAAATTTACAAGTCTGTGAATGAACATAGAAAACCCTTTTATACAACAAACATTCTTACACAGTGATGCGTTAACACACATAACGCAACATCAGCCTTTAGCTACACCTTCCCGTTAAGGTAAATGTAAATGTAGCTGCGTTTCCCAGAAGATACTGAAATAGAGAAAGCAGTGAAAACACAGGTCAGCATAATCGAACATCATTTTCCATAGTGCTCTGTGCGACTCGGACATTGTGCTACTCAGCCATGAGGAGTAATATTAAGCTGTTATTGTAATGGGAGGAAGTGCAAAAAAAATAAAAGGATGGAGATACTCGTGCTTAAGAAAATGTATACAGATGAAACAAGATCAGCAATTTTTCAAATTTAATGAGGGTTAAAGAGCACAAGATGCAGTGTTGCATAATCGATGCAAAATCTTGTGAATTAATTATGAAGCGCCGGTCAATTAAGGCCATGATGATAGCAAGCCGAAGTATCATTTCTAGTTAACTAATTTACATTATTTAGTTTAAAAGGCTGGACTATGATGAGCAACTTTCTATCTATCCTTGTACAAAAAGATCTGTACAAAAAGATAATTTAAAAATCCTTAAATATCAAACAAACAAAATGAATACAGAATACAGGCAGGAAATGAAATGAAATGAAATGACTTAAAATCATGTTGTGCATTATTTATGGAAAAATGTCCCATGATTCATATCCTCGTTTAGACATCATGATATGTTTCAGTACACAATGCGGAGAGTCACGTACATGGTTTGTACTCATTGAGTAAATCTTGGAATATTACGCTTTTCGCCTACGGTGAAAGATTTTAGATCACAATTTAGAAAATTACATTTACACCAGATCACAAAACAATGCACGCATTGTCCGGGCTGTATTGATCATATATTACTCAGTCGATATTTTTGCACAGCCCTAAACATCTTCCTCATGCAGGAGCGGTAGAACCCTAATTGCAGCTGAAATGTACACCGGTGTAATAAACCTCACAGACCTCTCTCTTTTTTTGTTGGGTTTTTTTTCACCCTCTTTGCCAATTCAGCCCTTTTAGAGACAGCTTTGCTCCTTGAAAGGCTGATCACTGTCAAGCTACAGAGTTGTCACAAATCACGAACGACTGCCGAGATCATTAACGATCTTGACACGTGTGCATTAAAATGATTTCCTAATTATATTCTTAAACTCTTGGTAATTATATGCTCTTCTATGGATTAACCAAGTGAAAGCATTCTTACAAACACTGGCTTTTTGACCTTTTTTTTTTTTTTGACGTGGTCAACAGCCTCTCAATGGCTGCAGCAGCAATGTGTGTGTGTGTGTGTGTATGTGTGTGTGTGTGTGTGTGTGTGTGTGTGTGTGTGTGTGTGTGTGTGTGTGTGNTGTGTGTGTGTGGGTGTGTGTGTGTGTGTGTGTGTGTGTGTGTGTGTGTGTGTGTGTGTGTGTGTGTGTGTGTGTGTTTGGGGGGGAAGGGGGCTTTTTTTTATATCTTGGTTCCTCTACTACCAAGATTATGAAAGAAGATAGATGATATCTGAGAGTTTTGACCTTGTGGGGACACTTGGCTGGTCCATATAAAAACAAACAAACAAACAAACAAACAAACAAACTAAAAGAGTTAAAACGTTTCCTTTTTGTTATTGAGGTTAATGTTAGATTTAGGTGTAGGCATAGCATTAATTATAGCTGCATTAATAATTATGTTCTCAGAAGGATAATAAGACAAACGTGTGTGTGTGTGTGTGTGTGTGTGTGTGTGTGTGTGTGTGTGTGTGTGTGTGCGTGTGTGTGCGTGCTATTATGCTTGATGGAAAAATTAGCCACGGGGGTATTAATCATATCTCTCCGCGCTATGATGCCTTCTTAAACAGGAACATGGTTTATAATCACAGGACCTGCAACACAGCACTGGGTTTAGTTCTGACAAACTGAACATCGCATGCAATCTCCTTTATGAGCAAACAGCAAGTGTTCAGAAGAAATCTGAAAAACCATGAAACAGGAAACAGGGTAGAAGCACGTAACCATCCACGTCGCTCTTTTTCTCCATTCCTCTCTCCATCTCTTTACTTGCACCTCTCCATCACTTCTCTTTCACATGCACGGTGCACGCGCACATACCGTACTGTGATGCATGGGAGAGTAAACAGCTACCTTTTTTTTTAGTAACTTATTAAACTCTCTGTGTTCTCTCTTTGTCCAGATAGGAAAACAAACACTCTAAATGTTACTTACGCTCTGAGAGGGGAAAACAAAGAGATACTCGCTTACCTTCACGGTGACAGTTTCATTAACAGATAAGTACAGAGCCCAAGGTGTTTTAAATCCACTCTTCTCCGGCGCATGCGCAAGTCCATCAGCAGCAGTCGGATAAATAACTCGCTGCTTTCACCAACTACTTCGTGAAGACTTCACGCCAACAAGAAAAAACAAATAAACCCGACTTCTTCCAAAGTCGCCTTCCGACTTGTTTTGAGCCGCAAATGTCCTGTGTTTCTGCTCTGGAGGTTTGGAGTGAAAGTGTGACGCGTACAGTACAGCACGAAAAGTCCTCGTGCGCAGCGAGCGCGTGTGGCAGGTGGAGTGAGTGAGAGCGCGCGCCTTTACGCACGCGCCAGCCTTCCGCGCGCCTCTCACCGCTACACAGTGGAGAGGCGGGGCAACAAGAGAGGCGTGGCAAGTGGGAAATAAAATCACTTTAAAATAGTTTTTCAAATTTGGATATTCTCAGAGTCATTGGTCGATGTATGATTTGTATACAAATCTCAAAAATATAAAATAAGTCCTGTAACCCTGTGTAAACACTGGATATTTAATTATATCTATCAACATTATACAACAAACTGACCCTGTAGGCAGGAGTGGACACAGGCTGGCTGAGGGGCAGGGGTAAAAAAAATGACAAATGACACTTTGCGGGCATTAACTCGTGTTTTGTCTATTATAGAGGCACCCTATAGGGCACACTTTCTTGCACAAAGCAACACCTAGAAGACACAACACCTCTTTTTTCTCATATGTAGGAAAGCCTATAGTGCACTGCACCTCCTTTTCTCCATTGGATGGGAACTCTATAGGGAACATCATGTTTAATCACATGTTTGGGAGCCCTAGAGGGCACTTCATCATGGTTTTTGTACACAGGGGAACCCTAGAGGGCACTTCCTCAAGTTTTCTTGCATGTAGGAAAGCCTATAGGGCACTGCACCTCCTTTTCTCCATTGGATGGGAACTCTATAGGGCACATCATGTTTAATCACATGTTTGGGAGCCCTAGAGGGCACTTCATCATGGTTTTTGTACACAGGGGAACCCTAGAGGGCACTTCCTCAAGTTTTCTTGCATGTAGAAAAGCCTATAGGGCACTGCACCTCCTTTTCTCCACTGGAAGGGAACTCTATAGGGCACATCGTCATGTTTACTAACATGTTTGGGTGCCCTATAGGGCACTTCATCATGGTTTTTGTACACAGGGGAACTCCTTTTCCCAGTAGTGGCTAATGGCTCATATGAAAGCTTTAAGAACTTGCAGTTTTTGAAAAATACTTCTTTTTAACTAGCCTACTAGGTATAAATGTTATAATTTTATTGTGTCATTTGTATACAATGTTTTACTATTTAAAAGGTTGTGCTGTCTTTTATCTATGTACCAGTGTTATTGTGGAACTGAACGCCCTTTCAGCTGCTCCTGTTAGGGGTCACCACAGCAGATCATTGGTCCGCATATTTGATTTGGCACAGTTTTTACGCCGGATGCCTGACGCAACCCTCCCCAATTTTTCCGGGCTCGGGACCGGCACTGAGAGCGCACTGTTGCACACAACCCCAGTGGCTGGAGTTGGTTCCCTGGCCGGGAATCGAACGTGGGCCACAGCGGTGAGAGTGATGTGGCCTAACCACTAGTCCACCAGGGACCCTTACCAATGTTATTATGGAGTGGTGTGAATTTGTTTGCCCAGCAGGTGGCTCACACCCCTCCCATTTCCCATTACCCTGCTCCCCAGCAGCTAAAAACAGAGTCAGGATACTCTACACACAGAAACCCAACAGTGCCCTGACTAACCTTGTGGTGATAAAATAATTCATTTGTTTAGGCTGATTGAAAATGTCTGATAATGTCACTGTATAGAAAGAAAGGGTTAAGTAGACAAAGAGAGACATCTAAAACGAAAGCAAGGTAAACAAGTAAAAAAGAGAACCCCTCAGAATCTTTGGAGCAAAGATGAAGTTGGAGCAAGTGAAATTTTCATGCTGCATTAATAAAATTTTCTCATGCAGAATCCTTTAATGTAAATGCCAAAGGTGAATTTTTCAAGAGTTCAATATGCAAAATACTTCTTGTCTGTGAGCTGCCTGAATATGACAACAGAGAAGTATAGTTATATCAGGCTATCTTTATAGATATACAATATAAATCAAGTAAAATGTAATCCCTCTGTAAGACTTGTTATTTAGAGGAACTGTTGGGTGTCTGTCTTGTGGACATGACTATGCAGCAGTCTTGCACTAAATAGGAATTTATGCTTACTTGTAACCCTAGAGATGATGCTTTATTCATTTTTATTCATTTATGTAAAAGTATAAAATGATTTATGAATGAATAGCCTTAAGAGTCAAAAACGTGCCGCCTTATACCACCACTATAATCCTATAACAAGAAAAATTTTTATTTCTTTTACATTACAACAGTGATGCTCTGTGAAAGACTGTCGTAAAATGGCAGCACACTATTATAGCAAAATCCCAGTACAGTGGCCTCTATTAACTCCGAACGATGAAGAAGCTTGTGTGGAATGCCAAACAAATCACATTTCTGAACTCAATTTCTTTTAGTATCAATTGGTGACTACTATCAAAAGTCTATCTTAATGGACACTAGGAAAGTGATGATAATCACTATAATGAAATGACAGTATGCCATAATAATAATAATAATAATAATAATAATAATAATAATAATAATAATAATAATTATTATTATTATTATTATTATTCATGTTAAGCAGCTGGCATTTGGGGTTTATTAATATCATACAGTGAGTTTTTCAAACTAGTTTACTGAAGGAAAGGAGGCTGAAAAGCCAGGGATCCATTAGGAGCACAGATGGAGAGGGGAGTTGCTTTTTCAAACCCAGAACAGGATGGTGAGAGTATAATGAGCATCTATGGTACATAGATGCAGATTAGCTGACAAAGCAACATGATAAGCCTTCAAATCAAGCTCTCTACAATTTTTGAGCTTTATAAAAACAAGTGGTGCAAAATCCAGATGCTCTCTGTATCCCAAAGGAGAAAGTTTCTGCCCCCTTTATCTGTGCTGTGGAGAATAAACCGAGAAGTTCAGTCTCATAACAGATTGCTATTGATAACAGCAAACAATTCCTTTAGTGTGCTCTGAGTTTGTGCATTTTTTTACCCTAATCAGTATGTTTTTTTTCAGAACTTTTGACATTATTATAGAATAGAAATAGAATAATGAGAGTCGAGGAAATGCTTGTAGGTATTCCTTAGTAAAATAATGTGCCAAATCTATAGATTTAGTTTCAGATTTAGGATAACATTAAAACTACCAAGCCTAGACTTGCCAGACAGCCATAGAGTGCAAGTCAATGGGATGAAAAGGTCCTACTGTTTAAGAAAATATCTGCGGTGTTGGGAGAATTTGATAGGTTCCATCTTTCTCTTAAAAACATGCAAAACAGGTGTGCTTCAACAATAAGGAGTGAGTCAGTCAGTGAGAATGCCTCTTCAAGGCCTGCTTGCTTGGTATTTGGCAAAAACAGACATGAGACAAGGACAAAAAAGAGGTTGTGTAAATTATGCAGTGTTTAATGTGAAAACTCGTCCTTTGCCTTTTCTTGATATTAGCATTATTAAATGGGTTATGATCCAAGGCCCACACAATCAAAGAAGTAGTACAGGACAATCAGAACTCTCTAATGACAAAAGCTTGTTGTCATTCTGGACAACCAACCATCATTCTTTACTCATGTTCCAGTTCTGACCTGAACTGGGCCATGTAGGTTTTTCATTTACAACACAGAGGACAACTGTGTACTTGTTCAGTTGCTTGTCATATCGAAACTGGACCACTGCAACTCACTGCTAGCATTTCTTTCCACATCTGTCGCTAGATGCCTGATACCGACACAAAGACCCAAAGTATTCATACTTTACCCATTTGCTGTGTACTTTCCTACACTCCAAAGGGGTTTTAGCTTAATGGTATTGTTGGATTCTGGCCTATTTGTACTAGAGTGATGATATATTTTCCATTTAGAGTACAAACCACTTCTGTAAGTTGATGTGGATAAAAGCTTCTGTCCAATGCTGTAAAGGCAAAAGCACACGTAAAATAATAAGCTCACAGAGTAACAGCATTAGAAGTCAGTAGGTTTTGGGATATCAGCGTATTTGACCGCAGTAAAGATAGGCTTTAATAAAACCTCTTTAAATTTAAATGTAATTTATTCAAGGACAGTGGTTTCATAGAACTGAAACACTTTTGTTAAACATTAAAATATCTTTTTAAAAGTACAGAAACATTATTTGCTGTAATAAGACAAAAATGAAATAAAAATGAAACTCCAGGGAAAGTATAAATGATAAGCCAAACCAATTAAAGTACTTACAATTGACTGGAATTAATTACTTGTCTCTGAACCTTTTATACAAAAAGAAATTGTGGACAACTAATCCAAATTGTGGTTCTATCCAATGTGGTCAAGTTACAAGAATAAACACGATTTTGGTTCAGCCACATTTTAGCAATAATTCTAGCCTTTTAATTCTGTGTGATGGGGTTGAGTAATTAAAAAAATGTAGACAAAGCATTTCACAAATACACAGAGGCTGTATTTAAGCAATTGTAGAGCAAGTGCAGTATTTCCAAAACTTGAAAAATCAAGGCAATTAACACACTATACGAACGCAGCCAGATTCTTGTATGCAAAACAAGAACAATAAAGCACAATAAAGAGGGAATAATGTATGCAATACTTGCAATGTAAAAGTTTCAGATGTGTACCTTAAAAGTGTCAAGCTGGCTGAATTGAGCTTGCTTTTATACGTTTACAATTTAAATTAAATGCATTAAAACTTCAGTGCTTGGTCCCCTAAGAGAACTGCTCCATTCATTCACATGGCAGAAGGGTAGAGCTGTCTTAAGCAGTCAAATTATACACATTTCACAAATGCCTAACTCAAAGTAAATTTACAATGTAATTAACATTATTGTAATGAAAGAAGCACTCCAAAATCAAAAACAGCTATGTCGCTGCTGAAAAAAATCCAGCACTGGTCTGACCAGCTACCAGCTGCCAAGCTAGATGGCAGACCATGTTTGCCAGCTGGTAGGGGTGTTATCTTGATGAAACAGAGGCTTACCAGTGAATAAGGGATGGATAAAAAGGGACAGAGAAATCTGGCTTCTTGATTTGGGTCTACTTTGATACAAGCTCAGGAATTTTACATTTACATTTATGACATTTGGCAGACGCCCTTATCTAGAGCGACTTACATTTATCTCATATATACAACTGGGCAGTTGAGGGTTAAGGGCCTTGCTCACGGGCCCAGCAGTGGCAGCCTGGCGGTGCTGGGGATTGAACTCATGACCTTCCAATCAGTAGCCCAACATCGTAACCACTGAGCCACCACTGCGCATTTATACACATACTGTATATGCTGATATACATTGTAATGATATATAGTTTCATTGCTACTTTCCTATTAGTTCATTTCAATGGAGTGGAGCTATAAAATCAGAAAGCCAAATATGCCATACACAAGCAGCAAGCCATCAATTATGCCAAAATATTCACAAATTGAGCTCCGTAAATTAAAGTTTTCTTATACTGGTGATGTGGTTAAATTAAAAACAAACAAACAAACAAAAAAACATGGTCACGTTCAATCAGGTTTTGGAGTTTCCGTCCATGCTTTAGGAAATATGACTCAAACTTTTATACTGACGGATTTCTTAGTTGAGAATGATATCAGACATGACAATATGTCCTATCACTTGCAGGTACAGCAGTGTGTCTGAACTTTATATAGTTACTGAATGAGCTTACAAGGTCACTCACTGTTGGCTTTGCTGTGATCACCACCAGGTTGAATCTCAAATGGCTATTTCCCCCCCCCCCAGTATATTAGTAGTTAATTCAGATATCAATAATTGCAATCATGTATGGAGTATATAATGGAAAAAATGCAATTTATATTTTCAAATATGTTCCATCCATCATTTAAATGCCAGTAGAAATAGATTCATGCTAAAGGGAATAAACGTAATCCATCCATGTGTATGCAATCTAAGACATGCTGTGTAATGTCATATCAACGAACAGTGCGATTTCCAATTGTTTCACAGGCAGCAAGGTCATACTGCATTAAAGTAGGCTTGCTTGTGGTTTGAAAAATGACAGCTAGGTATATGTACACCCTCAATATGCAATACGTAATAGCAAACCGAATGTCTTACATTTCCACAAGCTGCTTCTGTAACCGATATGATATATGATACGCTCGTGAAAATTGCTTGGATGTTGTACAGACCTGCTATTAGCACTACGGCCTACAGTTTATTCATTCATTCATTCAGAGATGTTCAGTAAATGCTTTATCCTGAGTGGGACATCATGGATCTGAAGCCTATCCTGGAAACACAGGGTGCAAGATGGGAATATACCCTGTATGAGACAGATGAGACAGATCAAAACTTTAAACCAGGCCTTAATGCTAATTTTTTTATACTGCAGTCTTTCTGCACCTTGAGCAAATAACTTGAGTTTTTTTTTTTTAAATCCACTAGTTATTACTATGCCATAAAACTGAACCTTCAAAGAGCTGCTTAAAGTGGGACCTTGGGCAAAGCTCTAATAAAAGTGCAGCTCAACCCTGTGGCAGTGAACCCTCTGCTTCAAAATGAAAAGTGAGAGATATAGTAGAGGTGGATGTCAACATGTGAACCAGTCTGCTGGGTTCCTCTAAGACAAACCACCAGATAATTAATGAATATTATGTAAATGGAGCCCAGCTAGGGAAAAGTATACATTTTTAATGCATCTTATTGAAGTGGATGAATCTATCACAAGGGATTGTTTAAACCGAAAAAGAGTTTAAAGCGAAAAAGACAGCAATTTATTTTTATTTTATTCTTATCTTCATTTACCCAGAATGTACATGCAGAACCTATGACTCTGACTTTTAACTCAAATGCTGAATCGTCTCTTATGTATGTCCTTATTGAAATCCTACAGCTTCCATGCCACGTGTATTCTCAAGGTCAGCCACGGGTGACGGACAGGTGTGATCTCCTACCTGCGAGTCTAACTGACCTTATAAATTTGACTGACTGGTTGTACAATCCGTCTACTGACAACCAGCAGAGAATTAAATGGCTTGTGTGTTCATAAGGAACAGCAACGATACATCTATTAAGTCTCTTTAAGGGTAAAATATGCATGGAGCAAACCTCTCATAAGCTTCTCTTTGAACAAAACATGAATGCGCAGTTAATGAAGTCTGAGGAATAATCTATTAACGATAATTTAGATGAATGTCCCCAGTCCCAGACTAATATAAATTATGAATGTATGTATGTGGTGGTATTCCTTGGCTGAAAAGCCTGTTCCATATGATAGCTATATTATACATAAACCAAAGATTGTTCAGAAAGGGAAACGTGACACTCAGTGACTACAGCAGTGTTGCACTGGCCCTTTAATTTGGAGTCCTGTGATGAACTCCGTGCTGGGATGTTGTGTTGATTAAGTGACAGGGGAGGTGAATTGCAATTTGATGTGAACCCAGTAAGTAATGAATGCTCAGTAATGCTCAGTAAGTGGGAGTTAAAAGAGGGCTATAAGCAGGACCGAGACAGCTGGAGCAGTGAGAATGTGTGCATGTGTGAAAAGTGAGAATTTCAAAGACACAGTACTATGAAATGTCTTAGTCACCCTAATTATGAATATAAATGTATGTATTTTTTATAGATAGAAACTTTAATTTCATTTCAAATCGCATTTCGATTAAAATTTTAATCGAAAAAAAAGTTTTTTTAAAAGCATTGCTTCTTTCCATGCCAGTAATTTACTTTTTATTTGCCAGCACTTGTCATAGAAATGGACTTTCTTTTGTTTTGCACATAGAGATTCTCAGTGTGCTTGGTGAAGACACACACATATTCAGTGACAGACATACAATGAACCAATTGTCTAACACTCTAAGGCAATAAATCATAATTTAATTGTGATCACTAACTAACTAACTGTAACTCGATACATGATCTTGGTGTTTATTGACTGTAATGTATTCAATCAGGAGCCCCCATTCATGTTTTAGTTGTGTTTATGTAATTTATCAAATCAATTTAGCATTCAGAAAAGCTTGATCCTCAGTCAATGTGACTCCGACTCAATCTGAGTTCAGCTCTGCAGGATTTCTGCATGTAAAAGAGTGCCAGCTTTTAATGTTCAATATAAAAAAATGCTGTTTTCTGTTCATATAACCAATCAAATAATTTATTCATAAATAAACCAAATTGTCTTGATAATTAAATTTCAGATAGAATCATGATGATAATTTCAAATGTCACCATATTAAGCCCTATTGTAGCCCTATTAAGAGTGATTTCAATTTCAAACATGAAAGACACAGTATAATACACATACAGTATCATATATAATTTATAATGTAGGTCTGTAATTATGTACACTCTGGAGACAGCCTTGGGGAAGACATTAGGGGCTCAAGAGCAAACACTGCTCTGTCGTATGTATCACAGACCAATCCCTCAGAGAGGACAATGATTTTACTTAGCCATAAAGAGAAATAAAGAGAAGATCAAATGTATCTTTTACTTCCAAGCGCCTCGAGCCTTAGGCTCTTTAATCACGTTCCTCTCCAACTCAAGAGCCAGAGAGCCTGCTTTTATGGAGGCTGTTGCCTCTCCATTAACAAGACACACTTGGCTCCCTATCAAGGAGGAGGGATAATTAGATTGTGGGAGGTATGACAACAGATGTGTCTCTCTGTCACACACAACATTTCTGTAGTTTGTATGCATTGAAAGCCAGCATGGTCCATCATGGAATCCAGAATACAGAGATGGAGGCATTCCTTGCTCAAAGACATCTTATTCAACGCACTAGGTGTGTTAAAGCGGTACTTTGACTCAGTACTTCCAGTCCTCTGGGACTGGAATTAAAGCAATATGGCCAGTCCTCTGGGACTGGAATTAAAGCAATATGGCCAGTCCTCTGGGACTGGAATTAAAGCAGTATGGCCATTGGTAAATCATTCCTGGTTCATACAGTACATGTGAACCAAGATGCACAAATTTTGATTCGGTAGTCTGCCTGTGGGTTGTTATGAGTTTCATGGTAATATATTTTACAGAAAAATCTAGCCATGGGGGTCACAGTCCAGTGACTTCTGTGCTGGTCCCAAGCCCGGATAAGTAGAGAGGGTTGCGTCAGGAAGGGCATCCGGCATAAAATATTGCCAAATTTAATCATGCGAATCTTCAGTACTCTGAATTTCATACCGGATCAGTCGAGGCCCGGGTTAACAACGACCGCCATCAGCGCCGGTGACCTACAGGGCGCCGGTGGAAATTGGGCTACTGTTGGTCGAAGAAGTGGAGGAGGGAGGAGAGTGTGTAGACAGAGAGAGAAGAGGAAAGGTAAGAGTGTAGGACTGAGAATAGGAACTCTGAAT
>CM074958.1:7726866-7757189 GCA_037577455.1 Pangasius macronema
TCCATTGTGGTGGTGTATAGAGCCAAAAATGTTAGAATTGTGTCGATGTCCCAATATTTATGGACCTGACTGTACAAGAGAAATTATACATTTGCTAAATATATTGATGTTTTTCATTTACGTAAATTTTATGGCATATTTTATGTACATTCATGACATATAATCCCAAATAAATACATTTCAGTTCCCGACTATTAACAGTACAAACTGTGGAAAGGTTCAAGAGGAGGTGTAAAATCTGCAACGTTATGTATCTTACAGTAGCATTTTTCTTAAAAAAATCTTACATCCAGAGGCTTTAAATAACTTGTGATGGTTATTTCATTGTATTATTTAGAACTGAATTGAAGTTCACAGGAATCAATCTCTAAATCAGAAAACTTCCTTAATGATTATATTGGTACATACCTATTTCATATGCTCTTCACTAATGAAAAAAAAAAAAGGTCTGAGATGTCTGAGAACTCAGTGTGTCTATGTGTATTATGAGCAATAGAGGGAGACACAGACCACAGCACTATGCACAGGGCACGTGAGTATGTCGATCGTATGTCGATCGTGATTACAAACTGAGCATATGGGTAGATTAATCAAATCCATCTTATGGGGTTCTGAATGGACTCAGTTTCAAACGTTAATATACGTGGAATATGGCTGGCTACATCACACACTAGATTAAGTGCGATGATCAGGTGTGAGAAACAGGGTCATTTATCTGTCTTACTGCTCTGAACGTCTGCGATATAACTTTAACGGCTTTAACGTTGACATTCTGCTCCTCCGTTTATGTTTTCAAAATACATAATCATCAACGCGATCAGACTAAAGGGCCAAGATCTTTCATAATACAGAGCTCTGCTTTAATAAGAGATGGCAAGCTTTCACAAGAGAAATACAGCTCTTTCTGGACAGGGCAAGAAAACATATCACATTTGTCCTCTTGTACTGACGGCGTATTAATATAAAAGACAGTAAAAGGCATTATCAGCAGTTCCAGAGGGGATAAAGTGCAGATACACAGTCATTTTCACATTGCCGTAATTGTAAAAGTAGTTTATAGGAACCGATGTTGCATTCACTAGCTAATTATGTTACGCTCGCACAGCCACACTGATCGGTATTCACGTATAGAGGGTTTGTTAATAGTTTATGCGGATAGTTCGTGAGTCCTGTTGTAAACATTCGGGAAAAAAAAAGCTCATAATCTAGAGAGAAACACAGTACGACACACAACCTGTCCACAGGAACTGTAAGATTAGTAGTGATTACAGAGTAAAGGTTTCCAGAGTCAGTACAGTGTGTTACTGAGCAAAAATCACTCATTTCAACATGGTTACAGTAAACATTACCACTGTTGATATAAAGGCTCTAAAGGGACTTATGCAATTTGTCACGTATTTCACAATCTCAAATTCAACATCTCATAACCAGAAAGATGAGTCTTTAAAAGGTATGATGTAGGGTGTAAATACAAGTAGATTCATTCGCACACAAAAGCATCATGTTATGTGTAAGCTATCATATGAGCTGAGCTGGCTATAATGATGATCTCATACACTCTCAGAGACTCAGGTTTGAACCTGACACAGAAAAAAAATAGCCTGGTCTAAAGCAACCCTGAAAGCTAGGATGGAATGCAATCCTTTTTTCAAAAACAACGGATTAAAAGATGTTGGAGTACATTTTCAAAAATCGATTTTGTTCTATAAAAATGGTAAGAACAAGACTCTATCAAATAAGATGAAAGGCTTTCTGAGTATGTTGAACATCAAGCAAATATGTTTTTTTTTGTTTTTTTTGTAAATAGGCAGTGTACTAGCTTTTTCTTTCTGATTACTGTTAAGAATGTTGAATCTCCTCTAAGGCAAAAAGTAGTGAAAACACCAACATGACCTCGTTTTTCTCTAGTGTTACTCTCTAGTGTAATCGTCACCTTCGCTGAGAGAAAGCCAGGGATGATAATTAAGCGGTGGAGAATTCGCTTCTCGTTATGTGAGCGGGACGACGGGGATTCGTTTTGTCGGGTTTCGTGTTACGTGAGTGCTACTCGCACGCTGGCAAAGTCCCTGCAAAGATCAGCCTCTTTTTAAGCCAGAAGGAATCATCAGAACCTGAAAGAGAAAACAACATTAGGATTGCTGGGCGTTAATAATTCATTTGGTAGAATGCACCTCTTAAGCTGGACAGTATGTTATCCATATAAATAGATCCTTTTTATACATACCCAGGAGAGGAAAGGATAACTCCAGAGTTATAATCAATAATGTTACGTTCCTCTGGGTTAATTGAATTCCCCACAGAGCAAAATGGACCCATTCCAGGTGTCTAGACTGTTCCAAGGTAGGCATGCCTAACCACTGGGCTACAAATCTGATCAATAAATCTCAAGGCATTGATTCTCTAAAACACTACTAAATCTCGGAAAAGCCAAACCACTGCGTGTCACTGTTGAGTCTCTCAGTCTGACTCCTCCAGCTCCTCCAAAAGACCAGGGCGTGGAGACAACTCAGTGTGTTTTAGGCTGGGAAAGTGTGTTTGCTGTTCTGTGTTGTACACCATCCTGTGGGTTACGGGTTAAGCTTACTGGAGGAGTTGGATCAAGAGGAGCTTCACCGCTGGACCTTTGGTTCTGCAGCAACGACTATCTCATTCCCACACAGCAAATCATAGCAACATTCCAAACACAAACATTCGACAATCCTATGGTCTCTACAATCATGAGTGCTGTTACTGGACAGTGCTTCACCTCACACTTGTTAACTGCCTGTTAGAGATTGTTAGTATGTAGTTTAAAGCAATCAGTTTTAGATAGAAATCTAAAGATAGATACTAGAGGATAAGGATGGTTTTCAGAACAGATCAGACTGATGGAGGGATGAGACAGAGGTGGAGAGGGATAGCCACACACGATGAGCAGGTGAGGGTTAGGTGACATGACTGAGCGAGAGGTAAATTTAAAATACCGTATTGTGTGTGAGACAACCACTTTTATTCCGTTACCGCAGGACCCGGCGGGTTCTCTTTATTTTCAGAGGGTATGGCTAGGTAGTCTGCCCTGTAGACAAATGGGTACAAAAAAAAAAGAGGCAACATCTAAGAGGGTGCAGCTTTACTGCACTGTAAAATGTAGGATTTTGCTAAAGAGCTACACATCAGTGCAAATATTGATGAAAAATGGTGGACATTTCAGGATCTCGTTTCTCCCTTTTTTCCTCTAGCATCCATGGATATAAAAGAGGAATAGAAAACAGTTATAGAAACACAAACGTCAGGCAATGGCAGATGAAACCTCTCAATAATGGAAAGAAAAGTGCTAGGTGTAAATAAGGGTTTACACTGGTCTTGGATTGTGTCCAATGGCAGTAGGGGAGGGATAAATATCACAATCTGATTATAAGAGATAAGCCTGGAGAGGGTCCAGGAATGTTTCCTGTATGCACTACATAGCTGATTTGATTAGGGTTCAGTAATGCACCCAGACCACTGTGGATGGATGCATTAGCTGTGTGTGTGTGTGTGTGTGTGTGTGTGGGCTTGTTTATGTGTGTTCATAATGCAGTTGTCCATGGATTGAAACCACTCATTACAGAGAATGCACTAGAAAGCCATCACTAATGCCTGAATATAATAATTGGTTGTTTATTAATGCCATTTGCTTTGGGCTTTACTGCTGACTGTATATATTCCATCCATGTTGTGCGCTTGCAGTAAACTAACAATTAAACATATTAGACCTATGTTTCTGATAACGTGTCCACTGTAGGGGTTGCATGACTATTCATTTGCATAACCAGCATTTAAAAAAAGTAGCTGACTAGTCAACTAGCTGTCTTTCCCATAGTTAAAATAAAACGTCTATTACACTTCATAAGGATGGACCCAATTCTTAAAAAATAAATAAATAAAAACCTGGAGCTGAGACTGCACAGCATGGAAGCTCCTGTCCATCAAAAAAGCCTTGTTTAAAGCTCAGTATCGGGTCTTTCTTGGATGGAGGATGCTACGTCTACAGCTGCATCTGGGGCTGTTTTTTTTCCATCACGTCCAACACCAGCCTCAGTATCATCCGAAAGCAAGTCTGGATTGACTGTCAGCTAGCATGCATCACTCTAAAACAGCTGAGTGTATAGTGTCATGCAACCTGTGGCACTGAATGAACTCTGGTCATGGCATAATTCATGTAAGCAAGGATTTTACTTAAATTATATTTAGCTTCAAAGGGCAACAGAAATAACTGGGGAGGAATTCCTTCAGGAGTGGGTGAGATGGAGATTTAAAAAGCCCTCTACAATCCCCTATAAAAAAAAAAGCCCTCTACAATCCTCTTGACTGTACCAGTTGACTGTAAAACTGGTTTCACCTATTGTGAAACATTTCTCGACTAAGAACGCATAACACATTTTGCCTTCTTTGGCATCTGTCTCATTTCTTTATAGTAGAACGTTACCTGAAATTCGTATTTAAATGGGTAAGATGTGACAGTGAAAACTTAACAACACACACAATATCTTACCATGTTATCCTTATTTAAAACCAGGCTTGGGATCTGAACGTAAAAGCTAATGTGTTCAGATCCACATACAGAAATTTAGAAAGAACTCCTTGGCTTCGGATACTCACGCACTGTCCTGCGCTTGCTCGTCTGATTTGGAGATCTTTCTGTAGCAGTAGATCATCTCGACCAGGAGCCATAAGGTGAGGAACACCAGCAAGACGTACATCATGATCTCTGAGTACAGTGCTGTGGGATCTTCACTTGCTAACACACACACAACATAAATCAATACCAGATTAGTGACTTAATACTACAGTGGTTAGATTTTAAGCTATAGGGCTAAATGTTGAATGCATTTGAAATGTTTACACAGCTCATTAGATACGTCACTTAAAGGGTGGCATGAATTCTTGTCTTCAACTTCAAGACAGAGAACAAATGAGAAAGGTATGTGAGGGAACAACTACTTACATGACAACAAGAACTAACTTGTGTCGTGGACGTGCCAGGTCCACATTAGATGTAACTATTTATGCATGAAATATATGACGAGTCATTCCTTAATAAATGAACTGCTGTAGTTTAAGAAGAATGAATGCTGTCATTGGAAAATAATCCACTTTAGGGTGGTAAAAATAACTGCTTTACATCTGGCCACATCACACCACCCCATCATCGATTATTTTACTATAATAGCACACTCTGTCATGGTGCATTCCTTATTTAATGCACTGAGGAACAAAAACGAGCCTGTAAGATCTACTTTAATACTTAAGGCAGTTGGTTGAATCCCAATTTGAGTAAACAGACATTATCAGAAGTTATCCATTTAACATGAAGAGCCCAGTTTAATTAAATTTAATTGAACTTATTTAATAAATTTCATTGAACTGACCTGAATTAAGTAACATCAACATGAATTACTTGGCAATTTGAACATTTTCTTTAGTACTATATGTCCAAAACAACTTGAACAAAATGAATTCATCAAATGGCATACAAAGCCTATGAATGGTATGTGTAGAAGTTAGAAGAAATATGCCATTGTTTTTTTTTTCCTGTCAATTGATTTTAACAATATCAGTTGTTGGGAAGATGCAATCATGGGGAATATAAGCTTGATTGTATATTTAGTTGACTCAGGATTGCGATTCGCATGCATGCAATCCATGCTCAAATATGCTGTGGAAAAATCTCTTTGCAGTATACTGAAACACACGGAGCTCAATGATATGACAACTTCATCGCAGTCAAAATGAGCAAGAATCAGGTGCAGAGAGTGGAGTAATATGACACCAGACTTCTCAGCTTTATCGTCTTCAGCAGAACAGCAAAAGATGTGCAACAGGCAACATACAAAATTTATATATGCACTTACATTAAGACATTAGACGTTTAGCTGGGAGACAGAAAAAGTTGAGAACTGTTGGTTTAATGATGCATCACAAGCAGTGCAGTGCATGTGGGAAATAAAACACTTGCTATGTTGACCAATAGCTAATAAATTGTTATATATATATATTTACTATTTAATATACTTCCTATCCTTTTTGTAGATTTGCATGTGATGGCCATGATGGCTTGTGCACTGCACTTAATGACATTGCATGCATGAAATGTGAAAGCTTAGTAGAGTTGTACAGTAAGTTTAGGGTTATAAACTAGAATAAAACACAAACAATCCATCACTTAAATACAACATTGTGGCTTTCTATCTGTGTTTAAAACCCTGTGATCAAGACACAGATAGAGATAATGCAGTTGTGGTCGAATGAGTCAGTAGAAACAAATATACGTTGGATATAGTATATTCGAAGTGTCAGATGCTGGGCATTCAGCAATCTCAAGGCAGGCATCCACAGAACAGTATACAAGGCAGAGTCTGTACATTACCCCTTAAAACAGAAAGAGTAGTAACAGCTTGGTTAGATAAAACTCATCCCCTGAAAACTACTCCCTTCCAATAAGCAGTAGGCAGTAAGTAGTAACAAAAACAGAACAAACACATACTATTATTTGAACAAACACAAAGACACAAAAAAGGGCAAAGTGAAGCCATATTTAATGAACTTATATAGTGACATTAAAATCTGAAAATATTACATTTTGGGGACAAAAGCTAAATAATCAGATTGTCGTCATCAGATGGTCAAAACATGGTCATTCTTCTCATAAAGCGAGACTACAACTGCGTGCGCTCTTCCTTACCTTCCTCTCGCACCACCAGGTCGATCTCAATGGTCTTCTCAAAGGAAGGGGTGTATGAGTTGAAGGAAAATTGGCGGTGCACCACGCACTCGTACAGGCCGGTGTCATTCAGCGTGACGTTGGTAATGCTGATGGAGACGTCCTGCAGGTCTTTGCTGCCATTCCACAACAGACGGCCCTTCCACGGCCCCTCCCGGTCCTGCGGCTCGCCATCATATAGGTAGATCTAACGGATGGAGAGAAGCCTCTCTTAATTAACCCACATGCAAAGAGAGTTAATTAATTATCGTAAATCCTATAGAGTTGGGGTAAAATTTGTGAAGGTCCAGCTACATACAAATCTTTGTTTACGAAGGTCTGTTTAAGCAACTAACATGGCTGAATGGCGACAGCTAGGCTCGTGTGATATAAGGATTTAATAGTCTCTACATGATATTACACTGCCGTGATGTTTATTCCAATTATATTACAGAGCTGTCAACCTTTACATAACTCTGAGCTATCACTCCAGAACATGCCAAAAAAACAGTCTTCTTCTCACCAATAAAATGGAAGATGCCATTTCATAGCATGAATCTGAAATGATTTTTAAACACCTGTATTAAGCAGAATTAACTGATGCCACCTGGAAGCTCTATTCCTTCGCCCATCGCACATGATCGTGGCTCCTGTCCGGACTCTAAGTGCTTGTGTTCATTAATATGATTTGATTAATATCGATGTATATACAACTTAACACTATGTATATGCAACCTATCTAAATTTAGACAAGTATACAGGGATGTCAATATATTATCCAAAAATAAATTATTTATTCAAAAATTCCAAAACTTTTTGACCACAAAGTGTTAAATTTAACACTTTACAAATAATGTTAATGTTGAAGATATTTAGAAAGTTATGTTTTTTTTTGGGTTTTTTTTTTCATGTTTACGGTACGGCAAGAAGGATTGGTTCTTGATGATTAAATAGTTTATCCCAATTTTTTCAATGGTTAATGGCAAGCAGGGAAAATGTATCATGTTGCACAGGCTTAGCAACAACACATACGTTTTAATGCTCAACCATTAATGGCTGTAAATAAGACACAGCAACTGGAAGTAGTTGTTTTGTTTCGCACTGGTGCATTACATTACCACTTTTAACTACAGCCATGGACTTTAAAAGATCAGACATCTGTGTTGAACTTAAAGCAGATAATAAACATACTTTTCTGTCCAATCATCTTTAAATATCCAATCATCTCCGACTTATTTTTTTAGTAAGCCATGTTGTTAATTCATTAGTAAGATCAGAAATCTCTTTCAAGCCTGAATGCTCTTCCCTTTCTCAATAAGCTGCCTTCAGGTAAAGAATTTACATAAATGCTTGACTGGCCTTAACAACCTGCACCAATTCAATTCAATTCAATTCATTTTTATTTGTATAGCGCTTTTTTACAAAGGTCATTGTCTCAAAGCAGCTTTACANCCAGACTCAACAGAGAACCCATCCTCATATGGGTTTACACTGTGTGTGTGTGTGTGTGTGTGTGTGTGTGTGTGTGTATAATATGCGTTTGTGTAGTCCATAGAGAACAGCTGAAGCGTCTTCGCAGCAGTGTGAAGGATCTGATACCGAAATCACGATGGTTCATATAAAAAATCTACATACAAATATACATAGTATAAATACACATACGAGTATACATACATAGTATATATATATATATTGCTCTGCACTATGGTGACTTTTCATATTCTGACTGGACCTGTACAGTATTTCTGAGTGCTCAGTTTAAGATGCCACTCTACTTTGCTGTACTGTAGTCTGCCATTTGACAGATCACAAGCAAGGCTTGAAAAGAACAAATGCAGGTCAATTCAGGCTCCAACAGGAATCTCCTTTACTTCCCTAGCCATTTTGCTGAGTAACCTTGAAGTACTGCACATAAAAATGAGCTTGTTACGCAGTCTATATGAGCACTGCCTATTTATCTGTCCTTGTCCTACAGTAGCTTAGCAAGGCCAAATGTAGAGATGTATAGCCGGTGTGAAAAGATGGGACAAACAGGAATGGAACAGATAGCACTACAATATGAAAAGAGTAAAATAATGAAAGGAAAAACACATCATTTGTAACTGCAGGCAGTCGTCTGTAAGTATTTAGTATACATGCGGTTAACAAAATCAAGCAGGATTAGAAAGTAAAAAAAAAAAAATGCACTCACTCATATCCAGTGTTTTTACAGTGATCAACACAGTTAATCACACAAAAGTACAAGGCTAAAGTACTCATTACTATTTTATAACTGTAAGATGTGTATAGTTTGTATGGAAGCTCATTTCTGCCACGCATGAGACGATATTACACAGATTTATGTAGTCGAGTTATATAAACATGGCTCAGTTGTGACATTTTTTTTCATCTCGTAATTGTGAGTTAATATCGCACAACTGTGATTTTTTAAAAAAATACTGAATATTCTATATTTAATATATAATTTCAAATACCATGGACACTGTACTCCGTTAGCAGGTGACCTGCGAGCCTGACTGTGTTCACAGACTTTATGCATGCAGTGGGATAGGTTTAAAAAAAGAGGTCAAATTCTTTACTACATACTGATCTTATCCAAACAGCGTAGTGGTAGAAGTGGGCTGGCTTAAATTACGTGTTCGATTCGTTGATATACAACGTACGCTCGTGACAGAACGTTGATATTAAGCATACAGAAGGTGCTGCAGATGCTGACGCTAAGGTGTATGTATAGTTATAGTTTTTAGCTTTTCTTTCTTCCTGCACTTTAACTGTCTGTGAGCTGCTGTGATAAGTGAATTTTCCCACTGTGGGGTCAATAAAGTTTATCCTATCGTATCTTATCTTATAAGTTGCATGCAGATGTGTTGCCCCTAAAGATGCATGATGAGCTTACCTCCTGGCGCACGGCATCCCGGTCAGGTCTGTAATACCAGTACACCTTAGTCTGAGCAGTGATCTCCTCTCTCTTAATACACGAGATGCAGGTGAGCTTCATGCGGCTCCCCTGGACTGCCTCTGTGTCTGAGATTGCGTCCACGCACACTGGTCTGCATTCTCGCACTGGATGCAAGAACAGAGAGTATTAGAAATGACTGGAATGTATTATCAGTGCAGGCCTTCTTTCTATATTGTTAGTCTACAGACTCATGTGGTAAATCGTGCAATCTCAGACCATTACGCTGAGACTACTGAGTATACGCTGACACATTTATTACATTTCCTCTCAGTCACAGCACTAATTCAACTTATATAAGCCATAATAAATTCGCCTCTTAAGAATAGTTCACCTTATTGGGTATGCTTTTTTCTCAGTTCTAGAAAATGAATATGTTTGTCTCTAGCTTCATCAGACAGATAAGAGATCTCACCCGTAAGACCTAATTTTATTCTTTCCTTTGTCAAACTTCTAGCCTTTCTCCGAAAAGCAGGTCAATTAATTCGGATTCACGCAGCTGCTAAGGGAGAACAGGAGCCTTCATTATTATTTTAAGTCTGTATGCCAGAAATAATGAAACTTAATTGAGCTCCTCAGCCTTCAAAGTGTGTGACCCGAGTCAGCCATGCATTTCACACCTGTACAGGACAGTGTACGCCCACGGACATTAAAGCACGGTGGAGTGCTCGTCGCTGTGATGCAGAAATTAAAACACTCTTCAGAGCATTGTGAACGCAGTCTCTTGCTCCACTGTTTGAAACAGCAGCCATCTTACATAACCTACAGCCCCGAGCCCAGGCTGCCAACACGAATGACGTTTTCTTGTGCGGAAGGGTTACACCGATGAATAAAAACCACAGCGGTCCAAGAGCTGGAGCATCACTATTTTACCTGAAGCATCACTACTGATGTTTTTAGTGTTTTTGGAGCTAATTGTCTGCTAATTTGATCCAAGAATCTGAGGCTGACTGGCATTACGGATGGGTATTGGATCATATTTGACACATTTCCAATCGGATCCTCCATGACAGATTTTCTAAACAGAATAAAGACGTAATATTTACTGAAAATTTCAAGTAGTTTAGTTGCAACGATTCCCATCTTAAGAACATTTAACAGACTGTAACCCCTCGAACCCTCGGGAGCCGTTGCAACTTCTAGATTTACATTTTCCACTCCTTAATAACATACATACTTTTTTTATTAGTTTCACTATAGTGACGTAAGATGTATAACTGAATAATAATACAATAGTTTGAGGGGTTAAACACCTTAGCTATTATTTACAGTGGAAACAAAGTGCATCAAATCAGTATCAGGCATTAGGCAATACTCAAAGCTCTGAGAGTGATATCTTATTAAAGGCAGAGAAAAATGAATTTAAGCAGATGTCGGGCAATGAGATAAGAGTTTAAGAGTTTAAGCCTATGCACAATATGTATCACTGTATTACAATATGTTTTCCTTACAGTACCTCTTTCCAAAGACTTTCATAAAGAAACATTAAAAGTAGATTATGAACACTTACTCTGCTTACTCTGAAGCTTAGTTTTCTAAGAGTGTGCTACACACACTATTTCACTACCTGTTTGATAATGACATGTTTATCTTAATTACAGTTCAGCTTAAATAAAGCGCAAATGCTCACTGATGACTTACCAACAAATATGAGGAGCAAAAGAAAATGCCACAGAAGAATGGGTCGAGTTGTCATGATGCTAATGGCAGGGCGGCGTCCCCTGTTCACCAGCAAACACATCAAGAAACAAACATCACACTGTTGACACTGTTGCAAAAAAAAATAAAAATCATAATTAATACATTTTAAACAAATGGCAAAGGACACATGAATCAAACAGGAATCAGGAATTCTGAGTTTTGAAACCGAGTCACTGTTAACAGAAGACCCTAAATCATAAAGGAGTTTGTCAGGACCCTGGACAGCGACTTTCCACCCTCGCGTTAGTTATTAATATTAATAATGATGATAAAATAATAATAATAATGAAGGAAAGTGTGCGTGCGCGCGCGCCCCACTTAGCCTGCGCGAGCTAACAGGTTTCATTCGGATGGTTTTGTTTTCGACGCGCCTCCGGTGCCAACTCATCTGACAGCTTACTCAGGCGCTGAACTACCGCTCGGGCTAACAGGTTTTTGTTTTCTATTTATTTTTCTCTAAAAAAGCAAAGTTTAAATCATACCGCGAGAGATACACATTACATCCACACCCTCGAAGACAAGCCCCTCAACTCGCTAGAACTGACGCTCCGTTTTTCCGCCGACGTTTTTCATCGCAGTAATGTTCAGAAGCAAAGCAACATGGCTTAAAGACTTAGCTAAAAGATAATTCTTCAGAGAAAAAAAAAATCGCTCCTCTTCGAAAAAAAAAAAGAGCTCTAACGTTTCAGGAAGAGCGACGAAGGACCTCCCTTTCCATCCATTTGAGTACCACTAATTATCCGCTGCCACACTGACGCGCCTCTCTCTCTCTCTCTCTCTCTCTCTCTCTCTCTCTCTATCTCTCTGTCTCTCTCTGTGTGTGGAAGAACCGCCTGGCTTTGTGTTTTCCCCCCACTATTAGTCTGGTCATGAGTCTCTTTTATCTCGACTGCGCATGCGCAACAGTCTCACGCTCCAAGCAGACTGACTCCGTTCCCCAACAGAGGAGGATGTAGAGAGAGTAGTGAGCTAAACATGTTAGTCAGTCGCTACAAGTGGACTGGCATCCATTTTACCTCCATGTATGATCCTTACATGGAAATCTGACCTGATATGAACTGTGGAGTAAAAATGGAAGTACCATTTTGCATATATTTGGCTCTTATTATTATGTGATCTTACAGCACAGTTTTTGTTTTCCACAGAAAAAACCTCAGTGCTGAATTAGCATTCGTTTACTCAGAAATTTTCAGGTCTGGTGCCTTTCTCAGGAACATTAAGGCCCAAGGTGGAATGCACACCATCTGATTAGGACGCCAGGTCATAGCAGGTCACACAGTTAACACATAGTGATTAGCTGGACTTACACGTACACAGTTCCCAATTTTCAGGAGTTTTCATGAGTGATTTTTTTTTTTTTACTTTATTGTAGACAAGAAAGTAGCAGGCAGTCAGATATGACGCTTGTGGCACAAAGCAAGGCCATGTTCATTAACACAGGAATGTACTGAACAAAGCAGATTACATGAGTCACATTTACTGCATTCATTCATTCATCCTCATTAAATGCTTTATCCTGGTCAGGGTGGATGTAATTTAAATTACTAGTTTGATTATATTTTGTTAAATAGCACAAACCAAGTGCATTAGTAAAATAAGCATATACTCAAATGATCCTTAAGGAATAAAACTCAATAGTTGTGTACTGATATAAGACAATAATCAGTGAAGAGTGTGATATGGCCTGACATGAAGTGAGACATGTTACCACCCTGAAATCGGCTATTTTCCTGTAACATTGTATCCCAAATTGTTTTATTCCTCTTATACTGCAGCAATTTCCAGGAATAATAATAATGTCTTAAAAGGAGTGCATTAAGAGTTGCTGTTATCCCAAAGTAATCGATACTTTTTGACCAATCAGATTCAAGAATTTGACGATTCAACAAAGAATTCTGTGCAAAAATATGAAAGCTAGCTGCAGGAGTGGGATTAAAAAAACACAAAACTCAGGGGTGCATCGATACTATTTCTTTCAGACTGAGTATGAGTATATAGTAGGTACTCTTCAGTACTGATACGGAAATGAGTAACCTATTTACGATTAAGCAATCAGAGTCATCATGGAACATTTTATTGAGCTTGGTTTTGGTTTATGTTGAAAGCCAGTGCAAGGTGAGGCGAATTGCACCTCGACCAATGCTGAGTGTAGACCCTGGTAAGAGATGGGAAAGTAAGCATGTATGTCTCAGTGCTCAGTGCTCGCAGAAGTGAACACACAATTCAATTCACTTTGCACTCATTTTAAATGGCCATGCTCATTGATACTGCTGTGTGAGGTCAAGTCAGCCGTTCTCAAGCTCTCTAGTAAAGATATTGTTTAAATGAAATGAAGATGTTTTATTAGGTTACTTGTATTGTAGGAAGTTGCTGTAATACCTGTTGTTAACATGGACATACACTAGGCTTATGTCACATAGCAACATGTGCTATCAAATGTAGGTATCATAGCATTTTTTTTTTACAAGTACTAGTGCATGAGCAATAAATATATTAAAATCAGTAACTGGATACCTAAAATGTGACCTGTAAGGTAAAATAACTGGCCAATAACTGCATTGTATGACTATGCTTTTCGTTACAATGTATAGATGCTCACAAAACACCCTTTATAAGTACACATATCAGATTTTAAATGTGTGGTCCTGGTTCCCTGATATCATAAGGATTATGTAACAGGGTAAATAGAGCATGTTGAGTCAGAGCACACGTTAACCACAGATCAGTGAAGCACTCATGGGCATCAATAGCTTTGCATGACAGTTTGCATACACTAGTATACAAATCAGTGAAGCACTCATGGGCATCTATAGCTTTGCATGACAGTTTGCATATTCAGCATCCACATCATTCACGCTCTGATAAACAATATCAAGTCCCAGAACATAACAACAGTGGTTCATCTACAGCATTTACGGCTAGGCTTCAGTCACTTTGTTCTAGAACAGAGGTTCATTTTTCCAGTGTTCAAACCCACGCACATCTCTTAACCAAGGAGAGGCTGGAAAATCAGCTTCACTGCAATCACAGCAATTATTTCATGAGTCACGCTGAGTGCCAACAGTATGTGCCTTGAAATAGTACCCAGACTGAGTTTAGAGGATAGTGGAAACTGGGAAATAGTTACCTGATACAGTTCTCTTATCTGTATGCTCAGTCATTTTAATCATTTTATACCATACCAGTGTTGAAGTCTCAAATCTGATTGGGTTGAAGGTGTTGTTTTATTTTCTATAACAGCAGCTCAGACAGTAGTGCATGCTGTAAGGCTAATATATTATATTAGGTTTATATTATATTAGTTCCGTCTTTCTAATACATTAAAATTATCATATTAATGCCTAATTCACAGGGACTCATATTGCAGATGCTCAATATAATCTAAGTCTAATAATAAATGGGTTAAAAACATGTTAAACCCCTAAAACATATTAAAGAAAAGCCTATAACCTATAAACGTATAACTTAAAATTCTTTTAAGTTTTCCATGACAGATAAAGACAGATGTTGTGCTTAAGGTTTCTCAGAAACAAGCTACAAATTTGCTTTAAATGTAATTATAATGAATTTTTAAAAAACTGTATTATTCTTTAAATGAAAAACTGCAATCACTGGTAAATTTCTGTGGTATAAGATGAATTAAACACTTCAGGATATGCTGCTATAGGAAAATAATGAATTTCAGTCATGTTTTATTCTCCAATTATCATTTTGCAATGTATGTAAATCAGATTGTTGGATGTCATGAATTTACAGGTCCAACTCTTGGTGTTAAACTCTGTGGTTGAGGATTGATAAAATCCACCATTATTTAAAGGTCAGCAATCAACTATTGGCCTTTTCATGTATACCCACTTTATAGTGGAAGACGATATCCTTTAGATTGCTCTTCTTTCAATGGATTAGACAGATTCATCTTTATTTATCCTAAGAGTGGTCTGGATGATTTGACAGATCCATTTCCTCACTGGGATTTCTTTTACAGTTAAAAGATATTCTGCTTCTACCTCATTTGAATAAATAAATAGATTCTGAGCTTCAACAAAGGTTTATTATTCATTTTACTACATATACGGCAAAACCTTCATTTTAACCAATACTCACACAAGCATTTTGCATAGTTTATTGCACTATAAAATTGTTGTATTGAGAGATCGTATGTTGTATAATATAGGGTTTCCTGGTATAGACATGGTTAATGTAGTGTAATAGCATTAGCACTGGTGTGCTCCTGAGGGAGCAAATTGCTGGCGGCCGCCTGAGACTCAGCCCAGGCTAAAAATGGCAGTCCTGGTGGTTGCCATATCCACAAGATATGGAAACCATGGTAACAGTGATGCAAAATGACAGCATGCTCTGAGCAGCCCAGAGTAGTGCACTCACAGAGGAGCAAAGCATGGAACGCTGCTATTCTACTTATTAGCCTAAACGCTCTATTAATGTCAATATACTTGTGTGGGACAAGACAACTATTTACAAGCAAGCACTGTGATCAATGCAGAGGATGTGAATTTTCCATTATTATTACTATATCTAGATTTTTACTATCATAATAAAAAATCATATCATAAATCATGTAAATAATGCTTGTTATATATACTGAACTTACTAATAAATAGTATAAATAAATAAATTTAAATAAAATGTCCACATTTACTAATGAAATATAACAAGCCCTTATTATTATAAAAAAGAGATACACTCAACAGTACGTACGACATTGAAGGGATTCCAGACAATGAGTTGTGTGTTCTCACGTGGTGTGCTCAGCTGTTTGGCTAGTACTGAAACGTTCTCCCAAATAACCCAGGGCAATTCATTTGCAGTTAATGCACACTGTCTCTCACTGGCTTGTGTGTAATATTTTTCAAATTTCCAATCAAGTTCCAAAATACAAATAATTTGAAATTGCTCACACTCAAGATTCGTAATTGACTTGTCTCCCCATTGGATAGTGGTCATGTGACGGTTATGAACAATCACCCTGGCTCTCCATGCTTCCTTGCCTAACCTGCACTTTGGTCTTTTACTCATTAAATAGGTTGACAAGGCAGCTTCATCAGGGAAACTGCAATGTTTATTACAGTGCTTCATGGTGGTAAGTGATCTTCCATATGCTCTAGGAAAAACTTTTTTTTTAGAGTAAAGGCAATATATAAATAATTTATGGTTTTCTGGGCAATTCACAGACAACCAAAGGAGTCTGTTCAACACTGTCACATTTTGTCATCAGGAAAATCTGACCTAGTTTCACTTCACACCTACACTAGTACTTCCATCCACATCACCCGTTGCCAATGTTCTCTTACAGGTGCTAGAATTAGCCCTTATCTCCTTATTTACCTGGTATTGGTCTGTACTGGCTATGTAGGCTAATGACATATATCAGATTTGTGTTTTATCGCAATGTTCTTATCTTTGCCAGCTGAGATAGATTTGGCAAATTTGGATGGCCAGGTGATGAATCTGCAGCATCATCCCTCTGCAGTTGCTTCAGATGTTCTAGGCCAGAGGGAGCAATATATTCTCATCAGCATAAGCCGTAAGCAAATTGAAAATCTTTATGAAGAGGCATGACCATGTACTACATTCACACTCACGGCTGGTCTTTGTTAGTCTGCTAATAAGTAATCTATACTGAGAATGCATGTCTGGAGACACAATGCCTTGTGAAGGTGGAGGTCAAAGTAGGGGCTGCAATTTAAAAAAAAAAAAAAAAAGCACCCTTGTTAACATTGTCTACACTGTAATAAATTGCTGTAAAAAACTGTCAAATATATTTATAGTAAAGTACTGCGATATATTTATGTTGTATAAAATGACACGTAACCCAGCACACTTGCTCATTTGGCTGATGCAGGATACAACTCAGTTAAAGGTTACGGATCTTGCCCAACCGTGATAGCTTGGCAGTACAGGGATTTGAACGCACAAACCTCTGAGCTGTGACCACTGAGCCACCTCAACTACACCACAACACCATGGCAACTGGCGTGCATTGATTTGGCTACTTCTAGCACTGAATTAACACCATTCAAAGATTGTGTGATGTCCAATCTAGTTGTGCTAGCTGTGGTAACTCAGTGTTTACAGCTTTGAGTTGCAGATAAGAAGGTCATGTGTTCAAATCCCAGCACCACCAAACTGCCTTGAATGGACGGAACTCGTTCTGGCAAGTCGAGTCGTCATAGGACGTAGTTGTATTGATGACCCGACACACAATAAAATATGATACAATGATATAACAGTACTTTACTTTACATCCCAGGTTGCCAGTAAATTACTGTAAAATCTACAGTAATTTTTTTAAAGTGTAACCAACAGCAAGCATACAGTATGGCTATAAACCAGGATGTCTGAAAAGATGCCAAATAACACACCGTTTAAACATGCATCAGTGTGTTGTGTGTGGAGAACAAATAACGTGTAGTGTTAGGGAAGCTACTTTGCAATTGTATCTTGTCAAGCTACAAACTACTCATGATTTAAAATAACTAAATTATAGCCTACTATTGATAAAGTAGCTACTTACATTACAAGCTAGTAAAGAAAAACTAACTAACTACACTGAAGCCACTTTGTCAAACAGAAAAATCAACTGACACACTTTTTATAGGATGTGCCCTAAAGAAGCATAACATAAATTGCTTAAAATAACAACCATCAAGAACAGAGAAGACTCACTCCTAATGAACCCCAAGTCCAATAAAGTCCTTTATGGATCGATCGATCAAAACAGGACCGTACGACGATGGACCCTTTTTGTAGCTTGTTGCTGGAAAAGCACCATTATTTAGAAAACAGCTCCCCTACTGCCACACTACTAGGAAATGCAGTTAAGCTAGTAGCATCATTACTTGTAGCTAGCTACTCCCCAACACTGAAGTACAGACAAATATTACCTTTTAAAATGCAAAGATGTATTCTTTAAAATGCAAAGATGTATTCTTGTTAGAGATTGTCACATCTGGCCCCACAAGACATGGGCTTTGTTAATAAGTACAGTATGTGTGGTTAATATATTATTTTTGCTCTCTCTCAAGGGACCAGTGATCCATCAAACCCAGTACACACTTCATTGCTTCATAACTATGACCTGCATGATCCTCAGGGCCTAGGTAAGTGATACGGTTGATTTAATGATTCAGTATTTTTTCAGATCATCACTTCCTGTTTTGACAGTGTTTCGTTCCTATAGCTAAATTACGAGAGGAAGAAACTGAAAAGAAACCATGTGCACCTGCAGAAGCAAACAGGTTGAGCAGAAGGTTGACCTCATCACTATCCACTGAGAGTAAGCTCTTCACTCTAATGCTCATAGTTTCACCAGTTCAAATGACACCTCTACAAACATTGCTTACACTCAGCTTCTCTACACATTATTACCATGGGCTCTAGTATAAAATGTGCTGTATTTTCATCTGTTCTAGGCCAAAAAAGACCCTACAAACAAATACGCTTCTCAAATGCATCAACTTTTCAAACATACCCTGTGTGAAAAACAAATTATACTATTCTTGCTAGAATTGTTTCTCTTAGGCCAGTATATGAGACGCAGAATGTAAATTCACATATACTATTTATGGTTAATGCTAATAATTTCCTAGTTAGTACCAGCCAAGAATCTGAGGCTATTATGGGCACAGACTTCCTGAAACTGGACGGTTGAAGACTGGAAAAAGACCAACGTGGTCTTCTGCTGTTGTAGCCCATCCACTGCAAGGTTTTGTGCATGCTGAGATGCTTTTCTGCTCACCACGGGTGTAAAGAGTGATTATATAAATTATTAAAACCTCCTTGGCAGCTCGAACAATTTGGCCGTTTTCCTCTGACCTCTCTTATCAACGAGACATTTCCACCCACAGAACTGTCGCTCAATCAATGTGTTTTGTTTTTCGCACCATTCTGTGTAAACTCTAGACACTGTTGTGTGTGAAAACCCCATTTTGACCTGTATCTACATGATTATATGCCTTGCTCTGCTGCCACATGATTGGCTGATTAGATAACTGAATGAATGTGCACCTGTATAGGTGTTCCTAATAAAGTGGATGGTGAGTGTAGTTTATTATAATAATTTGGCACAGGACTAGGGGTGTGTTTAATTTCAAGCAGTCAAAGCAAGCATATCGTGCAAAGGAAGAGATATAAAGGGATTTGGTAGCATTTCAAGAATTAAGATATCATTAATTGAGATCTTATAGCACCAGGCTTAGAAGTTCTGAAGCTTTTTACAGACAGTGACACTTTAAAAAAATCCATGGACTCATTCAGCACAGATTTATTTTGTGAAAAGAATCTACAATAAGTCTATAATCCGAATAATAAAGTTATACTACGTGTTATTATAAGACCGATAAACAATCTCGGTCTCTCGAAAATATTGCTGAAATGATACACTCATGGAAAAACCTTTTAAAATGAAAATTGGTATTAGTTTGATTATTTATAGGTATGGATTAAACTGATTCAGTTCGTTTGGCTTTACTTTGAGAACCAAGGCTTTAAAATTATTGGAGCGAGAACAAATGCATAAATCTCACCCTTGTAAGCTTTATCTTCTATGCACTTCGACACACTGTATGTTCTTAGGGTTTCTTTTTACATTTCTATTAAGTTAGTGTTTGACCGCTTAATGCCTCAAAATCAATGCAATTCATGCACATTATGAATAACAAATGATAACACTTACTTGATAAGTGCTCCTTCTAACTGATGCATTACTCTTCCATCTCGTCTACTAATTTAAAAATTCATGCAACACAACACTAGTCTCTAATAAACCATTATCTTCCAGAGCAAACACAGTACTCTCGCAGAACAGGATCAGTGTGTTTAAGGTTAGTCAAGCCCACTCTGTCAGGTGTTGCAGCTGTCCATGTGAAACAGAGAGAGCCAGGACAGAAATAGGTATAATAACATGCAGCCCTCCACCCCAGCTCTAGAAATACAGCCTGACAACCTGTTGACAAAAATATAAATGACTGCATCTCAATACAGTGAGAACAAAGGCACAACACCAGACGTGACATTCGCCACTGCAGCAGTAGGAGCAGCTGAAAGGTATGCTGAGTGTCACAGTCACACTTCTCTGAATTAATCTAAGCGATAGGAATGAGACAGAATGCAGCCAGGACAATTTAGCAGTGTATCAGCACTGATAGAGAACGAGAGAATACTCCATCTGGCCCTTCCCAATCTGTTCACTGTCTCGTCCGGAGGAATACTTGCCTTGCTCTGCCAGGCTCTGAGGATGAGTTTAGTGAGTGCGTTGATGACATGACACAGATAAAGCATCAAAGACGTTAGACTCAGGACAGTTAGGATCTGAAAGTTAAAGTTTTATTCGGAATAGCAAGACTTGATTATTTAACAACGTTGAATGTTGCTTTGAATACTAGGTTGTTAGATATAAGACTATTTAAAGCAAGCATCAGCTGTTCTCTTGTTTCACGTGAACGTGTTGATTAAATGCAACACAAGAACCACAGGGGATTGGACGCTGACCCACAAACAAAATCAGAAGCAAGTTATGAACCGTCAGGCCTCATTTTCCCCGAGAGACAGGTCCAAGTTTTCATTATTAACATTGAGACCTAATTAAGTAAATACAAATTTGATTGTGGACAATTTTGAATCAGCTGTGAAATGTAGGATTAAAGGAATTAAACATAAAGCCAGGAAATCAGTAAATCTTTTCTATGAGGATACAGTACATATGTCAAAAGGTACATATACAATAAATCCAGTTAACTACAGTTTATTTTTCCAAATCCATTACTGTAGATTAATCAGTATTTCAAACCAATCCGGAACCGCGAGAGTGGCGACACCGGGCCCAAAACTAAGGGTCACAGTCAGGGTTTAGGTCTATTGTTTTGCGTCAGGAAGGGCATGCAGTGTAAAAACTGTGCCAAATCAAATATGCGGACCAATGGAGCAGCTGAAAGTACAACAATAATCAGTATTCATTTGTGTCTTTTGATATAGTGAAGCTTTGATATTATACATATATGTTAAATATTACAACTTAAAAACTACCCAGATGTAGATAATTTCCAGAAATCGTAAACAAATAATGGAAACACATCCTCAGTTTGAGAAACACAAAAATAGACAAATATCTATTGAACTACCAAATGTCAGGTTGATGCTTGCATCCTTCACTCTTATAACTACATATCCATTCCTATGGGTTAGTTTTTTCTGCCTATAACAAAGACGCGGTGGAGTTGAAATTCGTAACTAATTATATGTTATAAGGTTGTTGGACTACACCTTTACAAAAATAAATGATTTCAAGTCAAGTCAAGTGAGTTTCTATTGTCATTCCTCTATATAGCTTGTATACATTGGAATGAAATGTGGTTTCTTCAGGACCAGGGTGCAACACAGAACAGTACGCAAGACTTCATAAAGTGTAAATACACAACAGCGTCAGACGAGTGCAAGACAATAAATACACAGAACAGGACAATAAATATAGAGTGATAAATATACAGAACATGGGCTGTAAACTGTAAAGTATTGTGTGAGCACAAGTGTATCAGCAAAAACGAGTTCCATAATATAAAAGAATCTGATGCAGCTTTGTAAAGTGTAGCCCAGGTGAGCATTGGGAGGCAACAAGGTATTGAGTAATCTGACTGCCTCAGGGAAGAAACTGTTGTGTTGGGTGAAGAGGCCGTGAGAGGGGTGAGAGGAGTCCTCCGCAATACCGGTGGCTTTGCGGATGCAGCGGCTGTTGAATGAGATATAATCATTTTATAATCATGCTTTGGATTTTTGTCTGCAAAGCTCATGTTGGATAAATGTAGTCAGTCTACTTAAAGATCTTGTTTGTTTGCTGTGACCTTTATTTTTACCAGGATAAAAAAACTCACTGAGATAAAGTCTCTTTTACAAGAGTGACCTGGCCACGAAGACAGCAAACAACACAACTACAATTAAAGACACAACAACAGTTAACACACTAAGCATGCATATATAACATGTCTCCATATTCAAATATGGGTAAAAATGTTGTAGACACCAAAGACTTTCTGGCACTGATAGGAAAATGATAGGAAAAGAGGATTTATTTCTAAAATAAAAAGCTAATTTTAATTAAAGTTTTAATCAATATGTGGCTTGAATCTTGCTAGTTAAGTGTGATTTCCAGACATAGTGAATGGTAGTTGAAATTTAAGTTCACTTTGGGGGGCAGTCGTGGCCTAATGGTCTGAGAGTCGGACTTGTGACCCGAAGGTGAACCTGAAGGTCGTGGGTTGGAGTCTCGGGTCCGGCAGGGATTGTAGGTGGGGGAGTGAATGACCANGGTTAAATGCAGAGCACAAATTCTGAGTATGGGTCACCACACTTGGCCACAAAGTCACTTCACTTCACTTTATTGTCAAATGTTTCCAGAATACATAGTACATGAGAAACAATAAAAATGCTTGTGCTACAGTGGCGCACGTGCACAGTTAACATAAAGTGCAAACAATAAATAACAGAGACAACATACATGATCACAACATAGGGAGAGAGTTCACAGAGGTAGGAGAAAAGGAAATCACAAGTCAGACTGCATGTGGAATGAATTGTGCAAATTGAGTAATTTTAATAAAAGTAAAAAAATTGTAGTGCAAGTAATGACAACAGTATGAGGATTATTGTGAGCAACAGTGAACTGTGCAAAAAGGTGCACAAATATATGCTATAGTGAAACAGACATAAGTCTAATCGGTTTAGTTTTTAATCAGATTCCAGCTGTGAAAATGTCGTTGATGCACCTGCACTCCTGCACCAATCCGAATGAAATCTTTAAAAGTTATTTTCTCCCTTTTTAGTTCGGAAGGTAACCAGCCTTTAAAATACCTTGACCTCTTGATGTCTGGTCGAGATATGCGCAAAAGAGAAACATACTTCAGAAAAGTCTGTAGTTTTCAGAATTATGCACGTATAGTAGAAAATGTCGACATTTCACCAGGTGAAGGGTTTTCCCATGCCATGACATGTACAGTGGGGACCAAAAGCCTGAGACCACATTGAAAACCTGGGATTGTTTTCATTTAAAATGGGAAATAAACTGAACATTTTAGAATTTTGGGGAAAAAAAATAGAAAGGAAATATTCAATATTCAAGACTCTGTACGATTTCTAGGTCATTATTTAAACTTAAGCAAATTTGTGATATTGACCATCTTAATTCCTTTGTGCAAAAGGTCAGATTTTTCCTTGAGTTTTATTTTGTCCATTGAAGCATGTGTTTAGACAACACTGATCTGCTCTAACATGGTTCATCAGGTTTTACACAAACTTGTGGAGTCCATGACGGCTTGAGTGCATGCTGTCAATAAAACAAATACAAACACTAAGCAATTCTGCAATTCATGTAAGTATTTCTAAGATAATACTATTCACAAGTTGTTGCTGATAAAAATAAATAACTGTATAACTGAGTGTTTAGGAGATTACAGTAAAAATGTACTTATGGCTAACAGTTTTGAAATTTCAGGACAGAGGTACTAAAAGCATTATGAACTACGTCATCGTAACAATCCATGTTACACTGTAGTACTGTAGGTATTTTCTACAAAACCACCTTAAACCACCGTGTCCTTTTCCCCAGCAGCTTCATCCATGTGTTTGCTGTGTTCTTTATTGCTGGCGATCTGCTCAGTGACTGCTCCTTGGTTGTCAGCTGGCTTGACTGTGTATTTGCTCATGGACTGGCTGTCTGGACGTGTTTGTTCTGTAGTTTGGGATGGGCTTTCTTCCTGACACACAGTTCTCCGTGCTGCGCTATAGTTAGACAGCCTGTCTCTCATTTCCTTCAGTCTTTGCTCTACTGTGTCCTGCTGACGCTTTAACATCAATGCTTGCTCCTGCAATGACAGACAAAGCCTCACTAAGAAAGACAGAGTGAGCAAAGGGCAGACTTTGGATGGATGCCAAGAGAAAAGGTGAAGCTGAATGACAAAAAAGAAACAAGTGAGGAGAAAGTTAAAGACAGACCAAAAGCAAATACAAGGACTGTAAGAGACAGTAGCTTGCCAATCATTTAAGCCCACTAGACGTTCGAGCCAAAAATAGCAAAGCACAGCTGAAAGATGGAAAAAACTTGAACGTTAACAGGGTGAATCAGTGTAGACACACACACACACACACACAAAACACTTGAACTCAAGCTGAATCAGAATCATTTTGGGAGGAGGTAGGATGTATATTTTGCCAGTAAATTTCACTAAGCTGTTCTATAAAATCAATAAATCAGCCATATGTGGAAGGAGGAGCTCCATGAGGAGATCATATCATTCTAAAAGTGCCTGTGTATCCAAAAAAAAAAACAAAAACTTACCTGCTCTACAACTTTACTGCTCATTTGACCAGGCTCTGGAACAAAGAAGAAATAATATCAAACCTGAGTTTGGTTTTATTTGGCTTTCATGATGCCTTGTAGCTTTACTCAGGTTTAAGATCTTACTTTCTGCAGATCTGTTTGCTGGAGGGGGTTTGTGTTCATGGAGGAAATGCTCTAGTTTGAAGTACTTATACTTCTGCAATCTATGATTGGATATACAACATGAATATATGGACACACACTAATGTTAATTTAGGAGATATTATATAAAAAAGATTGAGAACAAACCTTTCTGCCAGTAGAGTCTGGGAGAATTGGGTTTCTGGTGGTACTTTAACACTGAGGAAGTCCTCCACTATTGTTCCAAAGGCAACATGCGGGTTGTCCTCCTTAATCTGTGAGCATGCCGAGAATCATTACAAAGGTCTTGAGGTGAGTTTACAGTGTTGACAAATGTGTCGAGTGATGTTACCATGCAGTCTTGCTGCTCCTGAGTGAAGGAGAGCTGGAATAACTGCATACTCAGGGCAGATATAGCTGAGTGGAGAGCACCCATGAAGTCTCGAGGAACAGAGCCTGGGAGTAAAAACAGGAATTCAAAGAGCTTCAACCTCCAGTGTGGTCATTTAACCTTTCTGCTGAAATTGGAGCAATACCTAAAATATATTTTACAACCCAAAACTTTATATGTGGCTAAATTTCTCTAATAAACCTCTTTTTGAATATTGTAGAGAAGAAAGTTATTCATTGTAAAACAATAAATAGACTAATAGAAAATTAAGAATTTAAGGTACTGTACTTTAAGAGGTTGTAGCAGTTTAGAAATTTTTTTATTATATTGTAATATGTCTAATATTTTGCAATATTTTTTCCCAGTCAAATGGCCTCTGTCTCTTATTTGTAGTCAAGAGCATACCAGAACGTGAATGTTTTTTTGTCTTGATTCCATAAATTTTAATTATATTGTTAATAACTGAAATTTTTAAAATACATTCATATGTGTACTTGAAATGGCACAAAAAAAAATCATCAAAAAATTGGATTAGATTTTTTGTTACAGATTTTTTGTAACAAATGGAAAAACCTGAAATTTGATTTGGAAACCAGAAATGTTTACATATAAAGGTTAGGATTGATTTTAATTATACTTTATTCTCTTATTATTTTTGCACTGTAAGTTATTTTTGTGTGAAAGAGTTTAACTGTGGCTTTGTGTAAGTTATGCTTTTTGCCATGTATTTCCCTGTATTTCTTTAGAAAAATAAATCATTTTAAAGATAAGTAGTTTTACTGGATGGGTATTGATACTGGCTGATGCTCTAAGTTTCAGTATCAGTATCGCTACTGTAAAAGAAAATGTGACACTGTGCCATCTCTAATTTGTAAAAAGTTTTTACAGTAAAAAGTGATGACCTGGGTCAATGGGACATCTGGTAGTTTAGTGAACTCTATGTACACACCTGAGCTAATGTAGGCCATAGAGTGTAAGAGAACGGAGATAAATTGGCCAGCATTTTGAAGCTTGCTCTCGAGGATATACAGGATCTGGTTGGATGTATCATAGTAAAACTCCTTGTTGCAGTAGGCCAGCAGAGAATCAGTGCATGTGACTGGAAGAGCCTTAGCAGGCAGCAGCATGACGGGAAGGAACGAGCAGACTTGGCTCAGCAGCTGTACAACATGGCAGCCAAACAGGAACACTGCAAAGCACCCTGGAGAGAGGTTGTCAAGGGCAACAGGGATCAACTGTGCCGGTGCCCAATCTGCTGGGCCATCGGGAATTGCTGAAGGAGAACCTGGAAGACATGGAACAAAGGCAAGTTTACACTCTCCAGAACATTTTACGGTTCATTAAAATTCACCCAAAGCGTTAGAGATTTATAATCCCTAAAAGTGGCCAAACATTTGAGAAAAAGTCATACTTGTATCTTCCTGTGCTCTGGACTTATGGCTCAGTTCTTGCAGTGACTGCTGTATGTCCTGCAGAGTTCTGGTGAGAGGTGTGAGCGCCACCAGCTTGACCAGATCCTCTTCACTCACACAGGGCGCTGTACTCAAAGGGGGCACTGAAAGACATTTCCGCCCACCCGGGCCAGAAGAAGCTGCTTCTGTATCCGGCCGTGCTTTCAGTTCGCTCATGTCAGTTGAAGAAATCTACAATGGGTCACAGATAGTCTGATCAGAAATTGAAGCATATTGAATGGAAAATTTGCTATGTTCTATGTTTCACTGTGGCTAACCTGGGTGTTTCTGGTGTGGATTTGACTCTCTCTGCTGTCTCTGTGCTGCTGCTGCTGCTGCTGCTGCCAGGCCTCTCCGTTCAGTCTTAACAACACGGCCTCTAAAGACTCCAGCACAGCCTCCATCAAGCCCACTGATGACTCCACTGTGACATGCACATGCACACAAATACTGACTACTGACCTCTTACCAGCTCACATAGCAGTCATTAATCTTCAAAGTCATACCAGAATTCAATTCCTTCTTGGCTTGTGTATTACTGTCTATCATTTTCTTCCACTGGATCAGTTTTGAGGGCTCCATATTCTCCAAAACATCCTAATAAAGCACAATGCAATTAAAAAGCCATTGCACTGACAAAGAGAATTTTGCAAATACTTTCATGTGGTGTAACAGAATGATCCCATGTCTCTCACCCGCAGAACGTCAGTCTGCTGGCAGATATTCCTGTAGAACTCCTGTGTATCTTTGCGGTGCTTAGCCAGCTGTGAGGCCAGATGCAAATTCTGGTCCTCTAATTTGTCGTACAGTGTTTTGACATTGAACCCTTCCAGCTCCATAAATATATTCTTGAATCCTTGAGGTGTTGTTTTAAAACAGATTTTGAATAACATTAAAAAAGTCATAAGGTTTAGATCTTTTTCGGACAATGGAATGTGGTTAAATACTTGAGTGGTGTAAGTTGATCACCTTTGCGCACAGCAGGTTCTTCTTCTTCTGCACCCTCACCCACTCCCCTGAGTCCCAGTAGAGTGCTATCCACGCTGGGGGACAAGAACAACAACAAAAATGCATCATTTAGTGTGCACAAATCCATTAGGGCCATACAATTACCTTCACTGTGCCATCTCTAATTTGTCTGACTCACCACTCTCCATTGTAAACGTACGCTACAGGAACTGCAGGTTCTCCCAAGCTGCGCCATTTAGGCTTAGGTCTGCCTTTAGCAATGAGGTTGGCATGATTAGGTCTCAGAAGCAGGGTAGACAGAGTCAACACAACTATTAGTAACACCATCAGTGCCAATATCCCTGTAGGTAAAAATACCCAACAAAGTCCAATCAGGATTACATCACTATGTAGATAATACATACATTACAAGGTTTTGTAATGTATTATTACAATTTTCAATTTTTCAGGTTGCCGGTGAGGCCACTGTTTGGGAAAATATTTTGGCTTGGGGCAAAATACGCTACGCACTAGGGCAATAATATATAGCCAAAAGTGTTAAAAGTGGGGGCAGGTGTAGCTCAGCAGTTAAAATGTTGGACTTCTGTTAGGAAAGACATTCCTAACAGAGTTCAAATCCTAGCACCACCAAGTTGCTGAACCCTTGAGCAAGGCCCTTAACCCTCAACTGCTCAGTTGTATAAATGAGATGAATGGATAAGGGCATCCACCAAATGTTGTAAATATCAAGTATGTGGATGCCTGGCCATCACACCTATATGTGCCCATTCCAAAACCATGGGCAACAGCAAAGGTGTTAACACAGAGATGACCCCACCTTTGCTGTTGTAACAGCCTCCACTCTTCTGGGAAGGCTTTCCACTAGACTGTGGAGCATGGCTTTGGGGATTTGTGCTCATTCAGCCACAAGAGCATTAGTGAGGTCAGGCACTAAATTCCAATTCATCCCAAAGGTTTTCAGTGGAGTTGAAGTCAAGGAATGGGCCATTAGAGTTGTTCCACCTCAACCTTGGCAAACCATGTCTTTATGGAGCTCGCCTTGTGCATGGGAGCATTGCCATGATAAAACAGATTTGGGCCTCTTAGTTCCAGTGATGGGAATACTCAGTGTTAAATCATACAAAGATTTTCTAGACAATTGTGTGCTTCTATCTCTTTTGGCAACAGCTTGGGGAAGGCTCACATATAGGTATGATGGTTAGGTGTCCACATACATTTGGTCATATAGTGTACCAGTGGAGTAGCTTGGCCTTGCCCATTCAAAACCTCAATCTCAAAACCTTAACTGGCCTGGAGAAGCACTCAGGAAGAAACATATGAAACAGCATGGCTCTAACTCTGGAGCCATTGCTTGGTACATGAAGACTGCTAAATCTGGAGTCTTTATGTACCAAGGCTATGACTCTAAATGTAATTTTAATGGACTATGCACACCTCCAATGGTCCCCCAGTCAGGCAGCAGGTTGAGGCGCTGTTGTTTGACAATCCCATGTCGCACCAGCTGTGCTGGAGAAGTGGACTGGAAGGCAGCTGCAGTAGGATCACACTCAGTGCCCTCCTCCTTCACCACAACTATCAGGCTCCAGTCCGGCACTGCATTGTCCAGGAACACATACTTCCCTGGCTCCATGAATACATGTGCAAATCTGAAAAAAAAAAAAAGCAAATGATTGTGTGTTATTTAAACCGTTTAGGTCTAGATGACCTGTTTTGAACTTTTTTGGGATGTTCAGTATAAGCATATTGGAAATAGGAGTCCTAGGAATAGGAATAAGCACAGGACAGTCTTTATGATTACAGCAGCAGTTCTTAGAAGGTACAAATCTACATTATCCATTAAATCAAAGGAGGAGATTTGAGAGTTTTGGGAAGTGCACATTTTTAGGGTATCCATGTAGGACCAGCCATAGCATAAGAAGGTTTAAATGCAGAAACTTGCAAGCAGAAGTAGAGCATCAGGATGAGTCAGGCAGGTCCAGGGGGTGAAAGAACCCACAGACACTAATATTAGAGATTATCTATACCTCACTTTATTTGCAAAGTAAATTTATAGTTAAACCAATTGACTGGCCTTTGTAACTGTATATACCAAAAGTGATGCTGACCAGGATCCATGAGCATGTGAGTGGATTCTGTAGTATTATGTCTATTTCAAATAATATTGTTTATCTTGTTAATAATTGACATGAAGTTGTTATAAAATCAAAAAAGGTGCTCATTGGGATACCCACTAAGCCATGAATAAAACAAGACAGTTAAACGTTTGCATATAAATCATACCTGGTGGAATTATATTGGGAATGTTTGACAAGGCGCTCCAGTTGTCTGAATGCACCAAAGTCCCAGGCAGGATTACTGCTGAACAAATGGTTCTTTTGATAGACTGGAAAGTGGCTGAGGAGACGGTCTGGATTCATAATCAATAGAGTGACATTACATGTATGTATAGAGTCCTTCATAAATAGTTAGCAAGAAACTGTTTGTAAAAAATACCCTACCTGTGTAGTTGATGGTGAGCTGAAAGATGAGCATGTCATTGGGGGAAAGGCAGGCTATGGGGTTGGGAATGCGAGGGAGAGGCCCTGAGATCAGTAATCCTAGCTCATGGGTGTGTCTTCGCTTCCTTGGATGTCCATCTAGAATTTCAAATGGCTCTGTTAAGAGAAACA
>CM074958.1:7757289-7774696 GCA_037577455.1 Pangasius macronema
ACCATAGTACAATATTTTCCTCCTTTACATTCAAGAAAACCAAGAATAAGTGTTTAAGATGCAGGTATGTTATCAGGAAATAATAAACTGGGCCATGAAATGTCTATTTGAGGTACCAGATAAAAAGATATCAATAAGCACAGGGTCCTTTAAAATCCAACCAAACACTCCATCTGGAGAAAACTGGACCAAGTGGATCTTTCCGAAGTTGCTGATATGACTGTCAGGCCCCAGTACATTCATCATATTCTAAAAAGAGAAACCAGATTTGATCGATACATCTCACAACAAGAAGAGAAACAATTTTGGCTATCAATATGTATTAGTAAGTTGGCACTGCTAGGCAAAGAAAAAAGAACATTCACAAAAACTCACACATACACACAGTACTCACTCTGCTCCAGATCCTGCTTTCATCCATCGCTTTGATCCTGAGCACCAGCTGTCCATTTGGAGCCAGTCTGGCAGATAGCACAGGCAGTGCAGACAAGCATGAGGAGTTACACAGCTCCTCCACAGAGACATACATCTCGCATTGACAGCTGCAGAGAAATAATTGTTTCTTTAATAATCCTCCACAAGCACTAGAGTTAATTACCAAATACTGTAAAAATAAATCATAACCCCTACAGCTCATTCGCTCATGTTCTGTAAAGATGATCCTGTAAAGTTTGTTTACTGTATTGTATGGTGTTATATTTTATCTACATTAATCAACAACATCTTTAGTGAACTCACATGCCCAAGCTTACATCCAGACTCCCACCATGAGGTCCACAAGTAATGTTGCATGAGTGTTTCGAGGGACTGACGCAGTCTTGTGATGAAGCCAGTCTCACTTGTCCAGTTCCACAGCGTTTACTCACCTTTAGGGACCACAATCTTTCGTCATGCCTTTTATTACTGATTTATAAAATAATGCAGTCATTCATATGAATATTTTATAGCTCAAGGCCAAGCTACATCAGATGCATTTCTATATATCTATTTTTTTTAAAGACGCAGGTCACATGGTGCACTTCCACTTTAACCAGCATTGCAATCCACACCAACTCATAGAGATGATAATGTACAGTAATGCACAGTATGTTAATGTGAGACCATTTCCTTCTCACATAAGTGAACCATAATCTCCACGGAGATTAGTTTAAATCCAAAACCTATACACTGTGACCATGTTTAAAATCATAATCTACAACAGTGTCATGATTGTGTAATCATAAAAATCAGGCTAGCTTTGCTGTCCTCCTGTGTCATGTCCCATTTATTTGGGCCAATTTCAACTGTCTCATGTTTTATTGACACTGTTGTTCTTATGGGCATTTGTTTTCTTGTTAAAATTGAATAGTGTGAGTAGTACACACACACAATGTATGCTGTGTGGATTAGATGGACAGTGACCAAGCAACGCTTACTGAACACATCCAGTCTGTGTTCTATGTGAGTGAATTCTCATACCTCAGGTTGACAGTCTAGATCACTGTCAGCACTGGAACTTTTGAAGTCCAGTTCATTGTAGAAGACATAACCAGCTTTACACACGCAGGAACCATCAGAGTGCTGGAATGCCCGGTTTTTGCCTATGCACATGCATGAGGATGCCCCTGGACAAAAACACCTTGTAAGTCACCATATAATGTTGTGGATTTCACTTACTAGGACTCACTGAATGCAACAGAGTTTGTGCTGATCACACTGTTCTAGTATGTTGGTGTTAATGAGGAGACCTTGTGATGATATAGAAGAGCTGCCACATGGGAAACAGGCTCTCTGGGCATACAGGTGGTTGAATGTGCCTGAAGGGCAAGGGTGGCATTCCTCAAGTAGCTCAGCCTTGGTGCTGTTGCCATAGCTGCCTGGTGGACATGGAACAGGATTGGCTGAGCCCCATGGACAAACATATCCAACTGGACATGGCTGACTACTGTAGTCATCAGTGCCTGAGGGATAGGTCATTATTATACATGATGCTTGCTGTCTTTATCATAGTTTTTTTTTTTTTACTTAATAGAAATGTTAAAATGCCTCACACCTGTAGACCTACCTGGAGGGCAGTGGTAGCCTGGGGGGCATGCAAGGCAGCGTAGGTGAGGAGAGTCACTAGGCCGGTAAGTCCCTGCCTCACACATTATGCAGCTGTTCTCCTGAGAAACTCTTAGGCCACTGGAATTACGGGGCATAAAGCCACCACCACACGACACCATGGTAGAGGTGTTAGATGGGCAGTAATATGGGTATGTACACCTACCAAAAGAAACGAATACAAAATGTGAGTAAAAATATGTTTCCGTTTTTTACTTCTTATATTTTCTATTTTCTTGAAGCATATTCATTTGACATACATTTGCCGCGGTGTGTTGTAGGTGTGTGAGCCTTCAGGGCAGTGATATCCTGCAGGGCATGGAGTGGGTTCTCCAGTTTGTGGCCTGCAATATGAGCCTGCTCTGCATAAGACCTCCACCACTGATCCTGTTAGAAGACAATGTAGACCATTACTATATACAAAAAGTGTATCAAGAACTTATATACAAATATAAAACAAAGCACCTCTGTACCCACCTGTAGGGCACTGGTAAGAGGCTCTGCAAGGAATTCCCACAGTGTTAGGTTGACCTGTGAGGCGAGGGTCAGGGCAATAGGTACCAGCAGCACAGAGTTGGCACTGCCTAGAAGCATTTGCCCCCGGTTGAGTTCTGAAGGTGCCTGCAGGGCAGAGAACTGGCAAGCCTGTACCACTGCACCAATAACCAGGGGGGCAGGGGAAGCTGGAGAAATCAGTCTCTGGACTTTTTGTTATCAATACACTTGTTCTCAATACACTTTCATTAATCTAAAATTATGATTTTAACTCGTCTAAGTTACTCAGATCTCTGATGTAACACTGGACATAAGTGATAAATAGAAGTTGCATGAGAGTTATGCATACAAGGTGAAGTTTGTTTAAAACAGAGGCATGTCATAGTCACCTGCACTTCTGACCTTAACCTTAAGCACATTTTCTTGTGTGATATTGGCTCAAGCACATAGCAGCATTAAGTTGAGCATCAATGACAGACAGCTTGATGAGAATAACCATAAAATGTCACACTAAAATGTATGTTTTGCCCTTTTTTTTTTAATCTTTTTTTTGTTTGGTTGGTTGTGGTTTGTTTTGCATCGAGCACTTTGGAGGAGACAGCATCTTAATCAGAAGCACTGATTATTTCCAGGAACAAATTATTGAACAACACTTAAAGTGAGATATAAGTGTAGTAGATGGACATCAACTTAACAAAAGACACTGGTATTAGTTATTAATTTGAAACAGCAAATGTAATGCATAATAAAATAGCCTCCATCCCATGCACACATTATGATTTTATGACCTTAATTTCGTGGCTTCATCAGGTTTTATGCATAACTAACTGAAAATTGCAAAATATGATGTGCTGGATCAAGTGCTATTTTAAAAGCTGCTAAATACTAAGAATGGAATCCATATTGTTAAATAAAATTTAACAAATTTGTAGTGAATAATTTGTTGATTAGTGTGCAATAATTTTCTGTATTTACAATACAGAAATGCAGCAGCTAAACTCAAACATTTAATTTTGTGTTTCAATTGTGGATAAAACAGACTTTATTCTTCTATATAGCTATATATGGAAGAAGTTATGCTGAACTAATTGTATATCTAACCTATAGCATTGCAGAAAGTTCCGGCCGGACACTGAAGACAGTCTCCTTTGCTTCCTGCACCAGAAGTAGGTCTGTAGGTAAACTGAGGACACTTTTTTGGCCCAGGCCTACCTTCAGACTCATAATCAATTATGCCATCACAGTAATGACCCTCGGGACACATGTAGAGCTTGGGATCACCTGCATATGGGGTTGAAGTGAAGTGGTTTATGATTTATTCATATACATTCCAGTTTATAAAGTAATCTTCCAATATAGAGTTCTTAGGCATATGCAAAGAAATGCTGAAGAGCAAAGATGCCTTCAAAAATAATGAAATTAAATGTTTCTACATTAAAAAATACTATAAAGAACAATAAACAATAATGAAGGAAGCAAAGATTTGGTGTGAAGACACTTTGCTTTAAAAAAAAAATATATATATAGCAGTCTCAGGTACAATTTTGTGCAGTTTTACTAGTTAAGCAAATGATAAGTGTTACTCAGCATCTTGCAGAAGCAGACACAGTTCTTCTGGAGACTTTGACTGTCACACTTGCTTCTTACAAAACGTCGTTTTGGGTAGAGAGTACGAGTTGCAATTTCTAAAACTCCACAAGAAAAATGGGAGAAACGTGGTCACACTGGGTGGGCAGGGGACACAGTCATGTACGCTGCTTCCTCCAGGGGTTTGCTTTAAAGTATTAACAGGGCAGGCCTGAGGTTTCTCTGTACCCTTTAGGCAATAGAAACCTGCCAATACAAATATGGTTACATGGTGGCACATATTGTGTGTTCTTAATTTGCTTAAATTTGCACTGTGTCCTGAATGGCCTACCAGCAGGACAGGGTCCGGCACACTGCACTCCCCATTCACAGTGGCTTGTGTTAGGCATGACTGTGCCCTGTGGGGTGAAATCTGAGCTGCCTGACAGACACACATATCCCGCTGCACACTGGCCTCTTATCTGACCAGCCCTAAAAACAAAATAAGACTTTTTCATTACATTCACCTAAAAAATGCTGCACGACAATCTGTGAACATAGACTGCTGTTAGGTGGATTAGATAACCTGCAAAATTTCCCTGGTGGGCAGGCCAAGCACTCTCTCTCACTCTGTAGACCTCTGACATCAGGAGGAGTGTATGTGCCATTGGGACATGGCTGAGGAACCATAGTGCCTGTATATACATACACATAACATTAAACCAATAAATGTACATTCAACCATTACAACACCACATTCATATAATCTGATTATATAATCTGATCCAGTATACATTTCAGAGTCTCTTACTGGATATGTGCCAAATCATTCTTTAATATAATCTGGTATAAGAATTGTCCAATGTCCAATAATGGAAATATAAAAGTAAGGCTGCTTTCTAAGTTTTTACTCTCTGAAGTTATGAAAGTACCTGGCATTGGACATTCTACTAAACCTCTACTAAAGTGCTAATATACTTCTATTTTTCTATTTTTAATTTACCTGTAAAAAGCAGAATTCCAAGATAAAGTTAAAAATAAAATTTGGACATAATCTGAAACAAGGCAGCAATACATCTAAACATAAAACTAATTTAAAGAAAATATATAAAAACAAGTTATTAAAAAGACTTAAACCACATTAAGAATGGTAAATGCTAACAATTGAACTGTAAGACTTTCAAATGTCCATTAACATTCACCATTTGGATACATAACTGTATCCATCTGTCCATTTTCTGTACTGCTTATCCTACACAGGGGCCTGGAGCCTATCCCAGGGAACTCAGGGCACAAGGTGAGGGATAACCTAGACAGAGTGCCAACCCATGGCAGGGCACAATCACACACTACAGACAATTTGGAAATGCCAGTCAGACTACAACACATCTTTGGACGGGGGGAGGAAACCAGCGAAGGACAGGGAGAACATGCAAACTCCATGGACACAACCCTGGAGGTGTACATGTGTTTTACTATGCTGTTTATACTACCATGAACACCATGTATGGAAGGTATTAGTATTATATACTGTTTGTTGTCTGTGTCTCTCCTGGGTATACCTGCTGGGCAGTAGGAGTGAGAGGGACATGGTGAGGGGTCTCCTGCAATGGCCTCCTCACAGTAGAAGCCTGGACGACATGGGATGCAGATTTCTGAGCCTGGGTTGGGCTGATATTGTCCTGTGGGACATGGCAAGGCCACAGGAGAGCCCAGGGGACAGTAGTGACCCTGAAAGAATGCAGCTTGTCAGTCTATATATTAAGCTCTGACTGATGTAAGAGAGGAACAAGATGAAATCACAGGTATAACCTTGGGGCACTCCTTCCGTACCCCTCATCATCTCCTCTTTAGTCGTCCCGTCATCTTCGGACGCCTTGTCCCCGGCGACCCTCGTATAAGACCCTCACTGGCACAGTAGTGCCCTGCTGGACAGGGTAGACAGCTGTCTAAGGAATAGCCACCTATTGAAAGAAATATTTCCTTTAATCACTTTTTTACTATATGCTCAGTTTCTCCAATTATTGGTTAAGTCTGTGTTCATCTATATTTATCATGGATTTTCTAACGTTATGTTAAAGGTGACTTATGTTCTGTACATTCTTCTGTTACACACATTTATGGTATTGATTGATTAAAAACCCCCCAAAAATTTTAATGAATTTTCCTCCTATATATACTAGATCTATCTGTTTAATCTATAGATTTGGAGCTGGTGAAACCTTTCTGAAGTTCTGATGCTTCTTTTGGTAAAAAGCTGATATGAAGATTCATGTAAATAAACATCAAGAGCCTCATGATCAACACTTTTCTCCTGTCTAGCTAGTCATCTCTGCCAACTTTCGAACAACTTGGTGCTGTGACCGGATGACACACGGATGACAAACCTAACAAAAAGTTGGCTGGGTTCTAAAGGTCTACCTCGGTCATATTCCCTAAAGGAGTCTCCCTGACTTTAAACATCGGTCCAAACAATTAGTTACGTCTACCTCAGAGGCTTTAACCTTTATATTGAGGTCAAAATAATCCATAAGAGGAGTAGTGCTATTTTTCCTGACAAATTTAAATCATTTAAAGCTTTGTACTTATGCTTTTGCGAAACTTACCCTGATCACTGTAACCTGTAAATATGGCAAAATAGCTGATCTTAGTCCATCACATGGCCTCTATTCCTTATGAGTCTATTTCTGCAAATGTTGTTCATATTGCTAATAACTGAGATAAATACAAACAAATTGTAGAATAAAATTGCTATAAAACAAATGAGATGTTGGTCAATGGAAAAAGGAGAAAATGTCACTAATGACTTGCTGACAACCGATGGGCATTTACACACCAGTGAGACTGCGAAAGGTGCCTGCAGGGCAGGGCTCTCCACACTCTCAAGGACTACCCGTCTTCACCGGAACACCCGTCCCTGGTAAGACATACTATAACCTCCACAATTCAGGGGCAGGATATGTAGAACCACTCTGGCAAAAATATCCTGCCAGGCACTGGCCTAAGGCATATGAAAAAACAAAATGGGTAATTTTGAAAAAAACCTTTGGGTAATTTCATTCATATGCTAATATTGTCTGAATAAAGAATACTAAGACGTCTTTGGCAACAAGTGGTGAGAACTGTATGAGCGCAAGCAGACCTTGTGGCTGAGAGGCTCCAGGTATGCTGCAGTAGAGACCAGGTGGACAAGGCAAACAGGCAGTCTCAGATTGAGCCCCGGTAATCTTGCCTAGCGTGCCTGCAGGGCATGGCAAAGCCAATGCAGTGCCAGCAGGACAGAAATGGCCTGATGTACAAGAAAAAAGGCACCATGAAACAGTATGAGCATACCCAATAAATGCAGAATACTACAATAATAATGATAATCAGTTTCATTTTACATGATACAGTAGAGAACTTAAGAAACCTTTAGGGCATGGGGAGGGCTCTTGAGTGGCTGAGAAAGGACACATGGTACCAGATGGACAGGAAAGACAATGAGCAGCACCAGGGGCGCTGCTATAAGTGCCAGGCTCACATGGAATTTCCACTTGGGTACCAATGGGGCAACTGTAGCCACTGGGACAAATATAGCCCTCGTGTCCATCAACTGGGCGAGCACTGCGACTGCCTCCGAGGCATACATACCTGAGCAAGAAAAAACATCTCTTACACAATGCCCCTGGTTATATGGTGCATGACTTGTCAATAAATTATAAGAACAAAATTCTATAAAAAACACTCGGAAAATGCAAAGACTTTTGCTCTCCTCTACACGTTTAGAAAAATGTCACCCTCTAGCATTCTGGAGGAACTCTCTAAATATCATGACATTTTTCACACCATCTATCATCAAGCAAAAATACAGAGCCTGTTTTGCTACAAAATGCACTGCATTATGAAAGAAAATGCATTGCTGCTTGGCATATATATGTCTCTCTTGATTATATGCGTTGCTGTTCAGCTGCAATCTTTATGGTTCAAACTATACAGCGTCGAAGGTAAAGTTTGATATCATTCCCTCGTTTTATTACCGACCTCGTGATTTTGCATTGGGGGTAGGTAATCATGAAGAAAATTGCATAGGGAACGTCAAGCTCAAATGGATGTGGATGTATCTTGGTCAGATGTCCATTCACAGCTCAAAGTATCCTGGAATATTACCCAGCATCACAGAGCAAAGCGTCAGAGGCATTGGCCATTGCAGGCTGCTCACAAAAGTAGCCTGGTGGGCAGGACTGGCACTTCTCTACCATGCTTAACCCTGGTGAGCTTGAGAATGTGCCAGGAGGGCATGGAAGAGGGTAGCCAGTGCCAGCAGGGCAGTAGTGACCAGGAGGGCACATGTTAGTACCAGCAGAGTTCATCTGGCAATGAGAGAAACATGGAGTGAGTAAGAAAACTAATTAAAACTGGCCATCTTTTTTTTTAAAAAAAAAATAAAAATAATAATAATAATAATAATTGTATGCTTAACACTATACACAACCCCAAAATTCACATTAAGCTTCTCTCGTTAATACTTATTTTCTCCAAAATGAGAAGTAAAAACCTAATCTTTAAGACATTAAGACAATTAATGAATGTCTGAATTAAGACATTAAGACATTGCTTCCATAAGTTTAATTTTAATGTGCATGAACATTGTATTATATTAAATCTACCTTGTATCCAGTAGCATTAGGGCTGACGGCTCCTGAATGACAATGATAACCCTCCTGGCATTGCCCTGTAGGCTCAGAAAGCCCAGGCAGGGCACAGAACATACCTATAAGCATAAGAAGAGAGCCTTGTTTACCCACTTATCTCTAACATAAATACTATATGAGATACTATGATAGTAGAGAAGTGATAGACATGTAAGGACTTCCCGTACCATTCGTTAGGGGAAGTCATCTACGAGGTTAATCTCCAACGTGACAGGGAACTCCCGTCCCCTTACCTGTGCCCATCACAGTTCCAAGGGGGCAATAAAACCCCTGGGGACAAGCTACCGGTGCCACCACTCCATTGCCTGCATTTTAAATATGTATCGAATGATGCTATTAAAATAATACTGTAACATTAATATTACATAGAAATATGGAAAACCCACCCTGACAGAAATAGCCTGCTGGGCATGGTTCACAGTTCTCTCTGTCACTGTTTCCCAAGACTGAGCTGAATGTCCCGGGGCCACAGGCGATGGGTTTGTCTGTGCCAGCTAGACAATAAAAGCCTGCTGGGCAGAGTCTCTGCTCTGGGCTACTGGATCCCCAGTCACAGTAGTAGCCTGGGGAACAGTCACCTGGAAGGCACAGCAATGAAATTAGTTTAGTTTCTACTCATTCTGCCATTACAAAATCTCTTCATAGTGTTGATTTCAGTTCAGTATTATCATTGTTATGTATTATGAGTTGGAAGCTCTGATCAGTACCAGTTCTGACTCCCAGCTGGCAGTATGCCCCCGGTGGACAAAGAGCTCCTGTGTTGTTGTCCGTAGGGTTGGGAACTGTGGCACCCAGAAAGCAGAGGAATCCAGGGGCACAGGGCCCAGAGGGCTGGACAAGTGCAGGTACACCGCAGAAATAGCCCACTAGACAGACCATGCACTCATCTAACCACAAAAACAGACATATTCCAAACTGAATCTCATGATTGGTTAGACATTAGACATTTTTTTTCTTAGAAATAAGAAGAGTTACACTTGAAACTCAAGTATAACTTGGAGACATAAAAAAAGGTGCTCAATGGCAATATAATAAAGCATAAGTAAATGAAAAACTTTTCACAGGCTTTATGGTGGGTTTATGGGACAGAATGTATGGTGAATATAAAATGAAACCAAGCAGCATCATTTTTCATTTTTTAGGATTTGTAAATGGTTTTAATTTGTCTTAATATAACAGAAATGGGCACCCACAAATTTAAAACCTGATCTTTGGTTGTATTAATCTGAGCATGCAATCTCACTTTAAAGCATTTTACATGTAAAATAATAATAATAATAATAATAATAATAATAATAATAATAATAATAATAATAATAATAATAATCTACATTGACACCAACATGCATTTTGCAGTTTTAGGTAGAAATGCCCCAAACTGCAAACCTTTTCTTAAATAAATCAGAGTCTGAGGCACAACCTCACCCTTGCACAGACGCAAAACCCAAGCAGTATTTTATTGAATTCAAGTGCAGATTTAAAGTCCTATCCCAACCCAATTTTATGGATTTACACTAATTACATCACACAACTTCAACATGAATAGGCATCTACACACAAATTATTAACAAAATCCAATAATGTATTACCTGCTGATGTAAGGCCTTGAGTATTACTGTATGTGCCTCTGGGGCAAGGAACAGGCCTGCCTAGGAGTGTTTCATTAGGACAGTAATAGCCCTCTGGACAGATCAATGGAGTGCTGCTGACATTAGCTTTCTGGGTGGAAGAGGGGCAGTAGAATCCAGGAGGACAGGGTTTACACACTCTTTGGCCTTTCTGGTCCTGGAACAGCCCTGTAGATGAATCACATGCAGAAATGAAGAAATTCTGCACAAAAAACGTAGAAATGTGAGAATAATAAATGAGGTCTTGAGGTCAGCCTGCAGAGTTATAACAAATCATTACCATCAGGGCAAGGCATGCAGTCCTCTGCACCCTTTCCACCACTCTCAGAAAGGTAAGTGCCCACCGGGCAGGGTGTGGGCACAGCACTGCCACTCTCACAGTAGTAACCCGGAGGACAAACATCACCAAACACAGCAGACACAGGGGCTGCACTAGGAGATCCCTCACTGCAGTAAAAACCTGGCGGAATCAACGGGGTCATATTTAAAGTATGGAGAATAATAAGAATGGAAAACCAAAAGGACACATTTCACTTTTCTGACCTGGCAGACAAGGTCCGCTAACTGCAGTCAGGCCTGCTTTTGAACAGTAGAACCCTGGGGAGCAACTCTGGCACTGCCCCAGTTCTGTCAATCCACTCTGCACACTACAGGCAAAATCAGATAATTAAGGTTACAGAATCATCTGTACTTGACATACTTGAGCATAAAGAAGGAGCTTTTTACTACTTTGTTGGCATGAGTGAGTGGACAGATTAGAAGCTATTGGGACAAAGAAAGACCCTTAAAGAAAGTTCATTAAAATGGAGGTGTGGCACTGCACAATGCATTTACAGCATTCATTGTTTCATCCTTATTTATGGCCTCATCAGGGTCATGGTGTTTTAAATTAGGCTACAAGTTTGTTAAGATTTTGGGAAATAAAACCAACTACATTTGAAAATACCAAGAGCAGGTACAAACAAACATAAGAACTGCACACATCTCTTCATCTAGTTGAGACCATTTATGAACTCAAGTGATGTAGCTGAGGTTGAGGAACTGGCAGAATTCAAAATGTCCAGGTTTTTCACAGTGCATTTCCAGTGTTTCAAGAGTGGTAGGGTTCATATTTATTTATTATACAAGAAACAATCATACAAACAAACAGAAACCTTCAGGTATAGGCCACACCCACTTTTAAATACGAATATAGATACGGATACGGATACTTGGAGCACTAAACAGACAGATAGTGTCATTGAGTTAGACCCGTAATATAAAATAGTACATGTTAGTATGCTACTAATAATAGTAAAACACTTTTCTTATCTAAATGTGTGAATTTAGCTTTATAAATTATCCTAACCTTTTTACGTATCCTCTAAAGAGCTTTAGAATCATCTCATTTGTTATCTTTTCCTTCCTATGTTTATCCTAATCCTCTGTCAAATTGTTTGGCCAATCTTTGTCCATTCCTCTTGATATATCGGTTATGGATGCCAGATGTCATACATTACCTTTTTCAAAACTTATTCAAGTCTTTAACATCTTTCTTTTAATTCTTTTCAAGCAACACTTCAGTTCCTGTTGCATTTAGGATATCATGGAATACTCATTTGCATCTACACTTCATTTGAGATCTCAAGGAATTCCCATAGGGATGAAAACATTTACACACAACTGGGTATATCATTTTCTGACATTTTATACTAAGCCATGTGTACCTGAATGTGCCTTTGGGGCAGGGTGTTGCATTAAAGCTCCCAGCAAGACAGTAGAATCCAGGTGGACATTGCATTCCTGTCACATTGTCTACAGGAGATGGTAGAGAGGCTCCTCCAAAACACAAGAAGCCGGCCATACACAGACCAGCAGGCGAAATGTTACCTAAGCAGACACAAATGTGTAAAACACTCACACAGAGGACTCTGATGACCTTTACATGCTGGCCCTGGAGAACATGCATCATTCTCTACCTGCTCCTGCACAGTGTGTGCCTGGATCACACAAAGTGCACTCAGACAATTCAGTTAAGCCAGACTGGTTTCCATAAGTCCCTGCTGGACATGGCTGCTCAACAGCGGACCACGCAGGACAGTAAAACCCAGGCTTGCATGGGACTGGGTGTGTCATACCTAGGGTAAAAATAATATCTGAGCAAATGGACCAGAAAATGGAATATAAAATGGTTAAATCTAACCACACAGTATGAACACAATCTCTAGTCATTCTGTTATATCTGATAACAGCATTTTTTCCCACACAATGTCTCATTCTGCTGACAACACTCTATAATGAATGTCTAGATCAGAGATTGACAATCTACTGTATAGTTTGCAGCAGTTTTAACCATCAGCTGACATGAAAAAACAAAAATACAAGCTAATATAAATGCTATTTTTAATTTTCACTATTTTGCTCATACAGTAGACAAACATGTGTCAAGTTTATACTGAAGGCTGAGTGAAAGATTGGTCTCTTTAAGAATGCCTTTGAGAAAACTAGAATATATTGAAATCATTCTCATTGCTGGATTGGTAAGTTGTCACGATGGAAGGTTGAGATTGACATGCATAACTCCAGATGTGTTAACACGAGTTCATAAAGAGTGGGAGAGATGCCTCCATGTGCATTTACAAAGAAATGGCACTCATGTAGAGGATGTTTTGTAAATAATTCAATTCAATTCAATTCAATTTTATTTGTATTTAACAATGGACATTGTCACAAAGCAGCTATACAGAAATAAATACATTCAAATTAAATCGAAATAAATTGTAAATGTGTGAATTTATCCCTAATGAGCAAGCCAGAGGCAATGGTGGCAAGGAAAAACTCCCTGAGACGATATGTAAATAAAATTACATTTTGCAGAAAAGTGTTAATTTCCCCAACGTATGGAGACTTTTGACAACGAATATAATCTCAGCTGGACATTATCTACCAGAAATAATAACTATACTAGCTGTTATGCTAAGGAGCCAGTGTGGATAATGGAGCTTCCAGATTAGCCGCTAGTTTACAGGCTTAGCAAAATGATTTTTTTTGCCCTTGTACAATAATAATACTGTTATGTTGTTGCATAATAACAATTCACTTTGGTGGGACTATTTTATGTGGCTGAAGAAACGGTGATACTTAAAATTTGCTTGAGATACAATAACAGCCACAATGTCATTTGTGACAACACACTCCCTCTTGTGTTTCATTGCCTAAAGGAACTCCACTTACCTTCATGAGGGCAGGAGAAACCAGCAGGACACATCTCACATCTCTTTTGGCCCTGCCTGGGCTGGTAGCTGCCCATAGGGCATGCTCTGCCACTGATACTTCCCTATAAAATTGGTAACTTACTAATGGCAATGGATACAATAAAAAAATGATGTACCTATTCAGACAGTGTAATGTTTTCACCTCTTCACAGTAGTGACCTTCTCTACATTTGTACTCTGGAGGCTGAGATGAGTTCTGCCCTACAGGACAGTAATATCCCTCAGAGCACAGTCCCCTGGGTTCAGTTAGACCCTTCTGGTCACAAAAATATCCAGATGGGCAGAACAGACAGTCCTCTATCCTGACTGCTCCAACAGAGCCTAAGATATACACAGAAACAGAATTTATGAAGCACAAACCACAAACAGAATTGTTAAATAACACAAAAGAACAGGCACTGCTTTGGGAGATGTTAAAGCTTTAACTGGCCATCGACATAATATAATAAGAATTCACTTTGACTTACAGTCTAGCGATATGATAACATAAGTATTCTTTAAATTAAGTGATTATATTTCAGTGACTTCACTTACTATATACTATATGAGTGTTTATAAATATTGATTTGGAATATCCCTAAAGATCACAGCTAAAAATGCATTCTCTTACTTCTCAGTGTGCCTGGCAGGCAGGGCAGGGGTAAGGCTGTGCCTCTGGGACAGTAATGTCCAGGAGGACAGGGTGTAGCGTAAGGATCTGACGAGCCTTTAGGGCAGTAGAAACCAGCAGGACAAAAGCCAGCAGGTGCATGAAGGCCAGTCTGATTACAGTGATAGCCTGCATTACAGAGCTGAGGCAAAGATGAGCCTACAGGGCAGTAAAAACCTGCACAGGACATTCACTACATTTTACCAGAGGTAATAAAAACAGTGAAGTCATACAGGAATTCTCTATAGTCATTGCTTGATTTCAAATCTAGTACAGTGTAATACAGAGCCATAACCATACACACTGTCATTTTCTGATTACTTATAGCCTTCACTGTATATCATTCATAAGCAGGCAGGATCTTTACCTATAGGGCAAATGTCTCCTGTGAAGTCGTTGCATACAGCTTGCGTGACTTCCAGAGCTGATTCTGAATTAAGTTCAGTCAGTGCTGAATCTGAGGAAAGCCTGGAGTTCACATTCTTGCAGTTTCTAATTCCATCTTCTACACAACGAAACAAATAAATTGGTAGTACTTTAACTACCACACATGCTTTTGTTTGTTTCAGGCACAATAGTATACCTGTGCAATGAGCTGTGCAGGCAGTGTTGTATCTCTGAGCACAGAGATAATACTCAGAGTGGCTGGATTCTGGCAAGAGGTCACAGAAGCATGTCAACTGAACAGCTTTGGCCTTTGGTGTTGCAGTATCTGCACCACCTGTGCAGTAGTGTCCAGGAGAGCAAAAACCTGGAACCAGTAAAACTAATTTGATTCTTATCTTCAATTTAAACCATAGAATTTTTGTTACGTATTATTTAACAAACCATTATTTCAGGGTTATTTTATACATTCATGTAAGGTTGGTTGAAGCCTGCCTACCTGATGGTTGAGAGGAGCTCAATGCAAAGCAGTACCTGCCTGGAGGGCATGGGGAGCAGACAGTATAAGAAGAGGCTCCTTTATTTTGCAGGAAGTGGCCAACAGGACAGGGTAAAGGAGCACTACTCTGTTTAGGGCAGTAATACCCTGCTGGGCAGATGTCTCCATATGTCTGAGAGACTGGCCTAGGTTCTGTGGCTCCAGATGAACAGAAGTGGCCTTTAGGAAAATGGATCAGAAAGCAATTTGTGGCAACAAGCTCTGAGTGAGAAAAAAAAAAAACAATAAAATTAACAGCAAGAGACACCGACCAGCAGAACAGGGTCCTGAGGGAGTGGTGAGTGCACTAATATTGCAGTAAAAGCCTGGAGGGCACGGGGAGCAGTCCAGCAAAGACTGCAACCCTTCAACTTGACTCACTGTTCCTGCTGGACAGGGCATAGGATAAGATGCACCTTCCAGACAGTAAAAACCTGGAACAGTAAAAGGACAGATCTTTAGGACACAATCTTGGTGTATACGTTTCTGATATACCATAACACTGATGAACGGCATTCACCTGCTGGACATGCCTGGCAGGATGGCTGAGCTGGTTGAGACTGATAGGTACCAGGGGGACAGATGACAGGCTCCGTACTACCATATGGACATGAATGACCAAGCGGGCACTGTTGACCTGACCACACGACATAGTAAACAGCAGGTCAAAGCCCTCCCCCTCTTTTTTGTGGCAGAAATACATTAAAATAAAGGTCAGTCTTGACATTTCACATTTTCTTGCTGTAAACGAATGGCTTAAAGTGGATTATTATTTTTTTTTTTTACTTTTGTGCAACCAAGAACAACAGCACAACCAACAACTAAAGTAAAAATTCACAGAATGGTATTAATAGAGGCTGAGGCTTATTTCTTTCTAGCCTAGGCTACAGATTTACTCATCACTGATAGTCCTGTTTCATGTGCCTTAGTGAAAAGCCCTGCATATTTAGTGTGCATTTATTTAACCCTGTTATTACTTTCTTAATCAATGATTTTGAAAATTCCTTTGGAGGAGAAACCAAAAGTAAATAGACTCGGCAAACATTGTCCGAGTTACACAGGGGAATAAATGTATGATTTGAAAGAAAGAGCTGGAGTGCAGCTTTTCTGCATATTGTCCTCGAATGAGACACAGGATGATCACAGAAACACTTATGACTGGAAAACTAGCCTATACATTTCCATAACCATGTGAGACTAATATTCAGCATTGCCGCAACAGCCTACCAGGCTCACGTGCAGTTGCAGAGCCTGGAGGGCAGAACCAGCCGTCTGGGCAGAGGCGCTCCACAGAGCTTTGGCCCCAGTCAGGACAAAAAAATCCAGGCACACATGGGTTACAGTCAGACTTGGACACAGCACCATACCGACCCAGGAAGGTTCCTATAAAGAAGCATGTACACGATTAATGTCACTATAGTGAAAAACACAACCAGCAAAAAACGTTCTGTATTTAAGCATCATACTGTATAAGAAACATTCAGACACATGTGACTGTGTGAAACTGTGTATATAACTGTATATACAGCATGTGTCTGCCTGACCACTTATTATTTCCTGTCCATTTCATTTTATCACATTTTATTTTTCTGTTTCATCCCAGGGAAATGTTAATGTATCTAATATACTTCCTAAAGAGATGATGGGCCTGGGCCAAATAAGGTTAGGCACATTAGGCTCAGTTCTGCAAACAGCCTCTTTAAGATCTTTATGCCATTTGAACTCGGGCCAAAACAAGTACAGTGAGAGGAAATAAGTATTTGGACACTTTTGTTTATGTTATTTAATATACTTCTATTGCATATATCCACTTCAAATTTACAAGCGTTACAAAAAAAATGTCTTCTGACCTTATACTTATAAATATGATAAATATGAACCAAGAAATATGTATTCATAACCACAATTAAAGAAAAGGTTTAATAAAGAAAATAACAGAGAACACTTCAAATGAACAACATTAGTACTTTGTTGCAAAGCTGTTGTTAGCATTTACAGCTTCAAGACATCTAGGTAATTAGCTTTTTGCAGCATTGTGGATTTTGCAAATCAACTCCCCAAGGTTACAAGAGTCTCTCTGATGGACTCGCAAAATCCTCCATACATTTTCAGTGGGATTC
>CM074958.1:7774826-7792240 GCA_037577455.1 Pangasius macronema
ACACTTTTTTCTCCAAACATGACAAGCTGACATATTTTTGAACGGGGTGTAGGAACGTAGCTGACTGTAGTGCAGTTCATTTTTTATTGTTCTGTATGTAACTGTGTACTCTGTTGTTTCTGTTGCTTTCAGGTCTGAGAGCATGTCGTGTAATTTTTAACGATTAATTTAGATTTTCACCTGCATATTATTAAAGTAATTGTCTTGACAGGAATGTTTAAGGTCTTTGTTATGGATCTGTAGCTATTTTCCAATCTATTGTTGTTTAATCGTGTTGTCCCTGAGATATTTAGGAAGCTACTTGCTGCAAGAAATCTTACCAACCAATAGCAACATCTGTTAGTATAATGACACCAGGTGCAATTTGCACAAGAACATTTTTTGCATTTATATCTCAATTTATTTTTATGTAAACTTTACATATATCTTTTAACAGTGTCCAAATACTTTTCCACTAACAATTTCATTTTTAAACATAATTTTTATATGTATGAAATCAAAACACTTGCATGTATGCAAGAAAAGTTTAATACTTATTTCTTCTCAGTTTAATCTAATGCTTGTGATTAAATGTGATTTTAATTATGGGCAAAAAGTAGCCCAGGTATATGTTCTGCTCCACACCTTGCCTAAGAAATGGGCTTGTTGTGTCTATGTTTTAAAACCAGATTCAGATTAATTTACTTCCATGGCAGAGTATAGAGCAGATCTAAGTACTAAGTGCGAATCAGCACTAATTGCTCATGTGTTATCTTGGTTGTGTGGTTTTGTCTTTACCTGGTGGACATTTTAATGGCTGGACACTCCCAATGGGGCAGTAGTGCCCCTGAGGACATATATTCCCAGTGATCTGATCCGAATCAAAGAGTTCATCTTCTGCATTTGACCCAAGCACCTTATCCTCTGAAAAGAATAAATTACAATGCTATTGTTATCATTTCATGTACTGTCAAAGGAATATTCCAGCCTTTTTCAACTTAATATTTATGTACTGGGAGTATACCATTGACTAGAATTTCTTTATATTAAGAAAAAAAAATGCAAACTCTGATTACTTGAAATAATGGTAGACCATGGGCAGTTGTTGGGGCAGTCAATATACACTGCCCGGCCAAAAAGAAGTTGCTGATTAGATTAGATTATCTTTTAAAAGATAATGTGTAGTTTTTTAGTTCTTTAATAACCATATAAATGACCATAATAATGGCCATATTCCAGGACGACACTGCCAAGATTCATCAGGGTTAAAATTGTGACAGAATGGTTCAGAGAGCATAAAGAATCATTTTCACACATGAATTGGCACCTCTGAGTCCTGACCTTAACCTCATTAACTATATTTTTGTAGAAAAGGCTTTTATTCTCTCAGAGATGGAATTACTTTTTCAAAGGGAAGAATATGTGCCTACGTGCTACTAAAGTACCCCAGTTTCTGCCTGATGTGCTTGGAGACCACAAAACCTTAGGGAAATTGTTTGAAACAAGATAAAACTGCATAAGAACAGATTTGATAAAACACTCTATCATTTTGTTTGTCTCATCCTAAGACATTTATTATTAGAGTGTACTTGTTGTGGAGTTGTATGTGAACTCATATTAGGGAAACATGTTGCAATTCTTGTCTTGAGCAACTGCACATATGCTGCAGATGCAGGAGAGAGAGTTTATGATTAAAAAAACAAAACAAAACAAAACAAAAATGCTAAAGAGCTCCTGAGTGGCAAAGCATTTGGGAGATTACGAGTTCGAATACCGAGCCACAGCAGTCTGTGGCCCAGGAGCCAAGGGAGCTAAATTGGCTGTGCTCAATGGGTGGGAGGGATGGCATATTATCAAGCCCCTGTTGCACAGTGAAAAATTGCCAACTGCTGGCTTATCTATTCAGAAGAGAGCAGATAGCGCTTTCCTCCAAGTGCGTTATGCTGCCCTGTGACACAGCATGAGCAGCAGCAGATGTGGTTGGCTGGCTTCATGTGTCCCAGAGGAAACATGTGCTAGCCTTCATCTTCCCCTTCATAACATTTGTGAGCACAGCTATTTACCTTGACTTCTGTTATGATGCGGTGTAGGGGACACTGATCTGAGACTGCAGTAGTATCCTGGGTTGCAGGGTCCAGACGGTGAACTTAACCCGTAGTCTGCACAGTACTGACCAGGTGGACATGGCTGGCACTCCAAAATAGATGTTGCCCCTATTGGAACATATATTTCAGTTGCAAATATTACAGTATGAATTACACATTGTGTGTCTAATTATAGTCAGAAACATACACTATTTGTTAATAGGGCTATACAGCAAGTAGAACATGAGCTTTATGAAAATATGGATTAGACCTTTTAATGAACTGAATGTTCCTGGAGGGCAGGAATGCATATGACTGGTGCCTGCTGGGCAATAGAAGCCTGCTGGGCATTTCCTTCCTGTGGCATCTCCAGGTGGCTGTGACTGAGAGGCACCCTGGATACACACATACCTACACCCCCCAAAAAGTGAGGTTAGTAGACAGTCATTTATGCCACTCAGTATAGTGCTGTGGTGAAGAAATAATGTGTGTTATTGACTGTGGATGTGGTCACTCACCCTGGAGAGCAGTCTCCAGTGGGTGTGGACAGGCCAGAGGAGCCACAGTACTGTCCACTGGGGCAGGGAATACACTGTCCCACACTGGACATACCTAACTCATTGCTGTAAGTACCAGCTGGACAGGAGAACTCATTCCCAGATTTTGTACCTGATGGAAATTGAACTTCTATAAGGTGAAAAAAAACCCTGCATATTTCTATCTGTTAGCATATTCCAAGAAATGTGTTTACCTGCTGGACAGTAATGGCCCATAGGACATGAGATAGGTGTGGTGGTCCCTCTCATAATCCCTGTTTCAGGATCAGCTGAGCCTGCACAGAAATACCCAGGCAGACAGAGCAAACACTCTGCCTGCAGAACAAATCTATCACTGTATAGTCAGTTCAACCAGGCATGGTCTTACCATTATTGTCTTAACTAAAATTCTAGGGCCTATAAATACACGTGTATGATAATCCTAAAGGTTGGAGTATGCAGAATGCATGATGTATGAAGTTGCTCCAAATAACTTATAAAAAAAATGAATACACACAAAATCACTTTCCTAAATCTTTGAAAATCATCAAGAAATCAATCGAACTGGAATGAATGCATCAACTCCACCAACACCACCAACACCTTCAAATGTATGGTAAGATATAATCAATATTAACAATATTAAGTAATTAATATTATCAATATTGATTGTGTCCCACCATTAGACTAGATCAGGTGAGCTTGAGCAGGGGAAACTTGAAACTTGTGTCAGAGATAACACTACACTTCTCTTTGCTAACCTGTGTGTGTAGGCTTTGATAGCTCCCTGGAGCACAGGAAATCTGAGTAGCACTGCCTGGGGGGCACATATGACCAGGTGAACACATATATTGAGCAGGCTGACTGGAGTTCTGGCCTTGTGGGCAATAATAGCCAGCATGGCAGGCATGAGAAGGAGCAGAGAGCCCCCTGCTGGAGCAAGCAAATCCTACAAGAGAGAAAATATACAGCATATATATAATGCAAGTAATGGTCTATAAAAATGTCACGGATGACATTGACACAATATTCGTTGCAATAATTTTTTAAGAGTCCTATAGCTGGTTTGTTCTACATCTTGGAATGATCTGCACTCTCACCAGCAGGGCAGGGCAGACAGGCAGAGAGCTCTGTGTTCTTGCTGCTGTTGCTGAAGTGGCCAGGTGGGCAGGGCAGTGGAAATGAAGAGCCCGCAGGGCAGTAATGACCAGGAGGACATCGGTCCCCAGTCACTCCATCCTCAGGTGTTGGGGACACAGCCCCAGAGAGGCAGTAGTGTCCTGCTGCACATGTTCCAAATGGGGCACTCTGTCCAGGAGCCTTGCAGAAAAAACCTGCAAAGAGAGTGTTTCAAGGACATTTCACATTTTTATTACAGTTATGTGGTTCATTTTTAAAGACATATTTCCGTGTTTTCAAACTAATGCCTATCCACTCTATCCATTCAAAACTATTACCATTACCAGAAGGGGTTGTGTTAACCACAAATTTCCTGTCATTTACTGAATTTTAAAAGCATTGACAGAAAGGATGAATATAAATTAAGGCATTTAATCCATTCAATTATATCAGTTCTTTACTGGCAGAAAAATCCCTCTGCATATGCTAATTTAGCACCACCGGCAGTAGCAGAATTGTATTAAACGTATGTATTAGCATTTCAAAACTTTCAATGAGATAGTGAACAATGACAGCAAATACAGCTCACAATCACTGCAGCATCCATAAATGCACAAATAATTCATGCAAACATCCATACTTGAGGTTTCACTCATTTCCCACCAAAGTGCTTGTGAGAAAAAAAAATGGCTTTGAGCTATTTGCCAGGAGGAGCATTTTAAGAGCCTGTAGCCAGCATTTCAAAGAACCTCACTACTCAACAACCACAACAACATTGTCTAAAACATTGGACTATACTCTCTACAGTTGAATGGACAATCCAAACATCTGTTATCTGGTGAAATGTTTTCAAGAAACACAAAGTGATCTGTGTCTATTAAAGACACAGACTATGCAGCTGTTTCTCTTCCAGATAAGTGAGCTAACATTCACTCACTGGTCACTTTAACATTAACACCTGTTCACCTGATCATTTATACAGTTATCAAATCAGCCAATCATGTGGCAGCAGCAGCACAATGCATAAAGGAATGCAGATACAGTTCAAGACCTTCAGTTAACGTTCATATCAAACATCAGAATGGGGAAAAGTGTGATCACTGTGACTTTAATTGTGGCATGGTTGCTGGTGCCAGATGGTCTGTTTTGAGTATTTCAGAATCTCCCGGGAATTTCACACACAATGGTCTCTAGAGTTTACACAGAATGGTGTGAAAAACAAAAAACATCCTGGGAGATGAGGATCTGCAGGCTAGAATGCCTTGTTGATGAGAGAGATCAGAGGAGAATGACCAGACTGGTTTGAGCTGACAGGAAGTCTATAGTAACTCAAATAAGCACTCTTTACAACCATGATGAGCAGAAAAGCATCTCAGAATGCACAACACATCAAACTTTAAGGGGAATGAACTACAACAGCAGAAGACTACATCAGGTTCCACTCCTGTCAGCCAAGAACAAGAATCTGATGCTATAATGAGCACAGACTCACGCAAACTGGACAGTTGAAGTCTGGAAAAAGACCAGGTAATTATTTTTAAATCTTGTGAGTCTTCGAGTCTGTGCCCATGACACATTCATATCCCTGTTCTTGGTTGACAGGAATGGAACCCAATGTGGTCTTCTGCTTTTGTAGCCCATCCACTTCAAGGGTTGATGTTTTGTGCATGCTGAGCTGCTTTTCTGCTCACCACGGTTGTAAAGAGTGATTACATGAATTACTATATCCTTTCTGGCAGCTCAAACCAATCTGGCCATTTTCCTCTGACCTCTGACCTTATCAACAAGGCGTTTTCACCCACAGAAACTCAGTCACTCAGTGTTTTTTGTTTTTTTTGCACCATTCTGTGTAAACTCTAGAGACTGTTGGGTGTGTGGAAATCCCAGGAGATTAGCAGTTTCTGAAATACTCAAACCAGCCCATCTGGTACCAACATCCATGCCACAATCAAATTCACAGTGATCACACTTTTTCTCCATGTTTGATGTGAACATTACCTGAAGCTCATGACCTGTATCTGCATGATTATTTTAGCATTGCACTGCTGCCATATGATTTGCTGATTAGATAGTGAGGGTACACATTAAAATATTAGTAAGTGACAATTTTCATCATACCCTGCACATGCCCTGATTGTTGCCAACACTAGCTAAATAGTTTATTCGTGTTATGTTCATTAGCAACTGCAACTTATATGAACTAGCTAGCTAGCCAAGTGTGGAAATGTACCTAGCAATTTACTGGTTAACTTTATCTAGAATATACTGTTCAGTAATAGATGGTTCACATTCACTGTCATTCATACAGCTCAGTACCTAAACAATGCTCAAAGTGATACCCAGAAAGCTACTTTTCATTACCAGATATGTCAAAATAGTTGTTGCGAGAAAAGATCTCAATTGTTCAACTGGCAAATTAAAAAAATATTGGACCAAAATGGACTATGAAAGAATTTGTACAGCCCTGTCCATCAGCGTGACGGATAATGATCTACTGTAATGAAAACTCTGCCTAATAATATAGGAATATAGGAAAACTATTATGTAGTTTTATCTTTATCTACCATGGACCAATATATTAAAATGTAATTTCCATTATTTACTTGCATTCTCTAAGGTTTTTCTCTCAGGAAAACTGAGGCACTTATTATATACAGTATTTTGAGCTATTTTGACTATGTTGGTAACACAACCACAAATTTTTTCTCTTTGAAAAGAGAGTTAGTTTTATCTCTGAAAGGATGGATTATACAGATTTATAACTAATTTACCTAATTTATCTTTAAGAATTCATGAACGTTTCTACAAAATAAATGTTTAGATTTCATTTCGTTCTATTTTAGTAAAGGGAAACATGATGAAAGTGGAATTATGGTCCATACTAACAGCCCATGCATTACATGTGCAGTAGACAGAGGCTATGTTGTAGTATTACTTTTAATTAGGAAAAATTTCATGCTTTAAGTATTGTACCTGGTGTGCATGGTACACAGTCGTCTGCACTGCCCATTCTTGTATAGGGATTAATCGTCCCTGCAGGACAGGGATACTGATTTTTCAGGGATGTGCCTGTGGGGCAGTAATGACCCACTGGGCACTCTCTGCTTTCAGTGATAGAGCCGTAGACCAGGCAGTAGTAACTATATTGAAGAGAAAAATGGAAGAAAAATCCTGAAATTCAACTATCCAGAGCATTATCCATATGTTAGAACCAAACACAATACAAACTGGATTGAAAGTAGTAATTTATTTTAAAATTCTTAGAGCTGCCCTCTCTTGGTCACAGAATGAACTGAAATAATGGAACGTCCTTGTCTAGCCCCTTCTACTAAAAGTCCACATAAGTCACCCTTAAAATGAGAAGGAGTATCAAGACTTGAAGTATTCTGTAAAAAAAAGTGCATCTGTGTAACCACCTCACCACCCCTGTGAGCTCATAGATGGGGAAACCCTAATCATGGATGAGTACATAGAGTACATAGGGACACAGTACAGTTTTTAGCATTTTTGCTGTCTATCACACAATTGTGTCTACAATTTAATTGAATATGGGTAGGTGAGGAAAGGAAAATGGACTTTAGAATGAATTAGACACCATGAATATCTAGTGATGTTGTATGGGTTCACCAGTGCCTCCCAGTTTTCTTGAATTCTTGGGACTTGCAAAAAACTATTACTGTTTCATTTAGATTTAGTTCAATAGCAGCCCTTCAGCTCCCTAAAAAAGATTTCCCAAATGACTGGTCTAGACTCCAGAGGCAGATAAAGCTGTCAACTCATTGAAAACGAAGTTTACAACAGCCCTTATCCTTTGGGCTCTTTATCTTTGTAGAGGTCAAAGCTTCAGAAATAGGACTTGGGTAAATATTGTCTATTATCTATTTTGATTTCTTCACCAAACACCCTGCCGAGCAAATTGTTGACAGTGAAATTGTACCCACAGGTTAGAGAGTGTAACACACTGATTCTTGACCATAAGAATCTTAAATATCTAACACGCTAAGACAGTAAACATAAGACAAGCTTGCCTGACTCTTATTTGTTTGTTTTTTACAACCCGTTTCAGGTTTACTATTACCTGCAGCCCAGAAGCTAATACTTTCTAGAGTTTATGAACCAGACCCTAACACAATGGAACCTAAACACACTATTTCCCCTTAATGGCTTGGGCTTATTATTCTTGTTGCCAGCACTTTTAATGCAAAGTTATACCCATGCTAAGGAACAGTCATGGGTCTCAGCCCAACACATACTGCCTCCCAAACTAATAGGCAAATTTTGGATTTCCCTGCACCTTGACCCCTGTGCCTGAAATGTTGGTTACTGTAATAGTCCCACATCTATTGCTGACCACCAGAGGTCACTATCACCAGAGTTCTGAAGTGCTTGCACCCTTATTGCTGTCTCTAATTAAACTGCCTGTTAGATGCCATGGCGAAGTCTTGCCAAGGTTTCTGTGCATTTCTTTGCCAATTATTATTGCTTGTTTTTGCTGTGTATAATCTGTGGAAAATCTACTTGAATATCTGCCCAGAAATACCAAAACTGACTCTAAGTTGCTGTCTGTCTATCACAGATTTTGCATCTGTTTTTAATAAACTGTAATATTGGACCTATCCCTGGTTTACACTCTATTCAGCCAAGACAGCCTAGATATTAATTTGGAATGATCTCATGTGTGAGAATTAAAAAGCTAATTTTCTCAATGTATAAAACTGTGTGTACCCGCGGGGACAGAGGCTGCAGTTGGCTCGGCCCTCACTTTTGCTGATGTATCCTTGTGGACAGGACTGAGGCACACTGGAACCTCTAGGACAAAAATATCCTGTGGTATGGAACAGAGATTGTGCATATTAGAAGTCAGAGTTTTAAAGCGAAGAAAGTTAGATTTAATTCAACCTGAACAAGGTCAGCCTGAGCGACCTGCAGGACATGGCCCTCCTCTGTGGTCTCTCATTAAAGAATTGGGCAGCGAAGCTCCTTGGCTGCAGTAGAAACCCTCCCAGCATTCCCCTTTGGGAGCAGTCAGCCCAGGTTTGTCACAGTAATGACCAGGAGAGCAGGGAACACACTCATCCTGCAGGAGAGAGGTGTCTCTTTAAACACTACTATCTAATTTGTAATATAGCTAAAAGAAGACTCTCTCATGGTCATACTCATGGTCATACTTATTGAAGTGGGATGAATCATGCACATACCAGCAGACATGGATAAATGTACACATAGCATGCAACTGATGCAAGCACAATGGTTATGAACAAAAAGTGTCATCTTGCAATAAGAACATAACCATTTAGCTTTATGTTTCAGGCATGTCCTGTCATACCTCTGAAGTTAATTTGGTCCTATTACTAAAAGTGCCCACTGGACAAGGCTGGGGGTCAGTGGTGCCTTCTAGACAGAAGTGACCTGCAGGACAGGGTCCACCGTCTCCTAAGAAAGCAATAGCTCCTTAGTTCTGATTACAAAGCAGAGCTAGAACCAGTTTCTAGTTTCTGAGTAGTTCTTGAACTCAAGACTCTTACACTAGGAACTGAAAGAGCAGAGATTACACATATTACATATTACATTATATGGCACATAAATCTTATGTTTTATTCTTGAAGATTATTTACACTATACTGAGAAATCTGTTTTCATTTCACCTTCATGCCATCATTTCTTATCTTGAGTTTGCATAGGTAATCCCCAATTAATCAAAAAATCTGAACCATTCATAAACAACTGCACTTAATTAATTAGCAAAAGTAGCATAGCTATTCTGGTTAATTAAGATAGGCAATCAACTAATCCCACTTATAACTGCATCACTCATTTTCATTTAATGTAATTTTCACTGTACCTGTGGACAAGGTGCGTGGCTGTGGTGAGGTGTTTCCACGTGTGCAGTAATATCCTGCAGAACACCGTCCAGAGACAGAGGTAGCATTCTGGTAGGAGCAATAGTGTCCACCATCACACTCCCTGCACTGGGAGAGCTCACTCAGGCCAGAGTCTGGGCTGTAGGTGCCTGGTGGACAAGCTCTCCACTCATAAGCTGTCCCCTTTGGACAGTAAAATCCTACAGGTAAATCAGCAGGTTTCAGACACCAATTTGGAACCAAGACATAAAATTTGTTTACACAGTGTGGCGCTGTTTGCGTTCTTATTGTATTTTGTCCCAGTTCTTTGTCCTGTACAGAAGGTACTTAGTAACAGGACAGAATTAAATTCACAAGTCTGGCAGCACCATGTTCCTGAACAAGATGTCCATATATTCTCCAAGTCACATTATTATTTTGTATTGTGTATAACTGTCCTATATGTGTGTCCTTTGTCTTGTCATGTCTCTGATGCCTTCCTTCAGCATTACAGCAAATCAATTGGACCTATCCTAGACTATCCTTTAAGAGCATAAGCTGTTAATAGATGTCTATGAGGAGTGTGAGAAACAAACAAATCACCCTAACCTTGTGGACAGGGTAAGCGAGCTCCATCCACACAGTACCAGCCGGCAGTGCAGGGCCAGCACTGAGAGGCCTGTGTAGCAGTCATAAATGTCCCCAGATCACATGGCACAGCTCGAGTGGTTCCATACGGACAGTAATGACCCTGTGGGCATATGTTTCCTGAGGTCCCATCAGTAGGCATGGGGGTGGTTGCTTTCTCAATGCAATAAAATCTTTCAGAAAAAATGCAAATAAATTGGTTACCTAATTAAGTATTATATATAAGAGCATTAGAACGGTTTAATGTGTTTGATTTTGCTCACTCCCTGCACATACCCTTCAGAGCAGAGTCCAGTGGGCACAGATAGGGCAGTGCTAGCACAGTAGAATCCTCCAGGACATGGCTGGCACTCGTCTTCACTCCTCTGGCCTGTTGTGTTGGACAAGGTGCCTAATGGACATGGCACAGGGCTGGTTGTACCTACAACATAAAAATAAATTCATAGTTAGAGGTATAACAGCATGAAAAAATCACGGTTTTAGCTCTATATTCTTAGAAGGGTTAGTTCTTTAGATAGGTAAGGGTCCTCAACTTCCCAAAGGAGCAATACTTGGAGCTTTATCAGGTAAGGAAACACACTGTTATCGAGTCTACATAGAAGAGTCAAACAGAGTCTTAAATGTTCTTCCCATAAAGCGAAGAACACTGCAAAAATAATATCTAAGCAATTTATGTAAGATTTCTCATTATGAGAATATTATGCAACAAATATAATATTATCCAAATTTTTTTTTTTCCACGATTTTCACATGGCCAGTTCCCACCCATTAGACATCTCTCCCCTATCACATGACACTACCAAGCAGGGAGGGCAAAGGCTGCCATGTGCTTCCTCCGAGGCATGTGAAGCCAGCCGACTTCATCTTTTCAAACTGCTGTTCATGCAACATCAGGGGGCAGCATAACACACTTGGAGGAAAGCACTATCAGCCCCGTCTGTGGCCTCACAGATGCACATGACTGGTAGTGTCGCTGTGATTTATCTCTCTTGGACTCGCAGCCATCCGTGGCATCATCAGAATTTGGGCTGGTGATCAGTGGATGATGGGGCGAACGTTCTTATCATGTTCTATTCACAGATAATGTTGCTTCCTTCTAATAAATAAATATATGCTAGAAATTCTCAAAATCATCTGCTAATAGAATAAGATTTCTTAATGCTTGAAAGTAGTCATGTTTAGAAATATGATTAATAATCATATTGTTTTATAATATCCTAATAATGAAAATATTACATAAATTCAAGACGATTCAAGATTATATTCAAGATATTTTTACTTTGCAAGATATCAGCTCTTGCAGTGAAGCCTTAAAGGGTTCTGTATCCTAAAGCCTGTATCCTACTGGTATTTTCTTCACCTTAACATTGTCCAAGAGTTGATTATTAAATATAACACCACAGCAGCTTAGCGTAAACATCGAATTATCCTACGAGAAAAAGACTAGAATATGTTTTATAAAGTTACTATCCATAACAGTATAGCATTACATTAATGGTATACACCTACTTCAGATTCCTTTATCATAACATAATAAGTCTTGTGCTTCATGTTTCAACACAATCTGTGCATTTAATACATTGACAGCATGGTTTATTAAACAAGAAATTCATTAATCGTTTATCAAGTGCCAGTGCCAGTGTGAAAAAGAAAAACACATTTATCTCCATTTATACCACAGTGCTGTTAAATTCTCAAATCTGATTAGTCAGAAGGTGTTGATTAATTTCATTAATTATTGATTTCTGTAACAGCATGGATCTGACACTGGTTCTGGCTGCAAGCCAGGGGTTTATATGAATGCTCTTGTTCTAAAACATTATTGTTTCTATAGTAACAGCTCACTCACATGGACTTGTATGACGGACTCTCCACATAATAAACTGTTACAAATGTGTTGTATTTAATAAAGGAAAACGTATATAATAGTTGATATGGTGAAATCTTCTTTAAGTAGACATTTATTTAACATTTATAGAAGAAGTGTTGTGGCACAGGAACATCTTCAGGACAGAAGGCTTTGCAGTTTCTAAGGAACATGACAAGCTGCTTTTTTTGTCTCATCAAGAGTGAGAAAAAAGGAGGATGGTGAAGGTCAACTGTTCATTCATTCATTCATTCATTCATCTTCAGTAACTGCTTTACCCTGGTCAGGGTCTCGGTGGATCCAAAGCCAATCCTGGGAACACTGGCTGCAAGGCAGGAATGACTGTTTTCTGCTCTAACATAAGTGATATCAAGAACTAGCGTGTCTTATGGACATTAAATGTAACTATAAATTGCTAAGGTATATAAAAATGTAACTAGCAAATTGCTGTGGTATAAAAAATAATTAAATTCTTTTGGACATGCTGTTACAGGAGAATAATCATCCACCAGATCATTGATTATTTTCCAGCACACTCCTGTTATGTTTTATTGTGTACTGACTACTCTGGGTGAATTCATACTGTTTTTTTTTTTTGCTAATGCATGTTAATTATGACTATATGTATAACTGTGACTGATGGAACTGTTGTATCACCTTTAGGGCAGTAGTGTCCAACTGGACAAAGTGATCCTGAGGTTCCAGGAGAAGGACTGGCTGAGTGCGAGCCCTCTTTGCACCAGTACCCGGACATGCACAATCCTATAATTCAGATTTATTTCTAAGTCACACTCTGAGCAATAAAGGTGTGCCAATAAAATAAATTCATGAACTGTCCATTATTGTAATGCATTAGCAGAATTATATACTGTATCTGCTCCTATAGTGTTACCTGCAGGCTCTGCTAAACCTTCAAATGGGCAAAAGTGTCCTACTGGACACAGAAGACAGCTGATTAGGCTGCTCATGCCCTCTTTTGGGTTGTAGCTTCCAGTGGGACAAGGAAATTGAGTGGCATAGCGGGTTCCTTTAGGGCAGTAATATCCTTTAGGACATGACTTCAGGACAGATACGTTATTGACTCCGAAGCTCTCGTCACAGTAAAAACCTGATAGAGGGAAATGAATATAGTGACAATAAATTAAGAACTGATATGAAATTGCAACTCATGTTCAGCACTTCATTTACTGGTTCATAACAAGATGTTTATAACTATATCTTGCCCTCTTCACAGACTGTGCAGCTGGCCTGCTTCTGCTTGTCCTGGTAAGTCCCAGAGGGGCAGAGAACTGGGGCAGGGCTTCCTGGGGGACATTGATGACCGAGCGGACAAGGTAGAGCTAGGTCATCAGTCTGACCAGCGGGACACCAATAACCTGTCATACAGAGGACAAGGACAGACAGATGTAGCCTCAAAACATGACTATAAGGATTGTGAGGTTCTATAAATAGACAGGAGTTTTAAACTGAATTATGTTCTATTTTTGTGAGATTTATAGCCCATGTGTGTAAAATAGAGGCATCCTCTATTAAGCTCAGAGTTTAGAGTTCTGGGCAAGTATACAAATCTTTCCTGATTCAGTATATGCTCACACATTAATCACCTCGCCTAATTAGCTGTACTGGTATTAACATTATTAAAATCCAATACATGTTCCCCCAAGATAGTAATCCCTTCTAAATGAAACATCAATGGTAATAATAATTACAGATGTCTAAAGTAATTACTGTGGAAACCAGTGATTTAATCCCACATGAAAGAGACTTTACTCACGTGCGGTGCGATACAGAGAGTACTCTGCTATATTTACCCTGACTGCAAGGTGCAGTAGGAGCTCTCAGGCCTCTCGAGCTGCAGTAGTGACCGGCTCTGCAGGACTGACACTGAGACCGATGCTGCAGACCTGCTACTGCAGAGAATGTTCCCACTGGACATGGCTCCGGGTCTCTCGAGCCTTCAGCTGATTAAGAGAAACAGAATAATTACTAATCTGGTTTCTTCTCAACTACAGATACATTAGGTTGACCAGTGAGCAGTAGTTACCACAATAGGTGCCAGGAGGGCAAATATCGCCAGTGATGCCATCTGTGGGTTTAGACTGAGTTGCTTCCCCAGTGCAATAATAACCTGCAGCACAGGGGCCACTTGGCAAAGCCAGTCCTGTTAGAAAAAAACAATTTTTTTAACTTTATTGTTAACTAAATGAATGATTAGCTTCTGGAACTAAACAAATCTGCTCCATAAACTTCATTTTTATTCTATTTAATCATGCACAGTTTCTACTTTTGTGTACATTTCACCACTACTACAGCAACCAAGGGAAATTAAGGCAATTATTCAATGTGTTGTGTATGCAGTATCATGGATTGTGGATGGATTTTTGCCAGTGTGTCCTACAAGACATCCTCCTTTTCAAATTAAAGGGAGATCTATCAATCTTTCCCTTCCGTTGAGAGCACAGCTAATTACATTCATGTGAATCCCCTTACACCACATGTGTAGTATAGCAATACTGCACTTGGGTTACTCAGGACCAAAAGATTAATCTCTAAATATGTTCTTCAATAACTTCTCTTCGCTTTTTGTATAGAAGCTAAAAAGCGAATGCACCTGTGGCATTGCAGAAGGCTCCAGGAAGGCAGGGTATAGGCTCAGAGCTGCCTGCTGGGCAGAAGTACCCTGACTGGCATCGTCCCCCAGTGGAGGAGGCTGGACACAGACAGTTAGCACTGGTGTAGTTGTCCAGATCGAAGGGTTGAGGGTTCCAGGCTGCAGAAACACAAAACCAGCCTGGGAGAGAGACAGAGAAGCAAAACATGAGGGCCAATATTCATCAAAGTTGTGTAGAAACAAGTGCAGGTCTGAGCACATAGAATGATGTATGAACAAACCTGTGTTTGATTCATGAAACTGTGGTGTGACAAAAAAACAAACAAACTGTGACTTGAGAGTAAATCATGAATCGCCTTTGGCTTCACCACCCACTGTTCTGGCCATTCGTGTAGCTCAAAGATCACTCTGGAGGGCATGGGTTTTGATGCCATTAGACTTTATTCTTTCAAAAAATAAAGCCTAGCAGTTGTCTGCAGACAAAAGCTGCCCAAATCTTCAGGAGGGCATTCTTATATACCTTTACCTGAAACCCCTTCCACATCCTGTTTTTAACAAGACACATACGCTCATACATGTGTTTCCTGTTTTTTTAACAAGACACCAGGTTACCCCATATGCTTATCTTATTGTTTAAGGAAGCCTTATTCACTTAAATTCAGTTTCTCGGCATACACTTCCTGTTCCATGCACATACTGTAGTTCTACTCAGCAAGCCTTTTACTGAGATACTGGGTACAGTGACACATTTTGCACTATACTGGTTCCATACATCTATGACATTGAGGATTAAATACTAACAAATATGCGTACACATTTTGTGCTTAAAATATTCTATACCACTAGTCCAGGGGTGTCTAATTTTATTCCGAAAGGGCTGGTGTGGGTGCAGGTTTTCATTCCAACCATGCAGAAGCCACACCTTAGTCTAGTGAAAGCCAGAATCAACTGATTAAACAGGTGGAATCAGGTGAAGCTCCTGCTTGATTGGAATGAAAAATGGAACCCACACTGGGCCTTTTGTTTTAATATCATTAATGTCAAAATCACCTGAAGGGTGAAATTGGAGTGAACTGCAAAGCAGACTGTGGGGGGGGGGGATAGAAAATATATGGTGTGTTCTAGTATTGAAATAAAATTATGTAATAACCTCAAAAAACATGTGACGAGATCCACATGAATAGTCTGGCCATGTGGTTCCTGCTTCCACTTGTACGCAAATATGCCCATTTCTAAACTGAGGAAGTAATGACTTTACAAACTGACACTAAACACCATTATGTATATTTTTGTATGAGGCTCACGCTTGCACAATTATAATTCGTCATTTTCCATTATTACTGTTATTATTCATATCACATTGCTTACTATATTTGCTATTAATTTTTGATGATATTGATATTGTTTAGATTGTATAGCAAATCAAAGTTTTTTCATTCTTTAAATGTTAGGCATAAATTTACACACACTCCGACCAGGCATGAGTTTGATCGTAGAGACACATCAAAGATGAAATTTATAAATAGCATGACTGTCTGTGGAATTTGCATACACTCATCTTCTGAACATCTTAGCTGAAATACATTACACTCACTGAGCACATTATTAGGAACACTACTGTATACTAACACAGGGTAGGGCCTCCCTTTGCTCTCAAAACAGCCTCAATTCTTCCTGACATGGATTCCACAGGATTCTGGAAACATTCCTTTGAGATTCCTTTGACGTGATTGCATTACACAATTCCTGCAGATTTTTCAGGTTTACTTTCATACTGCGAATCCCCTGTTCTACCACATCCCAAAGGTGTTCTGTTGGATTCAGACACAGTGACTGGGGAAGCCACTGAAGAACACTGAACTCGTTGTTATGTTCATGAATCCAGTTTGAGACCTGGTGCATTATCATGCTGGAAGCAGCCACTAAACTGGGTAAACTGTGGTCATGAAGGGATGCACATGGCCAGCAACAATATTCAAATAGTCTTGGGCATTCAAGCAATGATTGATTGATTTTAACAGTCCCAAAATGTGCCAAGAAAACATTCCCAACACCATTAAACTACCTCCACCAGCCTGGACTGTTGACACAAGGCAGGTTTCATCAATGGATTCATGATTTGGTGCCAAGTTCTGACCCTATCATCTGTGTGCTTCAGCAGAAATCAAGATTCATCAGACCAGGCTACTTTTTTCAGGCTTCAACTGTCCAGTTTTGCTGAGCCTGTGCCAACTGCAGCTTCAGCTTTCTGTTCTTGGCTGACAGAAGTGGAACCCAATGTGGTCTTCTCCTGTTGTAGCCCATTCATCTCAAGGTTTGACATGTTCTTTCTGAGATGCTTTTCTGCTCATCAGTTACATTTACATTTACGGCATTTGGAAGACACCCTTACCCAGATCGACTTACAATTATCTCATTGATACAACTGAGCATTTGAGGGTTAACGGCCTTGCTCAAGGGTCCAGCAGTGGCAGCTTGGTGGTGCTGGGATTTGAACTCTTAACTTTCCAATCAGAAGTCCAACATCTTAACCACTGAGCTACCACATTCAACACAATTGTTCAGAGTGGTTATCTGAGTTACTGTAGCCTTTCTGTCAGCTCATCTGGCCACTCTCCGTTGACCTCTCTCATCAACAAAGCATTTCCAACCGCAGAACTGCCGCTCATGGGATATTTTTTCTTAGTTGCACCTTCTTCTACTTCTTTTTTCGGCTTTTCCCTTCAGGGG
>CM074958.1:7792340-7841377 GCA_037577455.1 Pangasius macronema
GATGCCCTTCCTGACGCAACCCTCTCTATTTATCCGGGCTTGGGACCGGCACAGAAGTCCCTGGACTGTGACCCCCATGGCTAGATTATTATTTTTTTCTTTATTGCACCATTCTGAGTAAACTCTAGAGACTGATGTGCATGAAAATCCCAGGAGATCAACAGTTAAAAAAATACTCAAACCAGCCCATCTGGCAGCAACAATTATACTACGGTCAAAATCACTGAGATCACATTTTTCCCCCATTCTGATGGTTGATGTGAACATTACCCGAAGCTGCTGGCCCATTTATGCATTGCACCCCTGCCAGATGATTGGATGATAATTGCATGAATGAGTAGGTGTACAGGTGTTCCTAATAAAGTGTTCAGTGAGTGTATATTAAATCACAAATAACATCACTTGACCTTTATAAATACTCTATACTGTATATTTCAACTGAGCAACTAACCAGCTTTGCATTTCCCAGACACAGCTGTTAGTCTTTCCTTCTCACAGTAGTGGCCTGGCAGGCAAGGCAGGCAGCTGTCCAGGCTCTGGGTCATAGGCTCAGGGTTATAGTAGCCTCTTGGGCATGGGAACTGGGTGGCATGCCTTGTGCCTGTATAAAATTTTCAATGCAGTATGTCACTGAGCACTTTTGCATGATAAACAAGTGAAAGAGGACATAATATTTAATGCCGTACCGTCAGGGCAGTAGAATCCAGGAGGGCATGGAAACTTTGTGTAGTTACTGGTGCTCTCTGGGCAGTAGTACCCAGCATGGCAGAGGCTACATTTACTTTGACCAGTAAGGTTAGTGTAGGTACCAGCTGGACAGGGAAGAGGCATGGCACTGCCTAGTGGGCAGTAGTGTGCTTGGGGACAGAGCCCACCCTCTGTGCCAGCACCTGCATACATGTTAATTAGCCACTTTAGCAAGTCTTACTTCATTAATAACACTAATGAGATCCATATGCTTGCAAGGACATATTATCACAAGTGATTTATAGTCTCATACCTGTGGAGGAAATAGCACCACCAGGACAACAGTATCCCTCCTGGCATAGTCCAGACGGCTTGCTTAGGCCAACAGAGCCACAGAACTGCCCCGGTGGGCACAAACTGCATCCTGAGCTGTCTGTGATAAAAAGGCTGTGAGCAGAAAGACAGTTTTATATATATATATCCATCTCACTATATATATCCATTTCACTATAGCTATATCCATCTCACTATATGATTAAACATATTGAGATTTGTGAGTGTTACCTGCTTGAAAAGGTCCCCAGTGGGCAGGGAAGAGGTTGGCTGGTGCCTTCAGGACAGTAATGGCCTGGAGGACATGCTCCCCCGACCCCTGTGCTAAAGTTCCCATCAGGGTTCCTAAAATTTATGCCTGGAAGAGTGAAGGTCATATATGAAGTCTTGACTAATTTATCACCTCCTTCTTATAACACAGTCAAGGATGAGACTCTAATAGAATGATGTGGGGAAATATATGCTTTTACAAAGAGACAGATGAAACTAACTTGGCATACCTGCTAGACAAAAATACCCTGACTGGCAGGGACCAGTTGGTTCCACTAGTCCCCATTCCTCACAGTACATTCCTTAAAATGATAGGTGGGTGTGATAAATACAATACCCGATGAATGCAATTAACACTGCCAAAGAAGTAAGCATAGCAGGGGCACTGTTCTCACCAGCTGAGCACAGTGAACACTGCTCTACTTGTCTCTGTCCTGCTTTGGGGTTGTATGTGCCTGGAGGGCATGGGAGGACATTCTCCACTGTGCCCCCCAGGCAGTAGTGTCCTTCTGGACACATCCGGGCCTCCTCGCCTTCCAGACAGAGCCATCCAGGAGGACAGTCACTGCACTCAGCAGCACCTGTACATATAGCACACATCTTAATAATAATAATAATAATAATAATAATAATAATAATAACTGTTACAGAAATTACAAAAAAAACAACATAGTGACAGAATAAATTGAAGAGAGCATAAATTATGAAAAAAAAAAACCCAACAACATGTATTATTTGCACCTAATGGAGATTCACAGTGGTAGAGCTGGAGGGTATGAAAAAATGAGTGCAATAAAATTCCACGACAATCATTAGGATGAATTCATTTATATTACATTGCGTATGAGTCATAATATCTTTTATTATCTACAGTTATTTTCACATATTACATTTTTTTCTTGTGTGTTCTTATACTACATTACATTTAAAATATACAAAATATGTAGATACTGTAGGTTAAATAGCAGCAGTGGTAGAAGCAAAATTCTAATGGTTTCATCAATTTCTAAAATAACGCTCTACTAGACTAATGCGACTGACTTTCAATAAAAGTGCAATAAAAGCAGCCAACATTCGACTCCTAATATGGTAATGTGTGTTTAAATTAAAAACTGTGCGTACCTGTAGTGTTGGAGTATGTGCCATCAGGGCAGTGTTGAGGTGAAGTGCACCCTTGTGGGCAGTAATATCCTGCTGGGCATCTGTTTCCAGTAACCCCGTCTTCAGGCGAGGCGGTCTTAGCACCACTAATACAAAAAAATCCTGAATGGAGAAATTTAGAGGACAAATCACTTGCCTGGGGTCCTGGGACAAGCAGATTTGAGAAACTATATGGCCAAAAGTTTGTGAAAATCTGACCATCACACTCACATGTGCTTGTTGAACAATTTAGTCCCCCTTTGCTGTTATAATAACCTCTACTCTTCAGAGAAAGCTTTCCACTAGATTTTAGAGTGTGGCTGTTGGGATTTGTGCTCATTCAGCCACAAGAGCATTAGTAAGATCAGGCACTGATGTTGGGTGAGGAGGTCTGGGGTGCAGTTGGGTTTCCAATCCATCCCAAAGATGTTCAGTGGGGTTGACGTCAGGCTTTCATGCAGGCCACTTAGTTTCTTCTACTCCAACCTTGAAAACCGTGTCTTCATGGAACTCGCTTTGTGCACAGTTGCATTGTCATGCTGGAACAGGTTTTGGCCTCTTAGTTCCGGTGAAGAGAAATTGTAATGCTATAGCATTCAAAGACATTCTTTACAACTGCGTGCTTTCAAGTTTGTGTCAATATTTTGGAGAAAGCTCACATATGGGTGTGGTCATGTGTCCACATGCTTTCGGCCATATAGTGCATCATGACAGACAAACAAACAATAAGACCCTCCTCCTTTACTGACTTTCACAAAACCATTTTATTTTTTCATTTTGCATGTATGTGTGTAAACTTAATGTGCTCCACAATGGTGTGAAGAACTTTGATGCCGTAACTATAGAGCACGCTTCCAAATCCCACCACCTGCTGCACTACATACATTGGCTGAGCCGTGATCTGGTTGACAGTAGAACGATTTTTACTAGGTTGATTAGTTAGCATGCATAGACAACAGACTAGGAACACTTAGGGATGTGAAAACATTGACAGATCTGAGCAAATCAAAGTGCACCGTTAGAAGAGGATTATGATCGTAAACTCATTTAGTATTTAGTCTCAATTAATGCACTTAAATAGCTAACTAGCTTGCCATACATTACTACATTTCCTTCTAGCACAGTTTACATTCGCCTCGAGAGAAAACAAAGATGCTAGCCAGATTTGAATATCTAGAAAATGTACACTATGTTCCTGTTTTTGAGTGTCGAGTATCGACTTTGTGACCGGTTACTGAATGACAGTAATTGTGCGAAAAAGTGATATGCTACATTAGAAACTTTGTTAGAAGAGGATAATGAAGTACACTGGAAAAAAAGCTACTTGAAATCACTTAATTCAAACAACGTAATTGCACATCGGTTCCATGTTCCATGGAGTTACATTAACACAATTTGTTTTCGTACATCCAACACTATTTGATCATGTATTTTCAAAGCCCTGAGGATCGAGCCCTGAGGTGAAGGCCTTCTACAATAGCCACATTTCTGCACATTATTCTACCCATCATTTCTCATCAGTGCCTACATCCTTGCAAGTTTTCATAATGTAGTTGGTTTACATTAATACTACATGCATTGACCGCTCTCACTTTACATAATTCAACCTATTAATTAGAAACGTGTTTAAATTAAGTTTAGTATAAGCAATGAAATCATGTAACACTTTTTAGCCTAGACAGCTAAAACATGAGCCTGGGCAGCTCACTGGAGCTTTTATTTCCCTGGTGGGTTAGTTAATGAATTTATGATTTGCCCACCCCTGTGTTTGCTTTATCAGAGCTGTACCTGCAGCACACACTCCTGTGGGCTGAGTGAGTCCAGTCTTGTTACAGAAAAACCCTGCAGGGCAAGGTGAGCAGGAGGACAGGTTCTGAGCTCCCACCACACTGCTCCATGTTCCAGCAGGACACGGGTACTGGTGTGGGTGTCTGGTGCCTTCAGGGCAGTAATAACCCGCAGGGCAAACATCTCCAGATCTGAAGTTCACCTGATGAAATTTACATTCTGGTTGACCTCATTTGTAATGAATAAACACAGTATATTTCTTCATTTATTCTAATTTATCTGTGCATATTCCTGATTGCTTTCTTCTCTTCCTCATCATGCCTCTGTCAGTGAAAACAAAATGATACCCAAACAGATTTTGTTTGTTTATCTGTGCATGGTGGGTGTAATCATTCATACTGTATGTGTCATTGCCAAAGGCCCTTTATTTGGCCTTGATTTATGCAATCACACATTTTATGCACAGTCAATCAACACATATATGTGAGGGGGTGAGCAGGGAGATTCAGAAAGTAGGTCAGTAAACTTAGCTAGCCACATTAATGTGTTTTTTTAAAAACAAAAATTAAATACTCTATATCAGAGATCTGCAATGAAAGAGGACACCAGGGTTGGGTTTCAGATTTGCTGCTCAGTGGTTATATTGTGTATAATGTATGCTACAGTTACTGGAGTGGCAGTGTTGGCTCCTCCGCTGCAGTAGAACCCAGGCTCACATGGACCCTGAGGGCTTGACAGACCAGGAGCGTGGCAGTAGACTGGTCGTAGTGTGACTGGTGTTACGACGTGAAAAAGACGAGGACCTAATCGGTACATCCAAGGGAAACATCCCTGAGGAATGCATACATAGCAGTATAAGGGAAAGATACAATCTTATGTCAGTTAAAAGCATTATAAACATAATTTCTTAGTACTGACTGGGGGACATGGATGTGCAATTGACGTTCCAGCTGTACAGTAGTATCCTGGAGGGCAAAGAGGCTGATAGGACAGGCCTGTCAGGTTACACAGTCTACCTGGCTTGCACTGAATGCATGCACTTTGTCCTCTTTCCTAATTCAGATAGCAAGAAATGAGAGTCAAAAACAAAGTGCTTGGTTTCTAATTAGTATTTTGCAGGGGATTTGACTTACTATTTGAAAAGTGCCCAAAGAGCAGGGCTCAGGCTTCACAGCTCCCTCTAGAGAGTAGTGGCCTTCTTCAACTTGATGCTGAACAGGAGATGCAGAACCACCACTGCAGTAATATCCCGCAGAACACAGGCCAGTTGGAGAGGTGGAGCCTAACCCTAAACAGTAATAACTAAGAAAACAGGACAAAATGTCAAGACACACACACACACACACACACACACGTCTTTAGTATTGTAAGGTCTCCTAATCTGGCCTTCATCTCTAATTACACTGCAAAGATAAGTTTATTAAGCATATCACATATAGCTAATGTCTAGTTAATATTTAATATTGATGTTAGCTTAAGACGTTAGCTACAATATAAACTTTCTGCTGTGATGCTGTGCGTTTACAAATCATAAGACCGGCAGGTACAGTAAATCAAGACCAATCCTGTTTTGAACACTTGCTTTTACTCTCATCGAGCATATGTAACAAATCTACACTAAAGGTTTCTTTCTCCTGTGGTGCACCATACTGACGTCTTGCTCTTTTCATTCAAGAAATATATTATGCGGATTGCCCAGCTACATAGAACCTTATAATACTAAGTATTACCAAGAATTTGAGCCAAAAAAATAAAAAATACTTTGAAAATTAAAAAATAAGACTGCAAGAAAATGAGGTTTACAGCAGTGATGATGTGATGGTCTTGTTAACTAATTTTCAAATAAAATACTAGGTAGAACCTAGTAATATTAAGGTTACTGAAACACTTTCTCTAATGTCATACAACATGGGACGACCTGTGTACTGTGTGACGACCTGTACAAAATCCGGTCACGTGTTGCTGAATGTGCCTGAGGGACAGGGCTGTGGGTGAGCTGAGCCTGGAGAGCAGAAACTGCCAGCTGGACACAAGCCTCCAGTCGGTCCATCAGAAGGAGTCTGTGTTGGGATAAAAAAAAACGTCTGTGCACCTGATCTTGATACGTGCTCTGAATAAATATCCAGATTCATCGAAAGCTCTTACAGCACTAATAGATTGCTGTCTACAGTAGAATCCTCCCTCACAGTTTCCTGAAGGTTTTATCTTGCCAACACCAGTGCAGTATTTGCCCCCATCACAAAGTGTGCACTCTGACGCCTCATGTAAACCTGGCCGAGAGTTATAAGTGCCCTCCTCACATGGCTCTGGAGCAGAACTCCCCTCGGGACAGAAAAAGCCCTGACATAAAGCAGAGTCAGAGGTTTGTTCATCCCAATGCATTTCATACTTTTAAGCCATGACTCAAACAGTGCTTTTAATGCGTTACCTCTGGGCAGACTGATGGTGTGTGTGTCGCAACACTCGCACAATAATATCTTGCTGGGCATTTCACACAGGCACCTCCACCATGTCCGTGAGATTCATTCCTGAAGAATCCTGATTCACATGGGAATGAAAGAGGATGTCCAGTGCCCAAAGGGCAGTAATATCCATCAGGACAGCCTCCAGTCTGAAAGCAAAATGATTTAACAATAACATGATTCAGAAACATTACATAACACTAGGGGCAAGCTATATATAGTAAGTATTGCTTAAAGACACAGTTAGTAAGTCTTAAACAATGTCTATAGTTTAATTTTTCATATTATATAATAATATTTATTTTTAAAGGTACAATTCTTTCCGATACTAAGTGTTACGACAGTCCGTTACAGTAAAGTACGAAGACAAATGTAAAAAGACCCGGTTTTTATTAGCTCCGCCCCCACCAGAACAGAGCTGATCTTCCTTAAAGAGCAACTCCAGAGAAGTCCTTGAAAAACGTAGCAAAAACTTAAACAGCATTATGTGTTATTTGAATTATTTATGACTGTAAGTAAAAGAACTGTTCCTATACTACTGTATTTCATACAAAAGGAGGGGACTGGCCATAAACCCAAATGATGCACAGCGAGGTCTACTGGTACTGGTGGGCGGGGCTTATTTAATTCCCATGCTGTTAAAATGCATCTGACAGAAACACACTCATCAATCCCACGCTTGTGAGAGGACACTGAAAATTAGGCCAAAATAGTGTATTGTTTAAGAGACCAGGTAGTGGAGGTTTATCAGCAGGCTATAAATGAGAAATTGGAGAAAAACATGGAGATTTTTAAATTCAATATTTACCATAGTAGTAAAAAAATCACAATAAAAGAAATATTTTATTTATTTATTGCTTATTTGTTTATTGCTGTAGGTTATTTTGTTTCCTTGAATGCACAGAAAAACAAAAGTTCAATACCATACAACAAAAAATTTCATACTGCCAGAAAATAATGTAATTTACTGTGCATTTCTGGCTTTTCAAGTCACACTACGCTCAATAATCTCATCATTTCACACTGTCTTTCGTTCACAGTGTCATTCGTTGGAGCTTCTGAGCTTCATTCTGGTGTTTTCTCACCATAAGTAAAAAAAATATATATTGTGAAAATGATCTGTGGACTGTCAGATCATTATAAACAAGCATTACTATTGCATATGATCAAATAAAGTTTATTATCTAGTGTGTGCAAAGTATTAATAAAGGGGCATTTATTAAACCATTTGTTCAAAGAGATATTCACATTTAATTTCATTACAATGCTTCACGGCTTCGCATATAAACATCATATGTGGAGCAAAACTCAGACTAAAGGGAGACAGCAGATAACTGCCAAAGATTTGTTGCTCTTAAGTTTTGTCGAGGAGGGAAACACGATATTTTTATAAAGTCGAGCGGAGTTCTTGAGAATTAAAGGACACTCATTTCTGTCGAGTCTTTGAGCTGTGAAAATGACCAAAATAGCATCAAGTAAAAAATATGGCGCATCTTTCTATGATTCAATGCCCTTTTCAGGGATTACATAAGCTTGTTTAGTGGCCGGTGACAAAGAAGGTTTTTGAACACAAGAGCTTGATGATAGAAAATAAAAGACTGCTGGAGTTACGTTTTAAAAGGCAACTCAAATGACATACCTAGGTTCAACAGAAAGAAGAGTCTCGTCAATGTTACATTGTAATTGCGTTGTATTTGTAATTGAAGAGGGATCAAAGTATTAGAACAAGAAGGAGAAAAAGGAAGAAAAAATGTAAAGAAAGACTCACTGGCTCAGTAATGGGATGTTCCTGGGGTTGCTGAGAGAAGCAGTACATTCCTACCGGACATACAGTGCAGTCTGAAGGGTCTCGCAGTCCGGGTTTCCGACTGTAGGTGCCATTGGGACATGGTATGGGATTTGGATTCTGCACAAAGCAGAAATGTAGAGAATGCAATGACTGATGAAACATACAGTGACCTCCAGAATTATTGGCACCCTTCATGGAAATAGACAAAAAAATATATAACACATAGGTTATATTTTATTATTATAAAAATAAGTTCTATTTTGAACTCAAGTATAGATTTAAACTGCTGTGCAGTTCAACAAATATACTGTAGGTCTCTTTTGTGTCTTCTTTTGGTTTGTCCCATAGTAATGGATAACAGGGATTTTACATGTGTGCAACCTCAGATTTATACCCCAAGGATAAAGGACATGGTAATAAGAGAAGAAGAGAGCTCCTGGGGAGTGAGAGTAATAAAAATAATATTGTTGTTATATGTTATTCAAGAATGACAACAAACAAATTCCNCATTGCACTTGGGTGATCACTTACAACACCACCTCCAGGGCAGTAGAAGCCTATAGGGCAAAGAACGGCTGAGCGCTGGGGATCCCGATCCAAGCCCTTGGAGCACAGGAAACCAGGAGGACACACCATAACGCTGCGCATAGCCTCCTCACTGGTGGTCTCATCACTGCAGTAGTGGCCAGGTAGGCATGGCAGGCATTCCTCTGAACCCTCGTCCTGAGAGAGGAGAATGGCAAATTGAGGTGCATAAAGTGAATAGAGCTAACATCTAACATTTTGCCTAGGCCACACTAAGTGTATTTACAAGCCCACAAAATATATTTGTACTTTAAACTGTGCTTACTGAGTAACTGCCTGTCCCACACACTCTGGGGTGGACTGTGGCTGAGTGGGGACAGAAGTAGCCAGCTGGACACACAGCACAATCCTCTGGCCTTTGGCCTCCTTTAAACTGGCGAAATGTTGTTCTAGACACAAAGCTGAAAATTCAGTCCACTTCAGTCATAATACATACAGTAAGATTACTAGGGCTTTTACTTACGGAGGGCAGGGTACAGGTTTGGATGAACCCTCCTGGCAGTAATACCCTTCAGGACATACCACACAATCCTCCTTTCCACCATTGCCCATTTTTATGCTGTAGGTGCCTCTAGGGCAAGGAAACTGGGTGCCATACATTGTTCCTGAATTTAATACGTGTATAGTATTGTTTCAGTTCAATTAATAAAGAAATAATTGGAAATGATTGTATTGGAAATTGTATTGAATTGTATTGTATATTTGCTGCAGGTTAATTTTCATTCTGATGACACTAAAGGAAAAAATAAGCCTATAAGCCTAAGGATTTTGAGCCATTTGCTACCTTCAGGGCAGTAGTATCCTGAGCTGCACCTTCCAGAAGGAACGCCTACACCAGCCAGACAGTACCAGCCTCGTGGGCATGGGCGACACTCGCTCTCAGACTCCAGCCCACTGCGCTCATTCCAGGTGCCTGCTGGACACTTGTGTTGGGTGGGGAACATGGTGCCAACAGGGCAGTAATGGCCAGCAAAGCAGGAGAGTGGCGGTCTCTGGATGCCACCAGTTCCTGTGTAGGAGAATGAGCAGGGGATCAGAATACATTACAGATACAATACACACTACAATACACATAAAATATTGAATCATGGCAGAGGGTAGACTGGCACCTCGCAGGCAGGCATAGCGTGCCGGGCACAGCTGGCACTGAGCGCGGTCAGTCAGATCTGTCCGGTTGCTCAGGGTTCCAGGTGGACAAGAGTTGGCAGGGTCATTGGGTCGTGCTGAGGCAGGTGGGCATACAAATCTGAAAAAAAGAACATTTTGTTTCATCTGCATTTTATAACTGAAATGTTTTTACATGCATTTGTCACAAAATAAATTTGAAAAGGGCTTACTGTAGGACTTACCCTGGCATACATTCAACATCAGGAGCCTTCAGAGCCACCTGCGTACAGGCCTTGCCTGGGTAACATGGCCTACAGTCTGTCAATGCATCCTGCCCCTCTAATGGGTTAAAAGTGCCAGGCTGACAAGGCAAAGGGTCACTTGTGCCCTCTGGGCAATAGAAACCTGCTGGACACTTCAGACAGTCCTTCACACCTACACAATTTATAAAATGCACATGTTTGAATGATAAATAGAACAGCTTTCCATCAGTTTAAGAGGTATAAAATGGTGAGAATTACAGATGCTCTTACTTAGAGCGCCTTGATGTGGCGTGAAGGTGCCTCGTGGACATACAACTTCTACGACTGTGCCTGCTGGGCAGTACCTCCCTCGGGCACAGAGCAAACCTGGGCCTGCAGAGCCTTATATATCCAGCAAAGGCAGAGAAACAGTTCAAATTAGGCACTGAACTTTAAAATAGCAACTAATGGTGTTCTTGAAACTAATTACAAGAACACCATTACAAGTCAAAATGATAAATAAATAGGTATGCACTAAAACTAAACTAAAGGAAAGAAAAGTGACAGTTGAAACAGGAACAGTAACATAGGAAGGTAGAGCAGGGACGTTTTCCATCCCCTCAGCAGCCTGACCCACATCACACACACTGTACTACAGATAAGAGGCAAGGAAACAGTTGAGGGCAGGAAATATGAGCTCCTTTATATATAGTTCATGTGGGTTTTAAAAGTAAGTCATTTTAGATTGCAGTTGGTATGACAATTTATACTTCAACAGAAACACAGGATATTTACTCTACATTGTTCATGAAGCAAATGAATGTATGTGGATGTGTTTATAAATGCATGCATTAGTATGTGACTTTACCTGTGGGACAGTAGCGACCCTCTGCACACCTCTTGCAGGCCGCCCTACTTGTCTGACCCAGTTGTCCTCCTGCGGTGCCACGGCCCGTTCCACTGGGTACACCGTGTCGTCACGGGAGGAGTGTCATTATTGGAACCCCCGTATCCTTGACTCTTGAGGGCCTCCGGGAAGTGCCCTCCAAGCAGTAAAACCCTGGAGACAATTACACTAATTTCAGCAGTGAAATCACATTTTACAGCATTTCTTTTTACATCAGGCCTAATCACGTATCTCATTTAAGAATCCTGTTCACACAACATTTCACACAACATGGTTATTCACTCCTTTTGAACTTTTCTACATTTTGTAAGGCTGTGCTACAACCAGTAACTGAAAATGACTTAATTGGGATTATTGCCATTTGATTTTCACAATATGCATTATTTGCACATATGAAGGTTGAACTTTTTTTATTGTAACACAAAAGTTAATACTTTTTAGAACCATCTTTGGCTGCAATTACAGCTGCATGTCTTCTGGGATTTGTGCATCTGAATCTTGATATTTGTGCCAGTTTTTCTTGGCAAAATCACTCATGCTTTGTCAAATTGGATGGAGAACATTGGTCAACAGCAATTTTCTAATTTTGCCACAGATTCTCAATCAGATTGAGGTCTTTATTTTCACTAGGTCATTCTAACATATTCAGGTTTTTGGTTTTGAACCAGTACAGAGTAGCTTTGGCAGTATACTCAAGGTCATTGTCTTGTTGCATGTTGAACCACCACATCATTCTCAAGTCTCTTTCCTTAACCCTGACCAGTTTCCCAGTTCCTGTTGATGTAAAGCATTGCCACTACATGATGCTACCACCACCATGCTTCACCATGCTTTCTACCAAATGTAGCACTATGTGCCAAGGTGAAATATATCACTTTTGGTCTCATTAGACCAGAGATCCTTTTATCCCTACATGTTGCTGGGTCTCCAGTTGGGAATTCATCTGGCTTTTCTTTCCAATAATGGATTACTTCTGGCAACTCTGGATCTGTGAATCTTTATATCCAACTCCTTCATAGTTACCCTTGGCCTGTTGGTTGGTTCTCTAACTAAATGTCATCCTTACCTGGTAACTAACTTTTGGTGTATGGCCTCCTCTGGGCAGAGTCATAGTTGTACTATATTCTGGATTTGGAAATGGATTTAATGGTGCTTAATGAAATGTTCAGTGTTATGCACATAGATGGACTCCATTCAGCTAATGAAGTGATGGCAAATGGTTGAACTGATGTTAATATTTTGGATTATTTTGTGTACATTTATGACAAATGGCCCTAAATAAGTCCTTTTCAGTTCCAGGTTGTAACACTACAAAATGTGGGAATGTTCAAGGGGGAGAATACTTTTGCAAGACAATTTATGTGGTTTATTAAATATGTATTATTCATTTTATTTATTTATTTTTTTATTGTTTTCTAGGAATATATTGCTCAAACACATTCAGTCTGTTATCTGGGTAGCTTGGAACGTTGTTAGTTGACCCAAATGTTCTTGTTAACTGGGATCACTGTGTTCTAATAATGTTGTGAAATGACATTATTTTTGTAATGTTGCTGCCTAACCATCTTAGAACCTGTCAGATTCTTTACTAAATGTTCTTATAATATTCTCTGTTAGCCTGATTAGATGGACGTCCCGTTTACCATGTTAGAGAGAGAGAGACGTCAGGGAGAAAACCAGGTATACAAGGTCGACCTGTTTGTATAGCGACACTTCCTACACAATAATGTCCTAAAAGAAAGCAAAATTGCCAGTTTGGACCATGAAAGTGAACTTTAACAATTATTCATTAATAATGAAGGATGATGACTGTTTATAAGTGATATATTTTAGAATTTTTTTAATTTACCAAGAGGACAGACATCACAGCCAGGTCCCTCTCCATCTCTGTGTGTGCCAGGTGGACAGGAGACGGGCATTCTGTTCCTCTGGCTAGGCTGCAGATCAGTCCTGGCCATGGATGCACAGGCTACACTGCTATTACAGATTTTACATGAGCTCTGGCCTGCTACATCTGTGTACTGCCCCATTGGACATGGCAGCGGCTGAGACATCCCACTGTGAGGGCAATAACTGCCTATGGGGGGAGAAATAAATAAAACATTTTGTTCAGAACGACAGTTCTAGGTTGGGTGAAGCCAGGTGAAAGTAGGTGATCAAATGCACTAAAGTGATCAGATGCACAGGTTTTTCTATTAGGTGAAACCAGGTGAAAGTGATCGAATGGACCTAAATTAATGATAAAGCAAAGATCTTCCAGTTTTACCAGCTGGGCACAGCTCACACTGGGCACTGCACAGAGTGGAGTAGTAGCCTTTAAGACATTCTGTGCACTCAGTTCGGTTTAGGTCAGGCTCCTCTCCAGGCCCACACTAAAACAGTACACCCACAAACACATTCATACAGTTATTCCTTATTGATCCATGTGGAATGCCAAAGGTAAGAAACACCATTTTTACCATGTGAAGCAATCGGGTTCGGTAGTTCATAATTTAAACATACCTTCTTTTGAAATCCATCCTTGCAAACAAACCCAAAGGGACAGGGAAGGCACTGGGTGTGGCCCTCTGGTGAATGCTGTCCATTCTGACATGCTGTGAGAGTGCCTGTTCCTATGTCACAGGAGTATCCAGCAGGGCAGAGCCTGCAATCTACACCATCCTCTGTACTAATCAAACCTGGAGCACAGGGCTGTAATGGACAGATAATTAAGATTTCAGAACATTAGAGAGTCAGTTCAGATACATATTAGCCTGGGTGTTCAGGACAAGCTTTTGTCATGTCTGGACTGTTAGTTTATTATTCGCAATTCCTGGCAGGCAAGTAGGTTCAACAGCCTGAAAGACACCCACTCCAAGTTGTATGTATGCAAACATGATGGCGATGTAATTTTTGACACAGTTCATCCTATTATAAGTATAGTATAAGAGTAAGTAATGTAGATATAATTACGTGAATGCTAGCTAACCAGCACTTGATACATTATTATATTACATTAGCTACCACTTTGTTGGTAGTCACTTAAGTTTCCACGCAAACAAATCACAGGAGTGGGCAGCACACTGGAGCTTTAGCTAAAGAATGTATTATCTGTCATCTCTTCAAGATACATAAAGATATAATATATGGTTTGACGCTATCCAAACTGGAGCTACTACATATTTTGATTTATTATGATTATGTAGAGATGATCATCTCCACTAACTATGGACTGTCAGGACTTGTGACGAAGAGGGTCCTACCTCTAATACACACGGACCACCCGTATTTCTAGGTGCAGATACATTGCCAAAGCAGCTAAGACAGAACAGAAAACCGTCTTAACATAAATCAGTATTTAACATTTTAATATAAAAAATATAATCCAAATAAAGTTCCTACGTACTATTGTCCTGCAGGGCATTCAACGCAAATCCCTGATGAAAAGTAGGATCCCTCAGGACATAACGTGACTTCAGTTAGATTACAGTGGCTTATACACTCAAGAATATCAGCCCTTATGTCTGCTCCTGTATCATAGACATAATAATACATTATTGGAACATTTAGTATGCATGCTAAATATTACACAACTCTATTTAAGAATTGTTCAATACCATGCTTCTAGTGCCTACCTGACACAAGGATATTGTGTATCCTCAGGTGTTTATTCCACACTTGGCAGAAGAGAAGGAGAGCAAACCATCGGTACATGGTGAACAGCATCCAAACACCTTGTTCACCACTTGTACCATCTGGACATTGTCTGGTGCATGAACCAGTAGACCCACTGGGTTTATCAGAAAACACACAGGCCTCAATAATTGAAAGTGAAATACAAACCATGTAACTCGATTCCTCCAGCAGCCATTCAGGCACTCGCTGGGTGTGGAGGTGGACAAGGGCACATCTAGAATGACTCTAGAATGACTGCCATTTCAGTCTCAGAGGATGGATGCTACAGGATCGAATCTATTTTGTTTTTAATAATAACCAGGTTTTATATTTCTACAGATTCAAATGGATGCTACAGTCCTAGCGTATTCTACAACATGACAATATAACATTCACATACTGGAAATGATTTCAGTTGAATGTTCTGTAGATGCACAAAAGACACAGAAAAGAAAAGAAACAATGATAGGAAGCAGTTACTCTGGGGGCTTTTTTTGTGGTAAACTATAGGTAGGATGTTTCCTGTATTTTTTTCTTTTTTTCACCCACTAACAGATGGCAATGCAAGGTATCGTGGTGCAACTTGGCTCGTCTGTGCTTCTGCAAACTGCACCAACCCAAGTTTCTACTCCAATGACCAAAAACAGTCAGTAAAATAATTATCAAACTGCAAAGGAAGACATGTTGATTAATTACAAACAGCTGAGTATCCTTATGTAGGGGGAATATCACATTTTTATGGCTTGCTCTACTAAGCATATATTCTTGGTATTATTTATTTATTTTAATAATAATAATAATAATAATAATAATAATAATAATAATAATAATAATAATAATAATTTAGTACTATAATATTTAGAAGAAATATGAAATTAAATGAAAAAACATTTTTAAAGTATTCTTTTATTTATTCATTTATTAATTCAAATATTTTAATGTCAGTCAACCCATATTTTATGCATTAGACTGTCAGCATCAAGTGTACTATATTACTTGGTGGTCTTTACTATTTATAGGGGTTGAAGAAATGAGGACATTTTCACATATAACTCTTCTGAATAAATACTCTGGCATATGTTCAAGTACAGCTTCAAATTCTTCACTCAATTTAAAGGCTTCAGTTTACTCAAAGTATGAAAGTAAAAGTAAAGTATGACTCACAAAAGATGTCTGCTTCAAATCGTACACAGATTTGAGATACTGGTGCAAAATGAATGCCCCTTTAACCTAGGAACATGGGGAAATCTTAGCTAAAGCTAACTAAAAACAACTTTATTCCTAGCCTCTCAAATGTTAACTAGCATGCTAATAACTCTGACGATACAAACTAGTATACAGTGATATAGTTGTCTCGTTCTCGCTGTAACATCTGTTTTAGAGTTTAGAGCTGTTAAGAGTTTAGATCAACTGCTTGAAGATGTCTGATGCTAAAAGGTCACTTCCAATAAATATATGATTATAGAAAAATGTAGAGGTCGTGTTTGAAAATGATAACAAAAAGCGTAGAGGAATTACTTTACTTTAGACTAAATATATGATAATAAATCGTATTAAGTAAAGGTTATTTAAGTTTATATAAGTATTACATGAAAAAAAAAAACCTCAGGTACAGATATTTAAATGCCAGACTTAAATATAGCAACAAAGTGATTGCATTTTTTTTTTCTTCCCACCTCTGTGAACCTCCGTTCTTCAGCTGCTGTCGTTTCCTGGAGGAACGAAACTGTTCAACCTCAAAAGGAGGAGCACAACAAAGCCTTCACATGTTCCATCATTTCTTTTTTTCACAAAGACTTTTGAGCTTTTACAGAGACACAAAATACCAAATCCTTGCGTTCGTACCATGTTGTTGTTTCTGCCTTATGTGGCTCTGCTGCTTCGTTTTGGAATCAAAGGTATTTTGTTATTGCCCTCTTTTAGTGAGCAGTCAATCAGGATATAATTATCCCACTGTATTACTCACTGCCTGCTAATGTATTGATCTTTCTTTCTCAGATGCCGCGTGTGGAAAGACTGCCAAAAACCCTGACATTATTAAAGCTAGATTAGGAGAACAGCTTACTTTAGACTGCACCTACAACTGCTCCTCAGGGTTCATTCGTGGTATTTGGAAATGGGAAGATACTCCAGCATGTGACAACTGTTTGTGGGATATATTTGAAAAAAACATGACTGAAGACATGTGCATTGTGAGCTTGCAAATTCTTAAGCTGACCCTGGAACAGTGGGACATATTGATGAGCACAAAAAGACACTTCTTGCTAGTAGTTCTAGAGGGAGTATTGGAACTCGCCGAGTATAGTCTTCAAATTCAAGGTAAGAAATTGTAAGCTTAGGTAAAGACCATTTCTCTTGTTGATATGAATCTTGCGGATTTATCTGTGATGTTCATTCGGTGTTTATTCATGATCATGTTCGTGGTAGATAAGACAACAGGATCAGTCATCCCTCCTAATGAAGCTTTAGGTAAGTCAAAATAAAAAAAAGCATTACTCATGTCATGTAGACTCAGTTTGTAACATGTTTAATAAGTTTAGGTGGAAGAAGGCAAAGTCTACATCGGCACTTTCACCGCTAAATGGTTTTAGAGAAAGAGTTAAAGCTTAATCATTTAGACAAAGGCCTATCATCGCATTCCATCCAAGTACCAGTGGGAGACACACTAAAACTGGAATGCCTTTCTACCAACGAACATTGTGAAGGCCAGTGGATGAGGGATGATGCAAATGTCACAGAAATCATAGAATGGACTAAGATTACAGAAGAAGATGAAGGAACGTACACATGCCATACAAACCAGCCTTGTACCAGCCAGAAGATTAGTGTTGTGATTGATGTCATTAAAAATGGTGAGTTGTTATCATTCTAACTAAAGGACGGCGAAAACATAACAGACTCTATAAAAATAATTGATGTGACACAATTTTCAAACAGATCACTTTGGATGGATCAGTCCATTAGCAACGATTGCACTGTCTGTAGCAGTTGTGCTACTATTTCTGCTGATATATCTATGCTACAAAAAGAGGGGGAAGAATTTGTTGGATGCTGAGGATTCATCAGCTGTAATCTATGAAAAGTAAGACGAACATTTAAAACCTTTTACTCTCTCTCTCTCTCTCTCTCTCTCTCTCTCTCTCTCTCTGAGTCTCTCTCTTATATTCTCTAAAAAGTCTTGTTTCTTTGAAAACTAAAATGTGATGAATATTACTTTCAATATTACTTTCAACACCTACCCATTACCTATCACCTATATACAAGGCAGTCAGGGAAAAATCAAAAGTTGCTGTAGCCAAGTTCTGAAAAAAACAGCCAAAAATGAAGAAAAATCCGATTTTGACCAAAATTTGTTTTTTTCCTGCTAATTATATACTGACATCTCTTCTAAAAATCTAAATAAACTATATTTAACCAAAACAAGACGAAACTATTTTTACTTAGGCTACTTTCTAACCTCGCCTTGGTGTTGCTCTGCAAAGATCGTGTTGGATAAGGAGCCAGTTTAACAAACGTTCTGATAAAAAACAGTTAGCCTAAACATGTCTAAACCTTGCTAAGCTAAGTTTGGTTTCCTCACATGGTGAATAGCAGGCTTTGATTGTTGTTGAAAAGCTATGTTCCATAATCAGATAATGACTCTCAAAATGTACCATCATATCATCTGCACCATCATATCATCATCAAAACTGAGAAGAGCACTTACACACTCTGTACAGATGGCAGCCGACAAAGTTTTACATTTTTTTTATTGAGCTAAAAGAAAGAAATTAATAAAAAGAAATTTAGCCAACAGAACAGAATTGACTGAATTAATCAGCGATTATTTCCACATTAACGTTAGCACAAATAGAGATCAGTCGACTGAAGAGACATCAAGACGGTTAAATACGAGCAACTTTTAACTCAGGTGATGAGACAGAAACTAATGTTGATGCTGATTATCAAATTGAGAACTCCTTTTCCATTATAACCTTAAAGGTCATTCAAATTGGGCAGTAATGTTGTTCCTGTTCTTGTTTTTGTAAGTAGATTAGGTTATAAATGTAGAGGTAGGTGTGGTGTCTTCAGTGGAATTGAAACAAAATCTTTACAAGTGAAAATCTCCCTTTCCACTCTTGGGTTGAGGTTGAGGTACATGAAAAAGACCAAAAAATATTTCACATCAGGAAATTATGTATTTCAGAACTATATATAGTAGAAAAATGTGCAAATTTGACCATTTGAAAGGTTTTCCCACCTACTAACTTTACCTACTAACTATGTATATCTTAATTTTTTTAAAAGCACAAGAACCAACAATGAAGGAATGATCCACAAACCCATAGTACAAGGTAAGTTTTATTTGAAATTGCCACTAAAATCTTTTAAGAAGTGAACACTTAGTCATGAAATAAATCTTCTACAATACGACTGAAGTCCGGTTGTGCTTGTTCTCCTTTTAGATTGCCAGAGCGATCATGAAGTCCCTTACGCTGACATTGTGATCTCTGTGAGAGGCTCCAGCATTCCAGAGCTCACAGGACTCCATGGCCAAACTCCACGGGATCACAGACTTGTAAGAACAGCTTTTTTACTTGCAGTAAGGACTCGAGAACATGAAATATGACTCACCACAGGCTTTAGGATATGTAAAGTAACAAATTGCTGTGTTCCTGTGTGTGCAGAGATGGAGGGAAGAGGCCACGGGTGCATCTCATCTACAAGCTTGTCGCTCCGCTGACAGACTACATGTTCACCCCAGAGAGATCAGCAGGAAATTAAGCACAACCTCGGAATATGCCGTCATCACATACTCCTCAGATGTGCTAAATTAGTCTACTTAAATACATAAGCAACTAAAATAATGTAAATGATATGGCAACTATGGGAAGGGTGGGAGAGTCATATATATATATATATATATATATAAGTACTTTATTATACAATGTACTGTACCATATTTTGTGTGCTCTGTTTTTAAGTTTTATTTTCTTTCTTTTTAGCTTTTGCATCTTAATGAAAATGCATGATATATTTTTTAATATCTGTAAAGAAATATGCAGCTGTGCTTTCTTTCTTTTCACACCTAGCCATTTTAAACTGTAAACTGTAAATTTACATATTTTTGTGTAATCAATAATATTTAGTACTTTTAATACAATTCCTTTTTTATTATTATTTAAAATTGGATTTCATTAATACAATTTATTTTGCATTATATTAAGCAGTATACACTATATGGCCAAAAGTTTGTGGACACCTGACCATCACACCCATATGTGCTTTTTTGAACATTCCATTCCAGAGTTAGTCCCATCTTTACTGCTATAATAACTCTACTTTTCTGGGAAGGCTTTCCACTAGATTTTGGAGCGTGGCTGTGAGGATTTGCTCATTCAGCCATAACTGAAGCATTAGTGAAGTCAGGTAATGATGTCAGTGAGGAGGCCTGGGGTGCAGTCAGCGTTACAGTTCATCCCAAAGGTGTTCAGTGAGGTGATGAGGTCAGGGATCTGTGCAGGCCACTCGAGTTCGTCCACACCAACCTTGGCAAACCATGTCTTCATGGACCTTGCTTTTCGCACAGCACCACTGTCACGCTGGAACAGGTTTGGGCCCCTTAGTTCCAGTGAAGAGAGATTGTAATGCTACAGCATACAAAGACATCCTGTACAATTGTGTGCTTCCATCATTGCGGCAGCAGTTTGCCGAAGAACCGCATATGGGTGTGATGATCAAATGTCTACAAACTTTTGATCCTATCGTGTACAATGCAATTATCTTACCATCGTGGTAGTCATATTCAATTCAATTTAATTTTATTTGTATAGCACTTTTAACAATGGACATTGTTAAGAGTACATATATTTATAAATTCATTATATAAATTATAAACTTATGAATTTATCCCTAATGAGCAAGCCAGAGGTGACGATGGCAAGGAAAAACTCCCTGAGACATCATGAGGAAAAAAACTTGACAGGAACCAGACTCAAAAGGGAACCCATCCTCATCTGGGTGACATCAAATAGTGCAATTATAAATAATTCCCTTCTATAACTGTGTACTACATCATCAAAGTGCAATTGTGTAACCAGGAAAATTCATTATAGTTTACACATGATGTCTATTTTGTTGAACAAATCAGCTGTTCAGTGATGGAGACTTGAATGAAATTCACTGTTCATGGGAACTGCAGTCCTAAAGCTGTCATAGCAATTGTAGTCATAAGCCATTGTAGCAAAACTGTGAATATCAATTGAAGTCCAAAGTCATCTTCATGGTTTCTATGTGGTACCATCCTCAGTAATCTCATGTGGCTGTCCATGTGGGGCCATCCCCAGCAGCAGCGAGCGATCTCGACGATGAGAACTCCAACCAGACGTAGGGCATCAGGACGGATCAGGCAGGTCCGAAGAGCAGGGTCAAGGGGTCAGGATCACAGGAGTAGCATGTGTAGCTCGACAGAAAATATAAATTATATATATTATAATTTAACAAACACACAAACAACCAAAGAAACATACTATATATAATTATTAGATTATTTGACTGTCTGGTCACTTGAATCAAATGGGTTTAATCCAGACTTCAGTTATTAAAAAAATAAATAATATCACCGTCACCCTAATGCATCAGGTATAAGATTTAGGAATAAAAAGCTGGATGACTCCGATATTACTGTAAACATTTAAATAAAGGGTTTATATAAGGATTCTGTTCATCATAAGTCTGTATTGAGGAGGTCTGTTAAAGTTAAAGGGTGCCAAAATTTTGAGAATCCCTGCTATAGAAAATAAGTAAACTCAGGTAAGTAAGTACAAAGGTATAAAAGTAGGTATAAGAATATTTATTGCCGCCTGGAGGTTTAGACAGAGCTCAGGAGAGACTCTGAACACCAAAATCCTAAACTCTGACCACATGCTATGACCAGGTTTATGTTTAGTCTAGGTGAACGCGCACTCTTTTAGGCCCTCTTTGCTTTCCGTAGTCGCAGTCGGTTGCCTGGCAACGCCTGACAACGAGTCGAAGTTTTGGAAACGGAACGGTAAGGCTTGAAAAATGAATACGGTATTACCATTAAAAAATAATAAATAAATAAGTAATTAAATAAAAAACGATAATAATAAGTTAAATAGTAATGGTACGGTGCAGCCTATTTTAAGGAGATAATCTCTGGACTGAATGTCAAACTGCAATATTGTAAACATTGCTAGCTATCGTTTAATGAAGGCTAGACAGCTGTGTCATTAGCCATGTCATCCTTATAGATTAATATAATGTATATAAGATAAAAATCTTCAACACTACTGCAATGTGATGGTCTAGTCTGAATTTCCCCCAAGCATCACAGCACATCATTACTAATCAACTGAACTCTCTTTCCTATAGTTATGATCATATTAACTTCTTATCAAATTACAGTGAAACTGAGCCTCATGTTGTTGAAAGGATCTCGCAAATAATCCAGCTAATAAGCACTTTCATTTTAGTTTAAAGTTAGCTATATGTGTTTCATGTTTGTTTCCATACTGTTCCCATCCCAAGTGTTGGAAGCAGATCATCTGAGAAATGGCTGTGCCTTTCTCGAACACCGCCCTGAGAGTTCCTCGTGGGTTTGGGAACATCCTAGAGGGACTCGCCAGAGAGGTTCTGCGAGATCAACCTGAAGACATCCCTGCCTTCGCAGCACAATACTTTACAGCACTTCTCAAGAAAAGAGATGGTAAGTTCCTCCAGTAGTGTGTAGAGTGGCTGTTCAGGATTGTATCTGTCATCATGGCATTCTGTGTCCTAATTTCTAAAAAGAAGATCTAATAGCTGTACTACAAGGCCACCTCGTAGCTCCAGAGTGCCCAGTTCGATGCTCGATTCGAGCTTGGGTTTCGTTGTTGTTCTCCCCATTTCAGTCTGGGTTTTCTCCAGGATCTCTGGTTTTCTTCCCATCTCACAAAACATACATGTAGGTGGATTGGCCAAGAGTTAGTTCTCCCCTTGCTTTTTATTAGTAATCTCCATTGTTCTGGGAAGGCTTTCCACTAGAGTTTGAAGCATGGATATGGGGATTTGCTCATTCCACCACAAGAGCATTAGTAAGGTCAGACACTGATGTCAGGCGAGGAGGCCTGGGGTGCAGTCAGTGTTCCAGTTTATCACAAAGGTGTCCAGTGGGGTTGAAGTCAGGGCTCTGTGCAGGACACTCAAGTTCTTCCATGCTGATCTTGGCAAGCCATGTCTTCATGGACCTCGCTTTGTGCACAGGGGCATTGTCATGCTGGAACATGTTTGGACTAGGTCCCTTATTTCCAATGAAGGGAAAATGTAATGCTAAATCAGTGACACCCTATACATTTGTGTGCTTCCAACTTTGTGGCAAAAGTCTGGGGAATATGGGTGTGACGGTCAGGTGTCCACAAACTTTTGGCCATATAGTGTGTATATTATGGCCTATATAAAAATGGAATTTATTGTTTACAGTTTAATATTATTGTATTATGATATGACACACTCCATATATTGTAGGTGAATAATTATATTAGAAATATTTAGTGTAAACCTTTACTCAAATGAGGTGCTTTGAGTACTGCATCTTCCCCAAAGTTTGAATGAAAGCTTCATCTATAACTGAGAAGACCATGTTTTGAGGTAGAGCATATACTCCTTAATGATTTTAAGGTTACTGATAATGCATTATAAACACAATATATAGAAACCTATACTGAAAATTATCTTTTTATTTATTTATTTATTTTTATTCATCATTATTCATTCATTCATTCATTCATTCATCTCATCATAGTGGTTAGGCCTCTGTGCTCTCACCACCATGGCCCAAGTTTGATTCCTGGCCAGGGAACCAACCTCAGCCACTGGGGTTGCACAAAACAGTGCACTCCCAGTGCTGGTCCCAAGCCCAGATAAAACTGGAGAGGGTTGCATCATGAAGGGCATCTGGTGTAGAAACTGTGCCAAATCAAATACGCCGACCAATGATCTACCATAGCGATCCCTAACGGGAGCAGCTGAAAGAACAATGGCAATGTTCATTCATTCATCTTCAGTAAGTACTTTATCCTGATCAGGTCTGAGGTGGATCTGGAACACTGGACGTCAGCTGGGGATACACCCTGAATGGGACTCCAGTCCATCGCAGAGCAGCACACACTCACACACACACACACACACACACACACACACACACACACACACACTAGCACACTCATTCACACCTCAGACAATTTAGCATAGCCAGTTCAATATGGGATTTTTTTTGGGGGGGGAGGAGGGAGGAACCCAGAGAACCCTGAGGAACCCATGTAGACACACGGAGAACATGTTAAACTCCACACAGACAATAAAATGGCAATACACCACTGTGAATGCACAGCACCATGTAATGTCTAATCCTAGCTGGGGAAAATTGTTTCACATGTAATTTGAACTATGATTTGCACTATTTCATATCCTTCAGTCTTTATATATTATGCCTTATATGTAGTTTGTGATTTCTTTTCTCCAGAAAGTGGCCTTGATCCAGCTAAATGGGGTGCACTGATGGAGCACAGGTTCTCCAACAATGACGCTTTCAAGGTAGATTGGATGGATTTTGCAGTATCCTCAAGCAAGAATTTGTCTATCATTATTTAGCACTGTTCTTAGTTTGTCTTTTTATTTTCGAACAGGATGCAGTAAACCAGGAAAACTGCAGCCCAGTCAAAGAAGCTGGAAGCTCTGTAAACGAGTGAGTCTGATTTCACCATGACTTGACAAGAGAGGCAACATCGATCAGTTCACATCCAGTTTCTCTTAATTAAAACGGAGGGACAGAATGTAGGAAATAAAATGTGAAACGACTCCAGATTTTACTTTTTTGAGTGTTTCTGTATTTCATGGCATTGCCTGAAGTGTAGTATATTTAACTTTGAGAGCATTATGAAGCCCTGCAGTTAATTTTACCTTAATCAAGATAGATGTTCTGTCATGCGGTAGTAAAGTCGCTGGTTCAGAAGATTAATTACAGTACCAGAACAGACATCCACACCTACTGTACAGGATCAGTAATGAATTATCATTGTGATGCTTGTTTGGGTTCCTGCTTTAACTGAGCCTGTATTATGAATCACTCGTAATTGCTACTTAATTGCCCTTACATGTAAATGTCGCCTTTCAGAGACAGAGTTTTTCAAGCTGATTCATATGAAAATAATGAAGACAAAATTACCCAGCCAACTCAGAACTCCTCCCCTTCACCCGAGACCCTTGATGACTCTGAAGACATTGTAGAACTACAGGAAAACAATGAGCTAAATAAATCAGATGACGAATCAGATTCTGGACTTAATCCGGGGTTTTCACACAGGGGAACTGCAGATGTTGACATTTGTGCTGAAGAGCTGAATAAAATGGAAAAGGTTGAGGAGCAAATGCTAGAAAATGTACAGGAGCCTGCCAGTGTTAATGAAGGAAATGAGACAGCAGAAAAAGAGTTCGATCCTGTAACCCCGTCATCCTATCGTGGTCTCGCAGATGTAGATGTGTGCTCTGAAGAACTGCAGTCTACTTTGCAGGAAGAGGAGCACACTGAGGGCAGCGGAGACGTGACTGATGCAGGTTTTATTCCACCTTCAGAAAGCAAGGGTGTCCTAGATACACATGATGAATATGCTCCTTCTGGTGCCGAGACTTCAGTATATGTTGAACAGGATGTTGGTGAAGAATTAAATGATATTTCTTGTAATGAAAAAACGATTATTTTCCCAGTCAAAGAGGACGAAATAGGAGAAACTGGTCATCTTTCTGAGGATACTTTGTTTGATGATGCAGGGCCAGAAATTCATAACGTTGAGCAGCTACGTCTAAATGAAGGAGCAGAAAGTATCAGTGTGTCAGAAGAGGCAAAAACTTTTGATGAAACAAATACAGATGAAATACCACTGGGGGTTGAAAACCAGCAAGCAAATGACATTTTGGCAGCTGAAGCTATGAGTGAATCATCATTCATTCTAGAAAAAGCCAGTCTAGCAGACAGGAGCAACGAAGATAGACCAGGAATGGAGGACTTTTCAAATGTATCATCTGAAGTTCAGGAGGAAAATAATGATTGTGAAATTGTTACTGATGTCCTTGCTGCCGGTGATGAAGGAGATTCTCAAACTGATATGCAGGAAGATGAGACAAATGATGATAAACAGACTGACCCCAATTATATATTTGAAACGATCCCTGTGGAGGATATGGAAGGCCTGGTGGACAGTAATCCCACTGGCTTTTCAGCTGAGGACGTGAACAGTGACACTAGAACATCTCAGCAGGATGTAGATGAATTCAAGGATACCAGTGAAATTGATAAAGGGAATAATGGTGTGAATGCACCTGAGACACAGGAAGACAGTTTATTTTACAATATATTCACTCATAAATCTAAAGGAGCTCTTCCTGTTCCTACGTCTGAGGAAGCTGAGCAGGACATGGAGGTCACCTATGAACAATCTGCTACAGATTCACAAGAGCATACAGAGGAACCTGAGACAGCTATAGATTATGAAGAGTCTGAACGTCAAGAAGACATGGTCCATGAGCCCACACTTGAAAGTGAGAACAAGGAGGTGGACCAACAGGTAAGATGTAGAAATAGTCTTTTATCTGAGTTTGGAACGTTTTTTGGTAAACAGAGAATCCAGGATAAGTGATGACCTTATCCTGGATTTAGACTGTTCCAATTTTTGTCCCAAGCTGAAATTTAAAAATAAAAACCTCAAGGACTTGTCTGATCAACAGCGAGGTGCCTCTGTTCTGGTCTCGAGAGATAGGTGATTGAAGATGCCCCTGAAATAGTTCAGTTTCTGGGTAACAGACTGCATCATTCAGACACACAGGTCCAATCACTCAATGCTACAATGCTGTCGGTAGAGATATGAATCACAGTGGACAGTCTCATACCTGTGATTTCAGACGATGTTGAAAAATGTAAGCTAATGTAAGATTTCTATACAATTCTTATAGTAGGAAGTTTGGTGGTGAAGGATTTATAAGTGTTGCCATGGAAACATGGTACCAGCCATTTCTCCTCTAACTCAAGGTAGATGCTCTTATATTATTATTGTTATTATTTATTTACTTACTTATTTACCAGAAATACCTCACTAATACCTCATTTTTTATGGAAACCCAGCTAGATCTGTAATACCAGTAATGCATATGAACTTTTACAGGGGGTAATTAGTTCTGTGCAATGTGTTCTCTCTTTTCTCATTCCCTCTTTACAATGTAGGTCATCTAGTCTAATCTAGTCTAATCTAATCTAATCTAATCTATATCACATCCAGCAACCTTTACATTTTGCAAATGCATTTGCCGATTTCAGACACAGTATTTATGGTTAGCTTTATCCCGCCATTGACGTAAAGTACTTGTCTTCGGTGATATTCTGAAAATCTGGATGAAATTCAGTTTTTAACAAATAGCAAAACACTGAGCTATTTTTTGCCTCCATGTTCTTTTTCCCCACAAGTTAATCTGGTTAGGGAATGGCGGTAGGGGAAACGTGTAATGCTCCAGTGTGTTAGGGATGGATGGATTTGGTGCTGCATCTTGGCAGAATGCAAACGGGTCAGAGGAGGAATATCTTTTGAGGGTCTAGACATGCAGGCCAGGCTTTCAGCATTTTTTTTTAGCACACAGTAGGAGCTTCTTCTTTTTTCTTTTTTTTTTTTTTAAAGCGAAGCACCACATGGTCCTGGCAGAAGCAAAGCTGGATGATAAGCAATTTCTTATTGCCTCTAGGCAATGGACAGCAAGCCGAGAATGTTGTCTGGGAATTAAGTTCATTCGCGTAGGCTTTGTTAATGGATGAAGCTAAGCTGCTGCTGACATAAGACCTATAGCGATGCTTTCCCGTTCTGTATTGCAGTGGTAAAATTACGATGTTGCCAATGCCTCCTTAGAGGAATGCTTCTAAGCTTCACCATGGCACGTGATGTGTCTCTGATTTTCACAGCTGGTCCTGACTCCTGATTTTGAACAATGCTCAGCCTTCAGCTGAAGGCCAACCAGAGCATATGACAGCTGATAGCAATGAGTTCTGTACAGTACAATTTACTATAAAAACATCATTTCTATATGTAGAATAAAATACTGTAGCATGAGAAGACTATACACTGTAAGGAATGTTATAGAGCAAAAGTGGAAGGGGTTTTACTGAAGGTCCAAAGAGAGCTTTTTCTGGCATAAAGCTGCACCAGCAGAATCTGACAAACACACCGTATGGAAACGCAGGAGACATCTAATGCTGTCACCATTGGTCTCCATTTGGAGTGATATTTCTCAGTCCACTTTACTGACACATCACATCATTAGTGGTGATTGAGAAGGTGCATATAAAATACCTGCGGTTGTAATGAACACTCCAAATTGATTTTGGATTATATACAAGTCCAAGTAGATGGACTAGGCACACACTGCTCAGCCCTAATAGTTTCACTGTTGGGTTATTTATAGATATTGCATTTGATCAGTCCCATCTAATATCACAACCAGACATTACCAGCACTCAGAGCAGCATAATGGTAAAATTATTCCTTTGCTACCTTTTGCATGAATATAACAGACATTTATTTTCAAAGACAGTAAACATTTGCTGCTCTTATTAACCAAATTGCTACACCCAGAATAGTTGAGGTTACTAATACAGAGCTATCAAGCTATAAGCAGAGCTTTCTTTGTTGTAAATCCTTCACTTTCATGTGAAAAGCCAAAAAAACATCTACATCCGAACACACTACAGGCATCTGTCTCATGTTATTAGCCCCCCCACTGTATTCATCCCAGACCTGCACACTTCACAGCGGGTTTGTGCAAAGAATGCAAAATAATAATAATAATAAAAAACACTCGAGGGGTGTTATGTAGATTAGTGCTTTTCGTTCATTTCCATTCCGAGGGTCTAATCCATCACATCCCTTCCATCCACCTGCCACTTTAATTGACCCCCACCCTTCATCTTGCAGTTGGTAAACCCACAAGATGGCTCCACGTCCCCAAGATTCAGACCGAGTCTGACCGGGTTACTTAAATTGCCCAGTCACTAGACGCTTATCTCCTGACACCACCCTAGGCCTGGCACCAGGGGTGGGTCCCGGTAACCCTAATCCAAGCAGGGTGCATGTAGTCACTTAGTTTTTGGACATTTCTTGGAAGTCGTTAGAATCGGACCTTCACATCTGTTCACCAAGGGTGGCCCTACTGGGAGGATTAAGCTCTCGGTCATATACCCTGAGGTTCACTGAAGTACACAAGCCCAATTGTTTTTGGGAAATATGGCACATAAGGCATTCTTATGTGTAGTATTTTATCATTTCTATGTTAGGTTTGGCTAGACAGTTGTTTCCATGTGACAAAGATCATTTTACACTGAAAAGTCATGTCAGTTGAGTCAGAGTGATAATAGGAGGAACAATATAGTGATAGTGAGAGACAAACATATTGTTCTCTCTCTCTCTCTCTCTCTCTCTCTCTCTCTCTCTCTCCTCCTTTATTCCCTCCCTCCCTCTCTCTCTCTCTCCCCCGCTCCTTCTTTCCACCCACCTCAGCTCGAGAATAATAAGCAGAGCTGAGTGAGAGGCGCGCGCGCTCCAATCTCTCTGGCATCACCTTTCTCGTCTATTAGTCCACTAAAGAACACATTTATCAGCATGGACTGCCACTGCGTAAGTACATGTCTGCCTTTTATAGACAAATAGCCATGGCTGATCTGTAACACCGCATTACTATAACTTATTTAAGTTTTTTTTGTTGTTGTTGTTGTTGTTTTTGTTACGGAAGGCGAGACTAAGGAGGCAGCCGTGATCGCGTGCACTTGCACACTATTTCGTGCAACTTCTCACGCGCACGCCAGCTTTAAAACGGAAAATGCATGGACATCCCGCATGGACCGTACGCGCGTCACACAACAACATATTTCCTTTCAACACAACGCGCTACTTGGGCTCATTTCGTAGCGTTTGAAACCAATTTGCTATTTTTTATTTTTTTTTACTTCAATATGATTTTCCTGAATTCACCGCCACACTCGTCCTCTAGAGGGCGCTGCAGAACTCTTATTGCACACAGCCTCGGCAGTTTGAAATCCAAGCTTTCTGCACTCTAGTTGAAGGGGTTTTGTAGCAAGAGATGGAACCAAATTACTAGCCAAATAAGGTCTTGAACAATTTACTCAAGGTTTAATGGTACGAAATGGTGTATTATAATATAGTGACCTCTGGTGGTCAGATCAGTGATATCATACAATAGATTCAGAAATGTTTATGAAATAGTGATTAAAAAAATTCAGCTGCCCATTAGGGATGTTCAATATATCACTGAAGTTATCTTGGATTATTACTAACCATGGTATTTGCAATATCTGATATTCATTAATCTGCAAATGAGGACTCATACTTCATTTTTTTGTTCAAACTGGTGTTGCTGTGGGTGTTTTGATAAATCATGGCATTAGCATAATGAATGAATAAATGAATGAATGAGAAAACACACACACACACACACACACACACACACACACACGCACACACACACACACACTAACTGTGACTGCATAGATTCACAGTATTACACCCTACAAGACAGACTCCAGTAGTAATTGTAAGGTGATATTTTGTGTCCATAGTGTCCAGTTGTAGCCCCTATGAAAAAAAAAAAAAGGTTTTTAGAGTTTTAAATTAGACATGGGCCTGTGTGGGTGAAAATGTTCAGAACCCAGATCACCTGATCACCGATACCTGATCATGCCATTCCAGGAATTCAGACTTTTTTTTTTAATGAAATGTTAAGTGACAAAGAATCTGATTGTCCCCATTAGGGAAGCACAGTGTTGGTTAATTTGAATTATTGTTGATACTGATGTTTGTAATATTTTTGTAATATTCCTCAATATGCAAATGAGCCCTCAGAACAAACCTTATTTTGTCTTTTGTGTTCTCTGAACATTGACCCCTCTAAATAAGTTCCAGACAAGTTTGCTGTGGGTGGTTTTATAAATCATGGTGTTAGCATAACAAAAGAATAAAAAAAAATTATTGGGTCAAATTAATGCAGTCACTAACCGTGACTGTATAGGTTCCCAGGTTTACATCTTGCAGTAGTAATGTGTATTATAATATAATTTTAATATTTGTAATAATAATATACTTGTAACAGGTTATTTTGTGTCTATATTGTAAAGTCCTGGCCTACAGTTTCAAATGTAAATTCACGTAGCCTAAAAACACAGATCAGGGATTTGCGAGGATTTTAGACCTTTAAAGTAAATGTGTGTCTTTTGGGTGAAAATGTTCAGAATCTAGATCAACATCATGAGGGCAAAGTGTATGACTTAAGAATGATGCAGTCTGGATGGTCCGTTGATTCAGTCCTTTCAGTACAGACACTGGAAAAGTGTTTAGAATCTAATGATTTAGAGTTCAACATTTTTAAGTTTAACATCACTAGTTTGTGAAAATAGCACAAAGAATTATACTTGACAAAGAGAGTGATATTGTGATGTACCTTATTATTTTTAGTTGCCAGCAATGCATGATGCTGATTGAAAGCAATTCCCCTAGCACTTATTATTTGTTTCCACAGTGGAACCTGCTTTGAAGTGCATATGGATTTTTTGAAAAGAGTACAGATGCACTTTACATTACGCTCAAGCTGCTTATTTTATGAAAGTGAAACTCTGGACTTGCAAACAGGGGCATATCCATGCATTATTCTGGTTATCTCTAGCCACACTATATTTAACTTTAAATAAATCATTTGGAAAGGCTGAGGAAGATTACATGATCACTGGCAGAAATCATGAATGCTTATTTAAGAATTCAAGAATGCATAACACCCCTGCCTTTGTCCATGAGGTGGGATAAAAATGTCAAAATGTTCAACAAAATGAAAAGGAGCTGATTAATTTTTAGTTCAGTGGGTGGATCCACGCTTCACCCACCCGGAGGCTGTTTCAGCCCTGTCACTCATCCTCTGCTCACCGCCTTTACAGATGCTTGGTGGGAGAATGCATGGGCTCACAAATGCAAGCTTCATAAATACTTAGTATAGTATAGCCAAATCACACCAACACAATACCTGAAGACAAGGACAGCTATATCATGTGTGATATGTTTTTAGCTGTGGAAAGGTTAAGTAATTATAATCCTCTTTCTGTAAATGATGAAATGTTTGGGGCCTTAATTACTTTCCTAAGTTTTTTAGAGTTCCAAAATTAGAGCTTCCTTTTACTGTGTATTAATGTCTTTTGCAAGTGAAAAGTGAGACTGTTATAAATTTGTACTATATTGGGCTCAGTACATAGTGGGTAGGAGTCACTTTGAAGAGGATTAAGATAGCAGGTGATCAGGCTAAGCCCACTAAACCGTGGTGGATACATTTCTATAGATTATTAGCAAAAAGGCATTTTTAAGCAAAGCAAAAAAAAAAAAAAACCCATCAGTGGAAATGTCTTGGTTACTGAACTTGTCCTGCTTGGTTATTGTGGTAACAGGAGGAGAGCAGCCAGCCACAGGAAGAAGAGGACATCATGGACATCCCCTTGGATGACCCAGAGGCCAACAAGGCAGCCGCCAAGATCCAGGCAGGTTTCCGAGGCCACATGACCCGGAAGAAGTTGAAACCCGGTGATAAGCCCGGGGAGGAGGTGAGCAGCACTGGTGAGACGCTCAACGGAAGCCAGGGGGACGCAGGTCAGTGACTGTCCCCAGTATCTGTAGACTGTAGACTGAGGCCCAGGATTAGTTCTGTAGTTCACACACTTCAAAGTATTCTTCTTTCTCCAAAGACACATTCCAGTACTTAAAATAAGATTGTCTTTCACGCTTGAAGTGACGTTAGAAGTGAACTGAAGACTTGTATTGACTTGCGATATATACGTATATATATACAGTTCTGTTTCACCTGTCCTAACTGCCACAGCTGGTGTGAAACATCGATATACCTCCTTGTGTATGTGCTCACACATGCAAAAACTTTCCAACAAAGTCAAGTGGTGGCGTATGACACCATGGTGCAATAAACACCAACTTTCTTCCCCTCATCTGTGTGCCTGTCGGACACGTACATGTAATACACAATATGGAGTTTTCTGCTTAGTAGCTTGTGACTACTGCCGGTAACCTGTCCTCCAAAGCTGTGGATAGCCTCTTCTCATTCTCTTCTACCTAGGTGAGTGTCCTTTCTTGTACATTTTGAGCAAACCTCTACAGGATCCTTTAACTTTGAGTCAGGTTTCCTTTGTTATCATTACTTGTCTACATTAGCTAATCACTTTCTGCACTGTCTACTGCATTGTCTCTTTGAGCTTGCACTATTTAGTTCTACTAATTTTTCTGTATGTGGCACATGCCACTGTTGCTCTCCGGGTCATTTTTTTCCCCTCAATATTTTCTCCTCCAAATATTCTATACTCTCTGCCATCTAGTCAACTAGTGGGCCTGTGCTGCTAGCATGGTTGGACCCCAATTTCCATGGACAGAATCATGTCCTTCTTTCAGAGAATGGAGCCCAAGCATTGGCTTGCTGGAGATGCAGGTTCCCCATCAGAGAGGGATAATCATTACAGGTGCCTTCCTTACAAGCTGGTGAGTGTATGATTCCATAGGTATAGAGGGGATACAGCAGCTAGCCAGCTAGAATTGATGGCAGTCATCTGGCCCTGAAGTTCTTCTTGCTTCTGTCACATTATCACATCTTGGTCCACTCGGACAATGTCAAGCTGGTCAGTTATATCAACCATCCATGTGACATGAGGTCTGGAACCTCTCTCTGACTCTCACTGAGGACAACTCATCTGCTGGTGTATAATGGTTCAGCAAATGCACTGTCAAGCCTTTGCACGCAAACGTTGTAGTCCATATCTGTGAAAGGTTAGACAAGGTACAGGTGGACCACTTTGTCAGTCAACATGTGCACAGTTATGGTTTCTATTGCCAGAGCCAGAAAGCCTGCTGGGACAGGATGCCCTGGCCCTAGCCTCAGTTGTACACCTTTTTTTCCACATTGTGCAGAATTCAGTAACTAGGCCACAGTATCCTGCGTGTGGCCCTGAGATGGCTCTAAAGACCCTGGTTTCCGCTGTTGGTTTTACTTTTTGTTTTGTTTTTTTGTTGTTGGTTTTTTTTCTGCTGTCCCAAATGGATGGTGAGATTTGGCAGCATCAGCCTGGTCAATTATACAGTATCTGATGGTTTGGGCCCTCAAGCTTAATTGCCAACCCAAGGACTGTGACCCAGCAGTCCAGAAGACACCTCTGAAAGCAAGAACCCTAAAATACAGTACAAGCCTTTTATGACCTGAAGTAGAAGCTGTTTTGTGAATGCCGTTAATTTGATCAGGTAGACCCTATGCATTGCCTGATTCACAGAACCCTGTCTTGGCTTTTTTTCAGGGACTGCTAGAAAACATTTTGCATGCAAGATGACTGTGAGGTGACTTAGTGGTTGAAACTGGCTGACCAGTGTTATACTAGCCAACTTTGTAAATCAGTCCATTGACCATGCACCTTCGCTGAAGCCGATCCTACAGAGTATAGCTTGCTGTTTCTGGTACATGCACTGTGGTATATATTTAGACCAGATGGCAGCTGTCCAATCCTAAGACCAACTGTTCATTTACCATGGAGGATAGACATTGGGGATTCCTTGTCAAATAGGGTTACTAGATGTACTAGGTGCCCAGCCTATACTTTGACATTCCACTGTACAAGAATCTTCTCCTTGTCACGGACATTATTTGGAAGAACAGTTGCTGATACTTAGTAGTCACCATGCCGTGTCTCTAGATTCCAAAAAGTTAATATCGCCCCTAGTAATATGAGTCATGTCAGAACATCTTTCAAATTAAAATGAGTTCTGCACCATATTACATTCTTGGCATACATTATCCAAGTATTTCACACTGCTCCTGGCAGTTACTGTATGAGAGGTGAAATAGAACTCTAGTTACACATTTAACTGTAGTTTTATGAACTCTGGATAACCACCAAGGTTCCTTGTCATTTGGAACCGGCACTGGCTCTGCAAGATAGGGAAAGATGGCTGTAGGATGCGGTTATTTATTGTAAATACTGTCTCGTATCACAACGTGACTAAATTGGAAGGTCTGGGCATGCATGCATACGTGCCCTAGCAGTTATACAGAGTTCATAGTACCACAGCTACATGAAACTAGTCTTATTTTCAATTCATGCAGCAATTATATTAATTTTAAAACATATTATTTAGCAACTACTAAGAAGTATTCACTAATTACAGTGACAGGCATGTAGATATGAGAGCAAGCAATCAAATTCTGGACACACCAACAATTTCTTGAAGTTTGTAGGGATAATAAACATGCACAGACTCTGTGACTATTAAAAATAGTTGCACTTGCAAATGGTCTTCACTACCACAGTTAGAAAGTTAATGCTTCCGAGTGGAGCAACAGAAAAGTGTTTGTCCTGTTGTTGGGAGATTGAAAGTTCAAATTCCGTCAATCGTCAGTCAAAGTGACACTAGCCAATCGTGGGCATCTGTGAGTTCATGTATTTGGAAGGGGGTAGATAGCACTTCTCTCTGATATTAGTCTCAGATATTAGTCTTCACATTCCTTAGTTTGTAGCTGTTATGTGATAGTGGAGAGCTGGATGGTGGGTGGGAATTGGTAGGAGACCAAAGTAGGGAGAAAATTAGGAAAAAAGAAAAGTAAATTTAATGGGTTGACAGAAAGAAACCCCACATCTGCAGTATGGTAATCTTGTCTAAGTTTTAGACACATAAATCTAATTGTAATTGTGGGTGGCTGAAAACTCTGCATTTTTTTTCTAACTGGGTATGAACATATCTGAAACAAAATTTCTCTTTTCTTATCCAATATTGCATTTGGGAAGATCTTATTCTCCATAGAATCATGATTTAAAACAATGACAAAGCCTTATTAATGCAAAGCACTGTCCCTCTATTCTCCAACTCTCCATACACCGTCCCCACTGGGTCCTAACATCAGCCGTACCCCATCTTCACATACGTCAACAGTGTCCCCAGCTTGACCCCATGTGCCTTGAATATAAATGCAGAAATCAAACTTTAATTCAGCAGTAAAGTCAGCACATATAAAAGGATCAAAACTAATATTGGATATTCTACAATTTTTTTTTCTTTGGTATTTAAGAAATACCTGAACTTATTGGTGTGCTTTGTTAAACCTGAGAAGAAACTAAGGAAAGCTGGTGATTCAGGGTGGAAATTGGGGCAGGCGATGAGTGTGAGCACGTCCTTCTCATATCATCAGGCCTAGATTTCTCTCCTTCAGCTGTGCTGGTCCGCTGTACCCCACCTATGAAGAGGACTGGGGGAATTTAGGCCTTTTTCTGTCAAGCAACATCAACCCAGTTCTTGGTTGCTAAGCATTTTATAAATGGAGCTGTTATTTTTATCCTCAGGTGCATCTGCACCACTGAGATCAAGCTGAGAAACTGGGTTCTGTCTTAACTGTGGTGTGGACCAAAAAAAGGCCGACATCTGCCTAGGTGTGGGAGTTATGCCCTATAAATGGGAGCCATGGATATTATGAAATTCTAATGATCAAGAAATTAAAAGTAGCAATACTTTGAGACCATACTGTGTATTGTGTCTAACTTGTACGTTAATACATAATAGAGCCAGGACCAGGCCAATGCAATTATGGATATCATTTTAGACATCCCTGTTGACTATATAGTTCAAATACAACAATACTAATCATTGATATATATCCATCCACCCTATTAGTAGCCACCATGTTTTTTGGAGATATTAAGCATGTTATAGTAATGAACAGACTGAAAAAATACACTGTTAAATCTGTCGCATTAGTAGCAATATTTGAGCTGATTACTACTAAGTGTGAAAACAACATTTCACACTTTTCTGCGGTTAAGTGGTGACTGTCTGTAACTGTCTGCAATATTGTCAACAGAGCATGCTCAAACTGTTAAATCTGTTGTGTGTTTTGGACAGCAGGGGGATCCGAAGGAGTAGAGACAGATGAGACGTCCGTGCCAGAGCAGTGAGGATTCTTCACTCTGGGGACAGCAGTTCCTGGAGACATACCTTTTTATGTAGAGACAAGCTGTAGTTGTAGGTTGGATCTCTCATCTGAAATATGATCGCTCATTCTTTATAATTCAGTCTCTCTCTACCTAGTTCTCTTTTTTTCCTCTTTTTCTCTTTTTTTCCCGCTTCTTATCCAGTCTAAGGGGAATAACTGTCCCAAACCAGCATGCATTTGCATCTCACTGGGCATGAACTTGGTGCACTTGTACTCTTCCTGATTGTGTGCTAGTCCATATGTTGGTGTGAAAGCAACAAGGAATGCCCGTAAGAGTTTTAACATGTACTGCTCGACTCAGATATATTTTAGACTTGAAATTATGTATCACAGCTGTCTTTTGTATTTGCTATTTGCTTGAAAGTTTGCCTCATCGTGGTGGTTATTATGTATTACGTATTACGTTTAAATACTTTAGGATTTTGTTGTGTGTATAATTTACTGGATGCTACTCTATATTTATTGCTCTTATGAATCTGCTTTAACTTATGATAATCTGTTAAATGTTTGCTTTGCTCCCTTTAATATTTATCTTCTTAGACTGTAGAATCAGATAAAAAAAAAAAAATCAGAGCTTCCAAAACAGCAGTTAGCATGGCTGGCCTTCTGTTCTTTCTTCCTTTTTTTAAATAATCAAAGTTGCTGTATTTTAAGGAGTTTAAGAATTTTGATTTGACTAGGAATGTATGTTTTATTAATGGCTATAAAGATCACCTTGCATGTACACAATGGAATGAAGCATCAGCAGTAAACTGAATAAAAAGCTCTGAAATGTAGTTTCCTGTGTAGTTAATTCTGTGCTGTTTGCAGAAGGTTAGTCTTTGATGGCCTTTCATGAGAGAAGCTGAAGCTCTGAAAGCAAATGCAGCATATTAGGCATGAGGCAGTAGCTGACATATTAATCTCTCATCATGATCTCTTTGGGTTCTCCCAGTAGGAAACTAATCCAATAAGCCTGGCCAATCATTTATTATGACCAAATGAACCCTTAACACCTGGCTTCACTTCTTCTCCTTATGTAACACTACCCAGGAGGAAGTAGTAGGAAATATCATTAACCTAATTCCAAACACAAGGAAGATGTCAGAAGTAGTTACTTCCATCAATTGCAAATACAATAAAGTCCAATGTAAACATTATTCCTCATGCTGGGTATTTGGGGAACCTGAAGAAGCTTAAATGTGGGTCTGGTAAACATGCAGTTGAGTAGTGGTGATAGTGAAATCTGTGGCTATGAATATTTAATATTTAAAGACTTGTTTGAATGGAAAGCATTATAGAAAATGTCACACCAGTTTCACTGAAACTGGCTAGTTGAAGATTGGAAAAAAATGTGGTCTTTTTACAATCTTCTGCTCTCCAGTTTCAATGATTGTGTGCCCAATGTTGCCTCAGATTCCTGTTCTTAGCTGACAGGAGTGGAACTCGATGCAGTCCTCTGTTGTTGGAGCCCATCCACCTCAATGTTCAGCATGGTGTGTATTCTGTGATGCTTTTCTGCTCACCACAGCTGTAAAGAGTGGTTATTTGAGTTACTTAGCCTTCCTGTCAGGTCAAACCAGTACAGCCATTCTTCACTGATCTATTACATCAGCAATGTGTTTCTGCACACAGAACTGTTGCTCACTGGATTTTTAAAATAACATTTCTAGAGACTGTTGTGAATAAAAAATGCCAGGAGATTTTTCCTGAAATTCTCAAACCAGCCCATCGGGCATGGTTAGAGTCACTGAGATCACATTCTTCCCCATTCTGATGTTTGATAACTTTGGTAACTGAAGCTTTTACCCATTGTGCTTACCCAGCTTTCACACAGACTCTTAAGTGGATCATGATAAAACCAAGGCAAATGGCACTTCATTCATTCATTCATTCATTCATTCATTCATTCATTCATTCATTCATTTTTACTAACTGCTCTATCCTGGTCTGGCTACTGTGGATCCATAGAACACTGTACACAAAGCAGGACTCACCAGTGCATCAGTGTATGTTTTTGGAAGGTAGGAGGGAACTGGAGAACAAAACCCACATGGACATGGGGAGAACATGCAAACCTCTACACAGACAGCAACCTGAGCTCTGAGGCAGCAACGCTACCACTTCATTATTTCTGAAAGACAAATATGGATCTGCGGGTGTACTGTACCCAGCAGTCGTGTCACATTGCACCAGGCTCATCTGAATCACACTTCCTGAAATGATGAATCTTGCTTTGTGGCGTTCAGAGCTGTTTGTGATCAGGTTTGACTCTGGAGTGTTTGCTGTGATAATCTGAATAATTTACACCACTGTAGTGCTATTGAAATACACCCTGTGGCAGATTTTTCATATCATGCCCTAGTCTAAAGTATCTTACAGTAAATAACCCAAGTTCTCTCACTCAAGACAGCCCAGGAGAGACCCTCACAGTAATTGTCATGTTTGTCATGTTTATGGCTGAAGCTGGCTTCTTCCCAAGGTGCAGAAATGAGCAGTGGAGCTAGCCGGTCGCCCACACTGCCTCCCACACGCATGGGGCCCAGGCAGATAGCAGCGTCTCCTCACAATGAATCCTGTCACCAGCTACAGGAGTTAGAGCCTGCCATCAGCATTATCGCAGGTTGCCAATGGCAACCCAAAGGCTGCAAGACAGCTCTTTCTTCTCTTGTTCTTACACTCTTTCTGAAGCTGTTATGGGGCCTGCGCTGCTCCCCAAGACTGCTGTTGACACCTCTGTCTGACACTGAACCTGTTCAGCTCAGAAACATGTTGTATTTATAGATGCTGAGATCACATGTAATCCCTGCAGAGAACATAGTCATGATGCACAGCAAGAGCTGCAATGCAATGAATAGTGAATCAAATTTTAACTGATATGTATTGTATTAAATCTTCAAATCTGTCAGGAGAACAGCACTGTCTGTGTAGCAGGAGTCATTTCAGAATATGGCCCATATTAATTTAGTCTTTCACCATCTAGTGGACATCATGGTGCCTAGCAAACTAGATGAAACTAGTCTAGATGAGGAAGCTTGTTGTGACAGCTCAGATGAATACATGTACTGCTTCTTAAGAGAGTCTGGAGCTAATGAATAGTCACAGTATATTAATTAACAGAATGTGTTAGCAAGATATCAGTATTGACTTGATCATTATTATCGTCATATTATCATTATGTCTATTCATATATGACTCAGTGGCTCTTGATGTATACACTTCATTAGTTCCTGATATGCTAAGGATGAGTGCATGTATTAATTCATCATTACAGAAATGCTAGACAGGTATTAATATTTGTTTATTTGTGGACATTATAGTAAAGAGTTACTAAGGTTTCTTTTTTTTTATATCTCAGGAGATTTGACACGTCAGGATTTAACAGAGATTCTCACTTCCGTTTAATTTAGGTATCAACTATATAGCACTTTTTTTTTTCTGAAAGAGAATCTGTTAGTTTACAGACACAGGGTACTTTTCACATTTAATACAAATGATGCAGAGTAAAGTAAAGTTGCTCCAAATACAATTTAAAATCCTCAGTAAAATATATTCTGAGCATATTGTATACTTGATTATTAAACTTGTCCACAAAAACAACATAATAAATCATTTAGTGTGGACCATAAATAAGTAGACCTGAGTGTAGACCGTCCACGTGACGTAAAACAAAACGTGATTCACCAGACCCACCACCTTCTTCCATTGCTCCATGGTCCAGTTCTGGTGCTCATGTGCCAATTGTAGGTGCTTTCGATGGTGGGCAGGGGTCAGATGGGCACTCTGATGGGTCTGCAGCTACGCAGCCATAGTCAGCAAGCTGCGATGCACTGTGTGTTTTGACATCTTTCCATCATTAGCAAGCATGAACTTTTTCAGCAACTTGTGCTACAGTAGCCTTCTGTGGGTTTGGACCAGACGGACTACCATTCGCTTCCCATGTGTATCAGTGAGCCTTGGGTGACCACTGGTTCACTGGTTGTCCTTCCCTGGATTATTTTTGGTAGGGAGTAACCACTGCATACCGAGAACACCCCACAAGACCTGCCATTCGACCCAGTCGTCTTACGCTTGCCCATTTTTCCTGCTTCCAACACATCAACTTCGAGAAGTGACTGCCTAATACATCCCACCATATACTGCCTCATATATCCCACTATTTGACAGGCACCATTGTAATGAGATAATCAGTGTAATTTACTTCACTGGGCTGTGGTCTTAATGGTATGGGTGATCGGTGTACATTAGTATGCAAAAAATTCCTTAGTTCAACTTATTTTTTTAATGAACTTGACATCATTGATCTTTGCAGATCTTAGCTGAGATCTACTGAAACTCAAAAGGCTCTTTTAAAATGTTTTGTCTCAAGTCTTCATTTTCTTCCATTTGACCGAATTCCTGTCTAGGAGGAGCTACAAAAGGAAGAAATCTCTTTTCAGATGTTTTTTTATGAAATGTACTAATCTATATAATCCAATATGTCTTTTGATTAAAACAAATAATATAGATAAAATGACTAATTTCCACAAACATCTTGAACAGCACATACTACTGACTATAGTTTTACCAGGTGGTAGTTTTCCACGTTTCAGGAAGCCCCTGCACTCTTCTCATGCTCCACTGACCTCCTTTCCTACGCATTCTCATAATTTTACTTGATTGAGATCTTCAGAAGATGAGCATCCCAGTGGGGCTTTTATCATTCTGAGAAGGCTACAAAAGCCAAAGCCTGTCTGTATTGGGGTATTAAAGGGCACTCTTAGATCCCCATAAAAGCTTTGATTAGCTCAAACAGAAGAGTCATGCAACAGAAAAGGGGGATTTCTGGCTTGGTTCTTTGTCTGTCTAACTCACATTCTTTCTAAAATACACATCCTTCTATTCCCAGAGCAGCCTACATTTCATTACATGATATGCTGCAAATTTCCCGAGGTGTTATTCAAATTCTATCCTACTCTCTATCCAAACAATATTTCTTAGAAGAGACAATGATTGCAGCACAATGACATCATCCTTCAGTTGATGCTGCTAGGAGTGTTAGTCACATGTCATGTTGGAAAAAAAATATATGCGCCATGCTGTCATTTAAACAGTAAAATTGGAGCATTATGCTTTATCCAGAGCTTGGAGATCATGTAGATCTTTAACACAATAACAGAAATCTTCTAAAATGTTCTAGTTCTCTTCCACCCCTAACCTTGAAGCTCCAAGGGGCTAGACGTGTCATGCTCATTAACGAAAAAACCAAACGTGCTCTCTGTGCCTTTTTTAAAGGGTTGGAGCAGTGTTTCGGTAGACTGGTGAGGATGGGGCTCAGTTTGGAGGGCGAGTGTTTTTCAGCAACAGCAGGTCTATTCATTCTGCTCTGACGAGTTCACATGTGAACCCAAGAGCTTTCTTTTATGTAGCTTTTATGTCCTTCAAGTTCCTGACCTGCAGAATCTCGTCAAGGATGTTATTTACAAGAAAGACAGCTTCATATCATTTATTTCAGGTTTTCTGCAAGACAATAAAAAAATATCAGTTATATCAGGACTTTGAACTGAATTTAGAACTATGGTGGAAAGTCAGAAAAATAACAGTAGTGGAATCAAAGTCTATTTCAGAGGGAAAATACACTGATGGTAGTTCAATCTGTCACAGAACAGTGACTTATGGGGAAAAGACAAACACCACCACACACAATACACACCACTGCATCAGGACACACACAGAGGCTCCCCTGAAAATAGATGTGCACTGGGCAGAAACTCAGACAGAGAGAGAGAGAGAGAGAGAGAGAGAGAGAGAGAAGAAAGAAAGAAAGTAAGAAAGAAAGAAAGCTGTTCAGTTAGGGGTCCTGGGAGTGGGGCTCAGAGCAGGCAGCGTCCAGTCTGGCAGGAAGCGTTGTGTGTTCTCGGAGACGTGCCTGGAGTGGCCAAACCATGCTGAGTGCGGGGGAGAGAAACCCAGTGCTACTCCCAAGATGAAGGCGGAGAGGCAGGCTTCCTCCAAAGAGGCAGGAGTTTTTTCACTTTTCCAGAAACTGTGCATCCTCACCTTCTTCCTGGCAGGTAAGTACAGAAATACCTGCTGTCATGTGAACCAGGGTCAAAACTTCAGCAGAGGAAAGACAAAAAAAAGAAGAAAAAAAAACAAAAAAAAGCTGCAAGTTCCTCTACAATTGGTGTGTGATGCCGCTTGCTTAATTAAAATAATTATGTGTTCATGTGTTCTGTTTTTTTTTTTTTAATTATTATTTGCATATTTCTAAACGAGGCAGATGATTTAGCATCTTAACGGTTGAAAACTTTTGGGTCATGAATTTGATATGCGTTCCTTGGCATTAGCTGAATAATTTCTCATTTCAGGACAAAAGTTTGTGAAATTTGTGCTTCAGCCAAAACTCTTTGCTTCAAAACAATGTTATGTAATTATTTATATAATTTCCTCCATAATTAAATCAGCTGCAGAAGCTTTTTTGTAGATGCCGAATGCTTTATTTTAGTGTTCCTAAGGAAGGGTATGTTTAGGTCTATTTTGCTGAGACTGTGTAAGTGATGATGTGTATTGTGCATTAGATGTAGAAAGACATTAGGGGAAAGGAGGCTGTTTCATGTAGGAGAACATGTAGCAGTCGAAGCCTGGCTCCAAACACTACTTTTGTGTCATTGTGCTGTGTGTTGATTAGCAAAATCACTGAGCTGCCACTGTCTGCTAGCCACCAATCACACAAGAGCATGGCTCTCACCCAGCTGGCCCTCACTGGACGGGGACAGGCCTACAATCCTGGCCTTTGTTAGCTCATCTTGGCAAGCCGTGAACGCCGAGGCCTGTTACCAAGGCAATGAAGACATGCCATGCTGACTCGCACTACATAGTCCTGCTATGGCGGAGTAGAGGAACAGCCTTTGAACCTGCTGGAACATTCAGATAGCTTTGCTACAAAATAATAATGGTTAAGCAGCTTTGTAAGCCTGGATAGTATTTAGCCAACATGGCAGATTTGAGATTTGGTCCTGAATTATCTCTATTTATTCAATCCAATTTGTACAAAGCTGCCGAGGTGACAGGGAGAGTGTTTTTTTTTTAATAAGGCATGGCCATAAATTAATATGTAGGCCCTGAGTTAATATTTTGAGGCTATAAACAAATGATCAAATTTCAAATTCAAATATTATTGGTCACACACACACACAACCATACACAGTACGATGTGCAGTAAAAAGCTTTTTTACGACTGTCTGGTGACGTAAAAATAGAATTTACATAAACCAGAATTTCCTTGTATACAAGTAGAAAAAGGAAAAATATAAAAATATATAATATGAAGGACATAAAAGACAGATGGCAGCAACAGTATGGACTATATCTGGAATAAAGTGCAGATATGTACAGTTGTATGTGCAGTGCAATGCTGTGCAACATCAGGCTGTGGTAGTTGCAGCGAAATTGCTAAGAAATATATAAGGTGTCCAACATATAGTATCTGATGGACCTGAATTATTATGTCGTGGCCACGAGATACAAAAGTTGTAGCCACAAATTATGTAACTTAAGCCTAAGACTTAATATGTAGTGGTAAACTCATATTTGACATGTGTCCAGTTAATTATTTGTTGGAAACAGACAAAATTCACTTAAGGTGATATGGTGTAATGGTGGATACATTATGACTCCAGTATGTCTCTCATATACAGTATGCTCTCATCCAGTAATGTCTTTCATTCATTCAAGGTTGAAGTTAAGTGTAATGTTATGGATCGTCTTTATGCTTAGGTTCCTTTGGCTAATTCAATTGATTTCTCTGTGTCTCACTCATTTTAAAATGCAATAGTTGCCTCAAGTTATGTACTTATTGACCATGAAAGGTCAATAAGTTAGGTCTTGAGAAGCCTAACTCGTAGACTCAATGCATTAATTCACACCTTATCCTCAAAGGAATGCGTAGAGATTACCTTATACACATTATGAAACAGTATATATTACAGTGTTGTTGGAGCGCTATACTGACACCTAGCTGCTTGAGTTTACTGGAGTTTCTCCATCACCACCTATGGTATGGAGATACAGTGCTGTGTAGTCAGTAACTGACCTGGCTGTTGTTATAGCTAGTTTACACTATTTGTATTTGTGGCAATCTTTTGAATTAGTTGAATTTATTCTCTCTGAGTAAGCAATGTTGTGAGCCATACTTAAGGATAAATACATATAGGATGTAAGTGCAAGATACCAATCCAAATGAAAACAACTTTGGCTATTCTTCGTCAGAGCTTTCCATCCAAAAACACTATAGCAACTATCGCTCATTTATTAATTTTACATGTCCTACAGTTAATTGCTTCAGAGTCTCCCATTGTGCTTGCCTGCTATGTGTACTGATGATCTTCCATAATGATCCAACTGCACATCTCGTTATGTAGGTACTACTGCACTGGACCAAACATTAAAACTTACCACCATTCAGGGTTAAAGTGACAATAGCTTCTTCTATGGAGTTTTTACCCTAGATTAGACATTGTGGTCACTTGGCAGGGAGACTTGATCTTTGTAAAATAAACTTGCTTGTTCAAAGCCTACAAAGTTATCTGGCTCTTTATCTCATGTGAGTTTTTATTATGGTTGTAAACATTGTTTATTGGAGTTTGATTGTGTATGGCGAAGATTACATGCCAGATAGAAAAGCAATCATTCAGAAGGAAAAACCTAAAATACACAGACAGTATTGCTTTCCGTTTGTAACATGGGGACAAAGTGCCACACTGAAAAGTAAAACCTTCATTGCATTGTTCTTTAGAAATCAGCAGGGTATTGCATTTTTAAGAATTAAATGCTGACTCCTTGTCTGAAGTGAATGTAATTCCCTGATGCACTGCATTTCACTTGCATCAGTTTGTTGCAGTCATGCCACACTGAAATGCAATCACTGTCTATTTGCTGTAATTGGAAAAGTGGAGAAGGGCCTGTACTTTTTAGACAATATTCCTTTTCTTATTTTCATTCTTTTCATTTACACTGTGTAATTATGCATCATACAAGTGTTTTGTTGGAGAATTCCTTTGAATAAATCTGACAAGACCTTTTTGAACTGATTTGATTTTAATGATCTAATAATCCTTAGAGCAAGGCAACAGTACAGTTTTCAGAGCATGCCTCTTTGAGCATGCTTGTTTGACTTAAAAAACAAAAGGTGTCAGCATATATGTGCATTATTATCCTACAAAGGATTAAGGCGCTATTGGTGAAGTTGGAATACAGTTTCTTCTTAAACATGATGTTTGACTCTTATGTGGTAGAATATCATCAGAAGATAGTAGAGAATGGGAGTTTATTGTTACACATAGATTATGAATTCATTAATGTCATCGATGTGTCTTGCGTCTTGTTTTGTGTTTGCATTAAGTCGTCAGTGGAGTGAACATCACCTGCCCATCCTCTGTCATAAGAGGTACCCTAGGAAGCTCAGCCCTACTTTCTGTCAGCTACACCAGCACCAGCTCAGACAGGCCCGTCATCAAGTGGCAGTTGAAGAGGGACAAACCCGTCACTGTGGTGCAGTCTATTGGCACTGATATCATTGGGAACTTGCGGCGCGAGTACCGAGGCCGCATCATGCTCTTCGAAAATGGCTCACTACTGCTCAACTACTTGCAGCTGTCAGATGAGGGTGCCTATGAAGTGGAGATCTCCATCACTGATGACACTTTTACTGGGGAGAAACACATGAACCTCACTGTAGATGGTAGGCAGGAGAAGGAGAGGTTTCTTTCAGCATTGTAGCTAACCACTTACAGCTCCAGCACAAACACACTGGTGTTTTTCAGGTGACATTTCAGGTCAGTAACCTGAAATATGTCAAAAACTGCTGAGGGTTAGCTCTGAGTTTCTCAGAGTAGGATGTTATTACTGGGTCAAAGTTGGAAAGGGCTTTTGAAACAGCAAAATAATAATAAATACAATAAAAATGTAAAGTGTAATAGGAATTCATTTAAATGCTTAATATACATTTGAATTTGAAGTTGAAGTCTGGAAAAAGACCAAGCAGTGTACAGTATCCCATATCTTAAACTGCCCAATTTCGGTAAGTTTCAGATTCCTGTTCTTGGCTGACAGAAATGAAACCCAATGTGATTGGAGCCTATCTGCCAACTATCTGCTTAGTGTGGTCCAAAAGTCTGAGAGAGAAATTAAAGGTTCAATATCTTGAAAATTTAGTATTCATAATTCTGAACTATTACTATGTCCCTATTTAAATGTAAGCAAATTTGTGATATTGACCATGTTAACTGCTTTGTACAAAAGGTCAGATATTGCTCATGCCTAATCTCTTCTATTGAAGCATGTTTTAAAAAGCTTTTGACCGTGGCATGGATGTTGGTACCAGAAAGGCTGGCTTGAGTATTTCAGAAACTGCTGATCTCCTGGGATTTTCAGACACAACAGTGTCTAGAGTTTACACAGCACGGTACAAAAAACAAAAAACATTGAGTAAGCAACAGTTATATGGGTGGAAACGCCTTGTTGATAAGAGAGGTCAGAGGCAAATGGCCAGATTGGTTCGAACTGCCAGGAAGGGTATAGTAACTCAAATAAGCACTCATTACAAGCAGGGTGAGCAGAAAAGCATCTCAGCATGCACAAAACCTTGTGGTGGGTGGGCTACAATAGCACAAGACCACACCAGGTTCCACTCCTGCTGCCAAGAGCAAGGCTCTGAGGTTATCATGGGCACAGGCTCAACCAAAACTGGACAGTTGAAGACCAGAAAAAGACCATGCGATTTTAATTCTATATAAAATATAAAATAAAAAATAAATAAACAAACACAATAATAATATTGCATTATTATATAGTGTTTACCCATGACAGAAACTGATGAAATATCTCTTGTTATGGAAACTGAAATAAGCTGCTCAACATTATTCCTGCAGATTTTAAGATATGGATCAACTATGTTAAATGTAAAATTATGCAACACAGCCACTGCAAACATTTAAGTCATGAATATTTTTGTGTCTTTCCTTGCCAGTTCCTGTGTCCAGGCCATTTGTGCACTTGGTGGCTTCCTCTGTGTTGGAGCTTACTGAGCACTTTACACTGAACTGCACTCATGAAAGGGGCACAAAGCCTATTTATGGCTGGCTGAAGGGCGGGAAGCCTCTGACCAATGACTCGCGTCTGCTACTGTCACATGATCAGAAAGTTCTGACTATCTCCAGGGTGCTGATGTCAGACGATGATGTCTACACCTGCACTGTGGAGAACCCAATCAGCAGCATGAAGAGCGTGCCTGTCAGACTCACAGTCTACAGTAGGTGCAGGGACTGGTTCTTGCTCCATAGTGCATTTTGTTAGAGATACTTAAAGGAAAATTTTATCATTTTTTTCCAATCTAATTTCTGTCTAATCTGTGTAGCATATGGGAGATTACCAAGGAGAATAGTTCTGACATATTTCCCTGTACTGAACAAATGTAAGAAAACATACTGACTCAAAACTCAGGTCTAGGTTATTGTGTTTTCCCCAAAATTTTGTGGTATCCCTGCACAATCAGGTAGAAACTGTGGGACTTCTATTTGTATGTTGAACCAAGAATATTAGCTGTTTGCTAGCGTTGTTCATGTTTAAGTTAGCTAGGTTGCCCAGTGGTGTTTTTCAGTTTCTTAGTTTCTTAACCGAGGCCTTTACATCTGTATGGTGAGTGACTAACTACAACTAGATGATGATGATGATGATGATTTCACTTATTTTATTCATCGTAAGTGCAGTTTAGAAACGTACAAGCACAAAGTATTTCACCTAGTGCTAGTGAATTGGCTTCAGTTTGCATGTCTACTGGTATCCATGTGCTTTTTTTTTTAATGTCATTATGAATGGCCAACATTATCCCCTCTGAAAGAGTAGTCTGAACCCTGAAAGCAATAATTATACAAATTTAGAACTTAATCTTCTTCTTCTTCTTCTTTCGGCTTTTCCCTTCAGGGGTCGCCACAGAGAATCATCACTCTCCACCTATCCCTATC